>JAINUT010001226.1:0-388399 GCA_020205555.1 Panax stipuleanatus
ATCCAAGTATGGCTTGAAAACTCGGTTCATCAAGTCCATAAATGCTGCCGGAGCATTAGTCAATCCGAATGACATTACTAAAAACTCGTAGTGTCCATAACGGGTTCGAAACGCAGTCTTTGGTATGTCCTCGTCCCATACCTTCAGTTGATGATATCCTGTTCGTAGGTCGATCTTTGAGAAACACTTTGCTCCCTTCAGTTGATCAAATAAGTCGTCTATCCTGGGTAGCGGATACCGGTTCTTGATCGTTACTCTGTTCAATTCTCGATAATCGATACAGAGCCTCATCGATACGTTCTTCTTCTTAACGAATAGTACTGGTGCTCCCCAAGGAGAAACACTCGGTCGAATGTAACCCTTATCCAACAATTCTTGCAATTGTATCATCAATTCCTTCATTTCTACTGGCGCCATACGATATGGAGCTTTCGAAATCGGTGCCGTTCCCGGTGCTAAGTCTATTACGAATTTGATTTCTCTGTTTGGCGGAAGACCAGACAGATCGTCCGGAAACACGTCTTGAAATTCATTAACTACGGATATATCCTTAATTTCTACTCCCTTCTTTCGAGTATCAACGATGTAAGCTAAATATCCTCCACATCCTTTCCTTAACAATTTCTTGGCCTGCATCATCGTAACGCAACACGATTGCTTAAGCGATGAGCTACCATAAAACACTACCTTAGACTTACTCGGAGTCTGAAGGTTCACACATTTGTTCTGACAGTCAATTATCGCAGCATGGTTATACAACCAATCCATTCCCAGTATTACGTCAAATTCTCCCAGTCTAATAGGAATCAAGTCTACGCTCAGTTCATGTTTACTAATATTTGCGCGATAATTTCGATAAACGTATTCTACAGGGATCACTTCCTTATTAGCAACTTCTATGATCAAAGGATTTTCTAATAGTTCTCGAGGTGTACTAAGTCTACTAGCAAATTCTTCAGATACAAAAGAACAGGTGGCACCCGAATCAAATAATACATAAGCATTTATATCATTGATTGGGATTATACCTGACACCACATCCTTCGCAGTCACTGCGTCTTGGACGGTCATGTTAAAGGTTCTGGCGGTTGGGCGGTTGGATTGTGCCGGTCCACCGATCATCAGCTTGTTGCCTCCTTGCTGATTACTACCCCCGCCACTTCCCTTCTTTGGGCAGTCCTTAATTCGGTGCTCCGTCGAGCCACAAGCAAAGCATCCTTGTATCTTTTTCGGTTTCAAACAGTTGGGCGAGATGTGCCCTTCCTGTCCGCAGTTGTAGCAAGTGCCACGTCCCTTCCAGCACTCGCCCTGGTGATTCTTCCCACACTTCGGGCATCCTTCAGCCCTCTTCTTGAAACCTCCACGAAAATTCCCTGATTGATTATTATTGTTGTTTTTGTTGTTGTTGTTGTTCTCCCACTTTCTCTTTCCCAAGTTGCTTCCTCCGCTACTGCTTCCTCCCGTACGATTCTCTCCTCCAGTATTCTTTCCTTTCTTTTCTTTGTTATACAGACTTAAGGCCTCACTGCCGCCTTCCGCAATGATTGCCTTCTCCAGTAATGTTGCAAAGGAATCAATTTGAAGAACTGATACCTTATTGAACAGCCATGGCTTCAACCCTTGTTCAAAGCGTCTAGCCTTCCTCTCTTCATCACCAACTTGGTGCTCCGCAAATCGCGCTAGTTCGTTAAACCTAGCCGCGTATTGCGCCACCGTCATCTCACCTTGTTTTAACTCTAGGAATTTCACCTCCATCCTATTCTTCATACTCTTTGGAAAGTAATTCTCGAAGAACAGTGTCTTAAACTTATCCCAAGCTATTATCCCTTCTCCAGCTCTTTGTTGATTAGCCTCCCACCTGTAGTTCGCTTCTCCCCTCATAATGTACGTGGCAAACACTGTCTTCTGATCTTCGCCTACGCTAGCTATAGTGAAAGCTTTTTCGATCTCTTTGATCCACGTTTGTGCGACGATTGGGTCGGTAGTTCCCTCGAACTCCAGGGGTCCTACACTCTTAAAGTCTTTAAAGGTTGTTACTGGCACAGTTTGAGGGTTCGGGCGAACGGGTTCATTGTTCCTTCCCCTTAAGGCTTCTCCTAACAAGTCTACCAGTTTCTGGATCGGGTCTACTTGTTCTCTCTCATTGTTAACGGATTCTTCGGGTGCAGTCAATCTACGTCTGGGCGGCATTATTTGCATCACAATTTTTTATTTTATTATTATTCAAGTATATCACTTAAGTATTTCTTTTAATACTAAAAGAATAAATTTATAACACGTTTCTAAAATCAACTCCATTTATATTCATATGCCATTTCATTTCATTACATGATTTTCCTAGCATACTGCTATAAATGTTATCACATATATCCCCTAATATCACAAAAGACGGGGAATATACCAACCTACTACCATACTACCCCTCTAACAGAAGCTAACTCGGGGTTTACATCACCATCCCACATCTTACACAAAAGATCGAAATTACAACATAGTATATACCATACATAAAGACACAACTAGTACTACCACTAGACTGACTAAGGAAATCTCATCCCATCATCCCGCGCTCCACTGCGCTCTTGTACTCCAACTGTGCTATATACGCAACCAGCTCTCGGCTCAAGGTATGTAGAGTCTGTCCCTGTTCTGCCGGGTAGTGGTACACACCATCAATCACCCTCTCAAAAGCTGAACGGAACACATACCCCATCTTGTTCATCTTTCTCTTCTTGCACCTGACCTCGTCCTCAAGGTCGTCAGCTCTCTCATTGGACGCTTCCCACTTCTCCTCGAAGTGTAACCTATCCATCACCTCCAACTCTAGCTGAGTACGGAGTGCCTCTTTCTCAGTCTTCTCACTCAGCTCCCTCTGCTCAACCTCTTCTAGCTTCTCTGCCAAATCTATATTCCTAGCCACTGACCTGTGAAATAGAGTCCCCATCTGGATCCCTGCCTCCCTACGGTAGGCAATCTCCACCTCTAACTCTTGCATAGCCAGCTTCCTCTGGTGGTCCTCGTCCCTCAGCTTCTGGAACTCAGACTCTCTCTCGTGGGCCTTTGCCTCCAGCTCCTGGACTCTGCAGTCTAACTCTAGAATACGCTCCTCGTACTCGCCTAACATCTGTTCCTCTATAGTAGCCTCATCAGAGTCCTCTACTGGCTCATCCTCCATCGGCTCCTCCTCTGGATCAGACTCTATCTCAATCTCGTCCTCGTCGTCAGACTCGAATGGCTGCAACAGCCTGCACGGGTGTAGCCTCTAGAGGTGCCTCGTATACTACGTGTATATCCCTGGGCTCCTCCTCTGCAACTCTACTAGGTACCCCTGTGTCTGTCATCCTACACTCACAAACACAAGACAAGAAATAGCATCTCCATTAGAATGTTAAACAAAATATAAGTTCATTGTATAGAATGAAGTTACATTTCATAACAGACTAAGTCTCTCAAGGAAAACTCTACATGAGTTTTATCTCCTTCCTAACTTCTAAGTTCGCCTAAGTTATAGTCTAAGGACACTCGTTCCTAAGGTTTATAACTACGACTTTGATACCAACCTGTGACGCCCCCAAATTCCAGGACCGCCACTTGGTCTCTCGAATTCGGTTCATCACGTGCTCATGGTAATACATCACAATAATAATAATTAAATATCATACGATCACAGCGGAAAATCTATTCTAGAATAATTTACAATGATTTATTATAATTATTCCCCCAAGTCTCGCAACCTACAGTACTTAATAGATTATATAGCAATATTAATTAACGACTTGTTATATAATCTAACTTAAGCTTAAACATAATCAAATCCAGTCTTACTACATCATCTTCATACAATATTAATATATTTAAAACATAACAGACATAAGCTAGTTGGTAGCTTTGCCCTTGCCCTTATCAACGCCCGAAGGTTCACCATGCTCTGCCTTAACTGAAACGTTTTAGGGAAAGCAAGAATGAGCACAAATTGCCCAGCAAGTAATATACAATAAGGGTGAGTAATAAGATTCTCAATTCTCGAAAGGGTATAACAAGATTTGATAGTTCAAGAATAACAAGAATATCAACAGTTCTCAATATCAGTCGCTAAGGACAGGATAATATCAATATGATTCAATAATAAGTCAATTCAAGATTTTAAATAATTGAATACTGAGTAGTCACTACGGACTATGAACTTCTACTAGAATTGACAGTAATAAACTGAAAATCCAACAAAAACAGGTACAACAGGTGATCAGCCTAAAGTACCCTTGTTATGCATAACAATTAACCATACTCAAGTGTGCACGTCGGTTCTCCGACAATTATATATTCCCTTCAAAGAAGGTTGTTCTTCTCAGTCAAATACAAGATCCCGCACCAATCAATTAGTTTGGGTCGCTTTTCAATAATAGAAGTCTAGCCGAATCAAATGGCATAGACACTTTCACAATATTCAAGAACAATACTAAGTTCAACATGAATACTAGCTTTAATGAAATAAGAGTTCAAGTATGCTAATTCAATTCAACCGATTAAATAGAAAACTTGTTCGCAATACACAAGATAGGATACTTGCATAGTAAAAGAGTATAAGTTAGAAAACTTTCACAATCATAGCTTTCCTTGCATAAAGTAAATGCGTCGGTTAGGATACTTGCACTTTAAGAGAGTGTAAGTAAGAGAACTTTCCTTTAGCGTAGTTTATCCACGAAAAGCAATCAACACTTTCGAATTCCTATCGTAATACAGTTACGTATATATATGATATTCATTCTTCATATAATTTAACTTCACATTTTCTCTTTGAATATACGATCAACACATAAGCTAAGTTTTACCTAGCTACACAGTTATATAGAATATAATTTCTATCCTTAACGTTCCTTCTTTAGAGTTTAAACGCATTCTCATATAATATAAGATCTCAACAATTAGCAAACATGCTTGCATATTATTAATATCACATAAGACCACAATCAATACTAAATATATTTCATTTTAGCAAGTTATGGCATCTCCTTAAGTTAACCGTCAAAATCGTGTTCAAGTAACATCATATAATATCGCGTAGCATGTATTCATATTTAAAGGATACTTTCATGCTTGTATAACTTTTCCAAATCCAATCGTACATGGTATAGGTTCTTAAGTTAATACTTAAAGCCATTCAAGGACACGAACTCATATGGTCTAACATGATTGCTTTTAAACACATAAGATATTCATATAACTTGTATTAGTCATGCTCATGAGTACTCGTATTGCATATATGTAGCTAGCATTGCTATTATCTTGAAAACATGCTTTGTTTATGCTAAACTTTAATCACGGCAACCAATCATGGTATATATATATGCATGACACATGAATGAGTCTAAGAGTACTATCACATGTGTCCATAAATATCAGAATTTAAATCTCCACGTATCGTGTTAATGCTCATGTGCAAGGCTTGTATTTCTATTGGTGAACCTTACTAATAGAGCCTAACATGTTCATGCTTCCTTACGAACTATATAAACACAAGTTAAGGCTTCATTCATATATTTCAAAGTTATCTAAACATGCTCATAACATCAAAATGACTATATAGCATTTACATGATCATATCCACCTTCAAACTTATATTTTTGTTAGGAATGAGCACTAGTTAGGTTCACATGTTCATATTTTATTACGGAACCAATATAGATAAGCTAACATGCACTTCATGTGTCTCTAGGTGGTACTAACGTGCTTGCAAGGTCAGTATGTAAACATGCTTTATATATGTTAACGTCGTTTATGAAACTTTAAATTCGTTTCCAAACTATGTGTCGTTTGGTTAACTATGAATGCTAATATACTAAAACATGCTTACATTGCCTCATTAGGTTTATATATATGTATTAATCATGCTCCCATGCTTGTTTAAACAAAAATCAAACAATTGGTACATAATAGTTTTGTTGCAGAATGCAGAAAACTGAACACATAGTCTGGCGCTGCGGCGCGGCAACAGTAGCTTAATACTGGCGCTGCGGCGCGAGTGGCGCTGCGTGCGGCGCTGCGGCGCGTGCGGCGCTGCGGCGTCGAGGCAGTTTTCTGCGGTTCAGACTGCAGCGAAAACCGACCCAAAACCTCCCATTTCATCGATTTCAACATTGTTTAACTTACTAACACATACATATATGCTTATATAACAGTCAATATCAATTATCAATTCCCAATTTCATGAACTCTAACTAATTTATGAATTTCATGTATTTACAGAAGTTGAAGAGGAACAATGGAAATGAAAGACTATTAAGTGGTTCCATCATGTCTGTATGTTCATATAACAACAATATAAGGGTTCTACAAACCAATCATGAACCAATTTGGCATAATCAAGAATTTCAACAAAACGCAGAGAACAACAATGGAGTTCTTTTGACAGAAAATGAAAATGAAGACACGAAGAGGATTTATACCTCTGTTATGGAGTAAGCTTGTTGATGCTACTATAGAAATTCCTTCTGAACTAAATAGACAATCACAGTATACTCTCTTCTCTTAGAAATATTTCAGCAATGAAATGAAGGTGCAGGGAGTTCCTTTATATAGAATAATGAATACACAGTCCAAGCTTCTAACTCCCAAATCAAACTAACGGATTGTCAAATTGCATGAAGGTTATAGAATGGTAGGTATTTATTTGTTAGAATCCATCATTAAAACCACTCCCTTGCTCATCATTGCTACAAGGCTATGGAAATTTACTGAGTTTAAGGAGAAGCAATAGGCTTAGGCCATAATGGCTGTGCACGTGAATGAGGAAAAAGGAGAGTGACTATTATATTGGGACAAGCCAAGCAAATCTCAGCATTCTTACAAATGGACTATATGCTACACTTATGTTATATATTATATGTACTCTTAGGTTATAATTACAATGTTCTCCCCACAATGTAATAAATGCAATTTGAATACATATAATCTATGTACATTTTATCTTACCGATATAATACAATCGGATACTACCACATTACATTATATCATATATTATTAAATTGTATTACTCAACAATTATTTATAATAGATCCATGATACATTATTTTAATGTATATCCACACATCATTTGTCACCTACACATATCATAACATATAGTTACTATACATTTAATTCGCATGCTTGCACATATAATTTCTCATCTTATAAATTGAATATTAATTAATAATATACACATATCCTACATCAATCAATATAATTGTTAACCTCCATAACAATTTAATTAACCTTTATATGATTAACTATCACTTTGATATAAATCTTATTATATCTATAAACACGTTGCTCATTATTATTATGTTTCTTGCAATAATAATCACATATTATTAATCAATCCTCATTAGTATTTTATAACAGTTAATTAATATTCTTCGATTAACAATTAATATAGATTAATTGTTCGCTTAAATTAATATAATCATTCTTATATTACGTCACTGTGCCACACAAGGCAACCAACGAGTTTATCACAAACTCCACCAATCTCTCAATTATTATAATTATTCAATTATATATAATTGAATTAATTCATCTCATAACACAAAATCATTTATATTCAAATAAATTCTCATTTCCATTAATATATTTATTTAATAATATATGAAAATTCTCGGGTATTACAGTATATCAGAGTTTAAAAAAATTTCTACAAAACCATTACCCGGATCATCCTTTATTCAAATTATTAATTTAAAACGATAAATAAAAAGTTATGGAATCATACCCTTGTAAAACGAAGCTTCCATAGGTACGAGTTCAACTCCTTGTTCTTCGTGATCTCCTTGAATTTCTGGGTTAGATTCCTTCCTTTGATCAACGTTAGCCACCCAAGTGTTTGGCCTCTAGAGGTGATCCACCAAGGAAGATGAATTATCAAGAAGGAGGGTGGTTGGCTTAGTTTTCTATCCTCTATAGAAAAGGAGTACTCTCCAACAATTGGAATTGCCTCATCTAATATCTATTATAAGACTCCTCTTATATAGATATTAGTCAACCCTTCTAATCCTATTAGACATGGGATTTCTTTTAATTAATTAAACTCCTTTAATTAATTTAGGCTTCCCACCACATGGGAATAATTAATTAAATTCATTTAATTAATTTGTCTCCTAATCTTATTAGGAATAAATGAGAGTACTAAATATTAAATTAATTACTAAACTCCTTTAGAAATTAAAATAATAATAATTGTAATAATATTAATAAGACTCCTCTTATTAATTTATATTTAATATTTCTAAAATATTAAATAATAAACATTAAGCTATTTAATTTATTCTATCACTATAGATTAAATTAATTATACTTAATGCATTATTACGATTATGCCATTACCTTCTTAAATAATTATTTTTCCTTTTATGGTGTGACCCTTTAGGTTCTCCATATTAAACCGGTTGTGAATAAATCAACTAAAATAATTTTAATCTTATTTAAATAAATAAATTAAACTAATAATCTATTTAAATAAACAATATTTATTCTACAATAGGGATAAGCCTCCCTAGCGATCAACGACTTTCCAGATAATATAGATTTCAACATTAATAAAAAAGAACCTGTGAGTAAATAGTTACCATACAATTCAATCCTTCCACCATACAATGTCCCAATTAAATATAAGACATGGATTTACTGTCAAGTCTTATTTTATTTAATTATATGTATTTCGATTAGAAAATGCACAACTCCAAATAATGCAAATTAGAAACTCCTTTCTAATTTCATTTCACCTTGGCCAAGGATTCCTGGGTTGTCATTTAACGAATCACATAGGACATATATCCTCTTTTACTAGAGGTGGTAGATTCTTTATTGATCATTCATTATCTCCATATGTAACTCATTATACCCAAGCATACCCTATATATGCCTTAAAAGGTCTTAAGGAATAAGTCAAAGTATAATTTGTTACATACAAGATACTATGATGATCTCAAGTCCAAGGATTACTTGTACTATTATCACATTAGGAATTCCTATTGACAGGCGAGTAAATCTCCATAAGGTATTCCATAGCGAATCACGTTCAGTGAACTTATTCTCCGATAAGCACCTACATACTTGCTTTAGTGTCTCCACACAAGTGATCATGAGATCAATCATCCTCATCCAATGAGCAAGCAACATATGTACCAATCTATCCGGATTTACTAATCCCCTTTTTAGTAATCCCACGATTGGGAACTATTTTAGTTTTAAAACTTTCTAAGAATTTAGATCTCATCATCATGATTCTAAAAGCATTGCTTAAAACTATGGGTTATTTACATATTATAAAAAAACAGCAACATGTAGATAATTAAATGCCTTTAATAAATGAATATTTTATTAATAAATAAATAAGATTGTTTACAAAGTACGTGCTTTATCATCATACATGATTGGCTTGTATGCACACTACTATCACTTTTCTCATTGATGGGATCTTGTCGAAAAAGATTTCTCCAATCTTGTCAAACATTTCTTTGCTATTGGTTATATGCCTAAGGGTATCAATTCTACAGCCATTGCCCTTATCCCCAATTGTGACAATCCGTCTGAAATGTCTGATTTCAAAACCATTTATTGCTGCAACACTATCTATAAATGCATATCCAAGATCCTTGCGCGTAGACTTAAGGCAGTATTGCCTACCATCATTAGCAAAACTCAATCTACCTTCATTAAGGGAAGGAATATTAGTGACAATATCCTCCTTGCTCAAGATCTTTTAAGGAACTATCATAGATCATCTGGCCCTCCTCGGTGTGCTCTTAAAATTGACCTACGAAAGGCTTTTGATACTGTCGAATGGAATTTTCTTCTCTCTTCCATGCACCTTTTTCAGTTTTCCCCTATCTTCATTAGATGGATTCGTGCTTGTATTTCTACAGCTATGTTCTCCAGTAAGGTCAATGGTTCTCTTGCGGGTTATTTTGGGAGTTCCAGGGGTTTAAGGCAAGGCGACCCCCTCTCCCCCTACTTATTTGTTCTTGTCATGGAAATGCTTTCAACTAAGATCTCTGAGGGTGCTATGCTTCCGGATTTCAAGTTTCTCTAGAGAACTAAGGAGTGCAATCTCACACACCTATTCTTTGCGGATGATATCCTTGTCTTTTGCCATGCCAACATCAAGTCTGTTAGCATCATTATTTCATGCATCCAATCCTTCTCTCTATTTTCTAGCCTCATTCCCAATGTCCATAAAAGCCAATATTTTTTAGCCAATACTGATGAGAGGACTTCCACTGCTATTCTCTCTTTGTTTGGGTTTCAAGTGGGTGCCCTACCTATCAAATTCCTCAGGGTTTCGCTTATTTCAATAAAGCTTTCTTCATGGACTGTCTTCCTCTTTTTCACCGAATCACTTCCAGAGTCACATCTTGGACTTCCATAGCCTTGGCCTATTATGGCCGTCTTCAGCTTATCAAATCTGTCTTATTCGCCATCCAATCTTTCTGGAGTGCCCATTTCATCTTTCCCAAAGTGGTGTCCAGAGCCATTCAATCCATTTTGTGCAGATTCCTTTGGAAAGGCCCTTCCTTGGGGAAATTCGGTGCTCGTGTTGCATGGCATAAAATGTGTCTTCCTGTTTCAGAGGGGGGGTTTGGGGTTAAGGAGCATCATTGAGTGGAATAAGTCTCTGATTATGATGCACTTGCTTAATATCATCCGTGCTGATTCGCCCTCCTTATGGGCCTCTTGGATCAACACCACTATCTTGAAAGGGAGAAACATATGGAATTATCAGTCCCCCTCCTATTGTTCTTGGATCTGGAAACAAGTCCTCAAGCTTCGCCAACTGCTAGAAATCATGTCTCTTATATAGTAGGTAATGGCTCCAAGCACGAGTTTATGGTATGACCCTTGGATTGTTGGTAATCCAATTAATCCTAGTCAGAGTCTGCTGGGAAACTCTGGGCTTCCACCCATGGCCAAAGTAGCTGATATCATACTTGATTACTCTTGGTCCCTTCCCCCGTGTTTCCACCATGAGATGATTGAGCTTAAAAGACTCATTGAGGCTCAGCCTATTCATCCTATCTCTCATGACCGTATTGAATGGAATGGTCTGTCCCTTTCAAATATCAAAGCCCGTCACATCTGGGATTGCATTAGAACTAATGCGTCCACTCCTACTTGGCATAAAATTATTTGGCACAAACTACATGTCCCCCGCTTCTCTTTTATCTTGTGGGTGGGATTCCTTAAAAAACTTCCTACTAATGATATTACTAGGCACTACTCCTCAGGCCGAACTTCACCCTGCCCCTTCTGTCAGTAGTATGATGAATGCTTTGAACATTTGTTCTTTGAATGTCCATATTCCTCTTCCATTCTACAGAAAACTCTTGATTTGGGGGATTGGTCAAACGTTCCCATGAACTGGTATGGTGCCTCTTCTTTCATCATCTCTTTCCAAGGTAGGAAGCTTTCAAAGTTCATCCTTTATCTTACCTTTGCAGCTACTTTCTACAAGATTTGGGAAGCGAGAAACATTAAGACTCATTCAGACATGCTTATTCCCCCATCCAACGTTGCAAAGGAAACTACCAATTTAATCAAATCAAGGCTGTCCTCTTCTTCTTTTTTTATTAAAGCTTCTCACTCTTCTCAATTTTATTGTAACTGGCTGCTGTGATCTGGTTACTTGATGGTGGTTCTCTTGCTGTGATCAAGGCTGTCTTTCCTGCTGTGGTTTGCTGTGGTTCTGTGATTCATGGTGATTCTCTTTGTACAACAGGCTCATGCCATATGTTTCGTTTGGACCTCCTAGCCAGCTTGTTTGGTTTTGCTTTCCGGCCTGTCGCTGTATGGGGATTTGAACATGTTGATTATTATTCTGTTGGGGCCTGTAAATGGCTACTGGGTTGTTTCGGCTGTTGGCTATCTGTCTGTTGTTTGATCAGGAGGGCTGGGTTCGGGTATTCTGTGTTGGGTTGGGTTTTGCAGTTTCTGTGCTACCCTTTGATCTGTTGATAGTGGGCTTTCTCTGTGAAGATCGTAAGGGGCTTGTTTTTCTGGGCTTAGTTTTATGATCTGCATTGGAGATTTTTTAGGCTTGGTTTTTTGTTCTGCTGTGGCTTGTTCTATTCATATGGATTTGAGTCTCCCGATCTCGACTCATGTTTCTCTTATGGGTTATCTTTTTCGTGTTCTGATTGGGTTTTATGGTTCCTTGCTTTTCCATTTTAGATTTGATTTGGGGATTATGTGATTTATTACTTATCATCTAATCTGGTGCTTTTGGCTCCGTTGCTCTATCCATGTTTGGTCCAATTTGACCTTTAATGTCATTGCTTTTTCTTTAGATTCGAATTGGTTGTTCACATCGGAATATAGTTCTCACCGGAATCTGGATTCCCGCCAAAATCTGGGCTCCTTCCGGTTCTTCTGTTGGTTCGTGTTGTTTTGGTTGGTTAAGGCTGTGTTGGCTCCAGGTTGTCTTTGGTCTTTTCTCATCTGGTTCGGTTGGGGACGGATGTTTTGGACTGTTGGCTTTGGGACTGCTGTTCCGCATTGGGCTTCTTGCCTTTTGGTCTGATTGGTTGGGGTGGGCCCCATTGCTTCTTCATGGTTCACGGTTTGGGCCCTTTGATGTTGGATTCCTACTTCTAGCCGGCTATTTTGCTGGCTTGTCTGTTGGGCCGGTTGCTACCGTGTGGGGTTTTTTGTACTGTTTGTTCCTTGTAATAGGGTTGGTTTTTAGTCCATCTTGTATGACTACTTTTTATAGTCATGACATCATAGGCGTTGTTCTATGATGTCTATGCTATATCCTATTGGAGTCCTCCAATGTCCCCTGTAACCCGTTTTATTTAATATAGTTTAAAATTTAGCAAATAATAAAATCACCTCTTTCTTTGACAATTTTAGGGAACCAATGAAACAATAAGGTCTCCTTAAATGAAGACTTGCGTGAGATGTACACATCGTTTTGAACGTGAAAGTCATAGTATTGCTCCTTTTGATACTAATCAAACTAGAACGAAGTTATAGGACTCCTAATCACCTCTTTCTTTGACAATTTTAGAGAATCAATGAAACAATAAGAAGGTCTCCCTAAATGAAGACTTGTGTGAGATGTACGCATGGTTTTGAACGCGATAGTCATAGGTTTCTCTTTTTGATGCTAATCAAACTAGAACGAAATAATACAACTCTTAATCACCTTTATCTTTGTAAATTTGAAACAACCAATGAAACAATATGAGGGTCTCCGTAAATAAAGACTTTTGTCAGATCTACGCATCGTTTTGGACATGATAGTGATGGGATTGCTCCTTTTGATGCTAATTTCAACTAGAACGAAGTATTAGGACTCATAATAACCTATATTTTGACAGTTTGAGAAAACTAATGAAAAAATAAGAAGGTGTCCCTAAATGAAGACATGTCTGAGATGTACGGATTGTTTTGAAGGCACTAGTGATAGGATTACTCCTTTTGATGCTAATCAAACTAGAACGAAGTCATAAGACTGATAATCACCTCTTTCTTTGACAATTTGAGAGAACCAATGGAATAATAAGACGGTCTCCCTAAATCAAGACTTGTGTGAGATGTACTCATCGTTTTTAATGCGATAGTCATGGAATTGCTCCTTTTGATGCTAATCAAAATAGAACAAAGTAAAAGGACTCCTAATCACCTAATTCTTTGATAATTCTAGAGAACCAATGAAATAATAAGAAGGCCTCCTTAAATAAAGACTTGTGTGAGATGTATGCATCGTTTTGAAAGCGATAGTCATGGGATTGTTCCTTTTGATGCTAATCAAACTAGAACCAAGTTATAGGACTCCTAATCACCTCTTTCTTTGATAATTTTAGGGAACCAATGAAACAATAAGAACGTCTCCCTAAATGAAGACTTGTGTGAGGTCTACGCATCGTTTTGGATGCGATAGTGATGAGATTGCTCCTTTTGATGCTAATTTTAACTAGAACGAAGTAATAGGACTCATAATCACCTATATTTTAACAAATTGAGAGAACTAATGAAACAATAAGAACGTTTTCCTAAATGAAAACATGCGTGAGAAGTACAAATCATTTTGAAGATACTAGTGATAGGATTGCTCCTTTGATGCTAATAAAACTAGAACAAAGTCATAGGACTCATAATCTCATCTTTCTTTGACAATTTGAGAGAACCAATGAAACAATAAGGTCTCCATAAATCAAAACTTGTGTGAGATGTACGCATCATTTTTAACGCGATAGTCATGGGATTGCTCTTTTTTATGCTAATCAAATTAGAACGAAGTAATAGGACTCCTAATCACCTCTTTCTTTGACAATTTTAGAGAACCAATGAAACAATAATGATGTCTCTTGACCATATTTTCATCATCTCTCTTTATAAGGATGGGTCTCTTATTTCACAAGGTTTTTGTTTTACTGCTGGTGTCATCTATGCATGCTACTGATGCTGGTTTTCTTGATTTTTATTGCTGTTTCGCCGATATGTGTGCTGTGCTGCTTGTTTTTGCGTTGGGCTGCTGTGCTTGTGTGCTACTGCTGAAGGCATTGAGCTGCTTGTGGGGTCTTTTCATGATTTGCAGCTGTTGTGTGATGGGTCGATTGCATGGGTTGACTCAGGTCTTTGGAACTGTACAGACAGCAGCTGGATCTTTGTGCCTTAGCTATTGTTTCTGGAGATGCACGTTTGGGGCTGCTTCAGGTTTTGGTTGGTGATATGTTGTTTCTTTGTTGCTGCTATCATTTGTTGCTGTCTTCAGTTTGTTGTTGCTGTTATCTGCTGCTGTCTGCTTCCGTCTGCTGCCTTCTTCTCTCTGCTGGTGCATTTGGTTAGTGGTCTGGTATTGTATATTTGGTGATGCTGTAGGTCTATTCTGCTGTCATCTGCTATTTGTTAGTCCAGCATGCAGACTTTATTTTATAGTTTGGCCTGGGTCTCTACTGCTTTTCTGTGCTGTAGTTTGGCCTGGTTTTCTGCTACAGGCCACGGACATTGGTTGTGGCTTTAGTCAAATATGCAGGCTTTGGTTATGTATGCCTTTCCTGCTGCTGTTTTGGTCTGCAGGCAGTGTTTAGTTTGTTGCTGCTGTGGTTATGTCTGCCTTTTTCCTGCTGCTATGGTCTGTAGGCTGGTTTCTGCTTGCTGATTTTCTCTTCTTTCTACAAAAATGCAGTTTGTGATGACTGCTGATTTGCATGCAGGTTTTGCTACTGTATGATGTCCAGTTTTGCTACTGTATGATGTCCAGTTTTGTTGACATCTTGCTGGGGTCATGTTTTTGCATTTGCTTGTTTTGGGCTTGCTGTGCTTTGTAGGTTTGTTATTGATGTTCTGGCCTGATCTACTGATGTTTTCCCCATGCTGCCAGCTGCAGTAGTTATTGATGCTGCTGAATATATTGTAGATGGTTGGTAGCTTTGTGCATGTTACTTGTTTGGATGAAGATGCCTTTTGGCCAGCATGGGCTGTTTGATTCTTATGCTGTTATAAATCTTTGTTGCTTTATTTGGCATTTTCTGTCTCGTCTAATTTGTTGGGCGTTTACCTTGTAATCTTTTATATCCATAACATCATAGGGCATGTCCTATGATGTCTTTGCTATTTTTAGATTGGGGTTCCCCATGAGGTTTTGTATCTTCATTTTATTTTAATACAATCTAAATTTAGAAAAAAATTTTTAATGATGTCTCTTTAAATGAAGACTTTTGTGAGATGTACGCATCGTTTTTAACGCGATAGTCATTGGATTGCTACTTTTAATGCTAATCAAACTAGAATGAAGTTATAGGACTCCTAATCACCTCTTTCTTTAACAATTTTAGGGAACCAATGAAACAATAATAAGGTCTCCTTAAATGAAGACTTGTGTGAGATGTACGCATCGTTTTGAACGCGAAAGTCATGGTATTGCTCCTTTTGATACTAATTAAACTAGAACGAAGTTATAGGACTCCTAATCACCTCTTTCTTTGACAATTTTAGAGAATCAATGAAGCAATAAGGTCTCCCTAAATGAAGACTTGTGTGAGATGTACGCATGGTTTTGAACGCAATAGTCATGGGTTTCTCTTTTTGACGCTAATCAAACTAGAACGAAATAATACGACTTTTAATCACCTCTATCTTTGTAAATTTGAAACAACTAACGAAACAATATGAAAGTCTCCCTAAATAAAGACTTGTGTGAGATCTACGCATCGTTTTGGACACGATAGTGATGTGATTGCTCCTTTTGATGCTAATTTCAACTAGAAGGAAGTAATAGGACTAATAATCACCTATATTTTGACAATTTGAGAGAACTAATGAAAAAAATAAGGTGTCCCTTAATGAAGACTTGTGTTTGATGTAAGGATCGTTTTGAAGGCACTAGTGATAGGATTGCTCCTTTAGAGGCTAATCAAACTAGAACAAAGTCATAGGACTCTTAATCACATCATTCTTCGACAATTTGAGAGAACCAATACTACGAAGGTCTCCCTAAATCAAGACTTGTGTGAGATGTACGCATCGTTTTTAACGCGATAGTCATGGGATGCTCCTTTTTATGCTAATCAAATTAGAATGAAGTAAAAGGACTCCTAATCACCTCTTTCTTTGACAATTCTGGAAGAACCAATGAAATAATAAGAAGGCCTCCTTAAATGAAGACTTGTGTGAGATGGACGCATCATTTTGAACGCGATAGTTATGGGATTGTTCCTTCTGATGCTAATAAAACTAGAACGAAGTTATAGGACTCCTAATCACCTCTTTCTTTGACAATTTTAGGGAACCAATGAAACAATAATAAGGTCTCCTTAAATGAAGACTTGTGCTAGATGTACGCATCGTTTTGAACCCGAAAGTCATGGTATTGCTCCTTTTTATACTAATTAATCTAGAACGAAGTTATAGGACTCCTAATCACCTCTTTCTTTGATAATTTTAGAGAATCAATGAAAAAATAAGAAGGTCTCCCTAAATGAAGATTTGTTTGAGATGTACGCATGGTTTTGAACGCGATAGTCATGGGTTTCTCTTTTTGACGCTAATCAAACTAGAACGAAATCATACAATTTTTAATCACCTATTTCTTTGTAAATTTGAAACAACCGATGAAATAATTTTTCAGTTATCTTATCAACAAAGAGAGGTTTACCTATCGCCCTAGAAAGATAGCTTAGTCCAGGGCCAGGCAAGTAGGACAGGGGAATATTATGGAATTTCACCCAAACAGGGGCCTTAGTGCACATATCAGATTTGAAGTCCAACCCCTCCTTCCAATGCTTGAGCTGGAGAATCTTATTCGCAACATACCAAGGACCTAAGGCTAGAATATTGTCACGCTCCTCAAGACTAGAGAACTTAAAGATGAAATACCCTTTGTCCTGTAGGAAAACCTTTTGCAGACCCAGACTATCCCACAACTTATGAACACTATCTTCGACAAGTTTAAACGGAAGTCTAGAGTGAATAAAACTTC
The DNA here is from genome assembly GCA_020205555.1 of Panax stipuleanatus. Classification (NCBI taxonomy): domain Eukaryota; kingdom Viridiplantae; phylum Streptophyta; class Magnoliopsida; order Apiales; family Araliaceae; genus Panax; species Panax stipuleanatus. The sequence continues at coordinate 17,453 of JAINUT010001226.1, forward strand.
TAACAAGGCAAGCGTTCCAAAGATTATTTCCAAGCTGAAGAACTTCTGAAGGGGGCTTGATAGTGATAGGACCATTATCCAGTGTCGGGGGAGCAGGGGGAAAATAATCGAGGACCAAACCAGGTTTGGAAGATCCCTTAGCCATAACCGAGCTCCAAGAAGGTCGAACCGGAAAGGAATGTTACAGCGTAGCCCCAGCAGAATCACTCTGACCAACTAGAGAAAGCTTTGGGAGGTCCTTAGCAGGCATATCATGGCAAGCAGAAGGGAAACCCACTCCAACCTGGGTATCTAGACCACTAGAAGGATCTAGAGAATTTTCAATAACCTTACCAGAAACATCACAGATACCGGGGGAAATAAGTTTTCCGGCACCAGAGGGAAGCCCCGAAATAGGGGCAAAAACATTGACTTCAGAAGTTCTTAAAGAACTTTTAACAAACAGGTCCCGGTCATCCACCTGCCTAACAGATTTGCCCTTGTTTACAAAATCATTAATATTCTGGATAGAGAAACCTTGGGCCAAGATGAAATCTATAAGAGCATTGCTCTTTTCACGCTCAGCAACAGCAACAACCAGACCTTGCTGAGAGAGAACCTGAGCAGCTGTGAAGACCTCAGACATAGAAGTGCCAAACTGCAGCCCAATGTTTCCATTTACAACACTATCAGATTTAGAATCAGAATAGTCCCCCGACTCAATAGTGACGGCACCCGGAACAGGGACAGGCTCAGAATCAGCCATACCTTCTTCATATATAACAGGGGAGCTTTGGGAGGAGACTCCAAACTCAGCAAGAAGATCCCTAGAAGGTCTACTAACAGAGTTACCCGCAAAGAGGTGCGAGTAATCAACCATCACAAAAAGAGAATAAGAGAGGGGAGGAGAGGGGAGGAGAGGAGAGGAGAGCATTGGGCGGAAAGAGACGGAATGACCAGACTGAGAGGATAAAACAGACAAAGGAAGAAGAGAGAAGAGGTCCAAAGATGGACAGAAAGAACAGAAAAGGAAAAAAGGAGACCGGAATTGAGGTGGGCCAGATGAGAAATGGAAAGAGATAGTACAAAAATGGAAAAAAGGGCAAGACGGACTCATCTCTTGTTGCAACACAACCTATAAGTGCATTTCGAAGATCATTGCTACTAGGCTCAAGGACATTCTCCCATCCATTATTCCTCCTTTTCAATTCGCTTTTATTCCGGGTAGGAGGATCGGTGATAACATTCTTCTTGCTCAAGAATTATTCAGGAACTACCATAGACCCTCAGGCCCGGCTAGATGTGCAATGAAGATTGACCTCAGGAAGGCTTTTGACTCTATTTCTTGGGATTTTTTGTGGGTTGCACTTAAGCTTTCTAAATTCCCTCCTAAATTTATCTATTGGATCAAGGCGTGCATCTCCACCTCAAGTTTGTCTGTTAAGGTTAATGGGGCTTTATGTGGTTACTTTAAAGGGGCTAAAGGCCTTAGACAAGGTGATCCTCTCTCCCCCTACCTTTTTGTCATCATTATGGAAGTTCTTTCTCTAATGCTAGGCCAGCCTTCAAAGCAGGCTTCTTTCAAATTTCATCGGCGTACAATGCCTTTATCTCTCACCCATCTTTGTTTTGCGGATGATATTCTCATTTTCTATCATGGTGATATCGATTCTGTTAAGTACATTAAGACTTGTCTTGACCAATTCTCCTTGGACTCGGGCCTTCACATTAATGCCTTAAAAAGTATGTGCTTTCTTTCCCATGTTCCTCCTGCTCAATCTGATCTTATTCTTAGCCATCTGAATTACCAATTGGGGGTTTTCCCGGCTAAATTTTTGGGGGTTCCCCTGATCATCTCGAAACTTAGTATTGCTAATTGTCGCCCTTTTCTTGAAAAGGTCAAATCCAAAATTAGCTCCTGGACCAACAAGTTTCTTTCATATGCCGGTCGCATGCAACTTATCAAGTCTGTTATCTACGCCTCCCAAGCATATTGGTCTGCTCATTTCATTCTCCCTGCAGCTACTTTGAAATATCTTCAGGCTTCCATGTCTCGATTTTTATGGAAGGGTCCTTCTTTGAACAAAAATGGCTCTAAAGTTGCTTGGACGAAGATTTGCCTTCCCTTTGCTGAAGGTGGTCTTGCCATAGAAAACCTTGCCGAATGGAATAAATCTCTTATCTTGTTACATCTTTGGCATGTCATTAATCCCTTTTCTTCCTCTCTTTGGGCTAAATGGGTTCACACTACTCTTCTAAAGAACAAATCTTTCTGGACTATTCCCATTCCTTCTGACTGTTCTTGGATCTGGGGGAAAGTTTTACAAAGTAGGGATACTGCCCGTAGACACATATCTTTTGACATAGGCAACGGAGCTAGTACTAGCCTTTGGTTTGACCCTTGGATTGGTCAATCTCCCTTGGCAAATTCTGTCCTCTCGTCTCTGATTGCCAACTCTGGGCTCAGTCCTTATGCTTCTGTGAATAGCATTATACAAAATTCTAGGTGGGTGCTTCCTGCATCAAACGATCAGGATGTTATTGCTTTTCGGAATTCCTTTGACACCTCTAGATCCTGTAACTCAACAAAATGTGATAGTATTCTCTGGGATGGTATCATGGCAAAAGATGTAAAGGCTGCTACTATTTGGAATTCCATTCGACTGTCTGGGTCCACTGTGTCTTGGCATAACTTGGTTTGGCATAAGATTGTGCCTCCCCGTCACTCTTTTATTCTCTGGCTTGCTTTTCATAAGGGGCTTAGGCCCTTGACATATTGACTCAATTCGGGCTTGATATTAACCCTAGCTGTGTGCTTTGTTCGAATGTTAGTGAAACTTTCAACCATTTATTTTTTGAATGATCCTTCTCGTTTCAGATTCTGGTTGCTGTCCTTAGGCATTGTGGGTGGAGAGGGTTTAGTAGGAGTTAGGTTTCTATCACTGGCTTCATCTCTAGCTTTTCCTGCAAAAACATTCACTACAATCTTCTCCACCTTGGGTTTGCTATCGTGGTCTATGGAATCTGGGCTGAAAGAAATGCTAGGATTTTCTCTCATGTCTCCACCCCTGCCCGAATTATTATTAGAGATATTATTAATTTAATTAAATGGGGTCTTCATTCAAATGCTAAATTTCAAAAAAATAAGTCAAGATTCAGTTATAGATCTCTTGTGTTGTAACTGTGTTGTTCTTGTGATTGCTCTGGAGTGGCGGGTTTGGTTCTTATGTTGCGGCTGTGTTCTGTTGCCTTGTTTCCTGTTTCTTGGCATCATGATTTGGTTGCCATGGCTGGGATTCCTTGCTGGCTATTTGCTCTTTATCTGCTACTTTTGGGTTACTGCTGTTGCTTTTGATTTTCAATGGTTTGTTTGTTGCTGCTACTGCTGATGTTGTATGGTTTGTTGTTTTGGATGCTGTGAATTTCTTTTGCCTATTCGTTTGCTGTTGGATCTGGGATTTTTGTTGCTGTTGTTGCAGTTCTGCTGCTGATTCCTGTAGTTAGTTTCCTGCAGTTGGGCAGTTCTGGCAGAAGTTGTTTGGTCCCTTTCTGCTGGTCATTTTCTGGCCTTGGTTTTTTGCTGGCTGCTGGTTTTATGCCTGTACCTAGGCCAGTGCTGTTGATGTTCTTATGATGGTCCAATGTTATGTGCTTGGCTGCTGTTGCTGTACTGCAGGTCTGTCTTTCTTGCAGATTCTGTCTTCTTGTAGTATGCAAATTTTTACAGTTCTGCAACTGGGCCAGTTTCTGCTGATGCCAAAGGTGTAAGGTGGTTCCTGGTTTCTGTGCTCTGGATCCTGTGTGAGGTCTTCTTGGGTTCCTGGTTACTGTTTGGTGCTCCTCTATTTCATAGTGTGCTGGTCTTGGATGCTGTTATTTGCTGTTGCTGGGTGTTATCTTGGTCCTCTGGTGTTTGCTGTCTTGGTTTGCTGCAGTTGCTTTTGCTGCAATTTATTGCAGTTGCTTTGCTGCGGTCTGCTCTTGTCTTGTTGCTTTTGGCTGTGGTTATTCTTCTGTCTGCTCCAGCCTGCTTTCTTTGTTTGTTTGATGTCCTTTCTATGGATGGTTTGGCCTTTTTCGGTCTTGGTTTGCTGGTTTGTTTGCTGCAGTCTCTTGCAGATTCTTGCAGTTTCTGGTTTGCGCTGCTATGGGACTGTCTCCCTTTGTACAACTGCTATTTGGTTTGCTGCTGCGGCAGTTGTGTTGCTGCTGCCTGGTTCAGTGTTACAGTTTTGTGCTCTGCTTGTTTTGGTGCAGGTTTCGATTTGCTGGAGGTTTTCCTCCTGTTTCGGCCTGTCTGTTTCTTTGTTTGGGTGCTGGTGCTGATGATGTCCTTCCTATGTATGCATTTGATGTTGCTGCTAGTCTCATGTTGCTGCTGGTCTCATGTCTGCTTTATTTCTCCTTCGCACTTGTTGCTTTGTAACCTTTGAGTGTGTGTGCAAAAAGCTGCTGCCCTGCCTTTGTTGTTGATGTCCAAGCTGCAGCTGCTGCCTGCTGAGGTCATCCTATGTGCTGCTGCTGATGTTACCTGATGTTCTTTATTGTTCTTTTGTTGTTTTTGGATTTTTTGTCTTTGTCAGTCTTGTTGGGCGTTTGTGCCTTGATTTCCTATATAGTCATGACATCATAGGGCATGTCCTATTATGTCTATGTTATATTCTGATTGGGGTTCCCCATGAGGTTTTGTAACTTCATTTTATTTTAATACAGTCTAAATTTAGCAAAAAAAACAAACTAATGAAACAATATGAAGGTCTCCCTAAATAAAGACTTGTGTGAGATCTGTGCATCGTTTTGGGCACGATAGTGATGGAATTGCTCCTTTTGATGCTAATTTCAACTAAAACAAAGTAATAGGACTAATAATTACCTATATTTTGACAATTTGAGAGAACTAATGAAAAAAATAAGATGTCTCTTAATGAAGACTTGTGTTAGATGTACGGATCGTTTTGAAGGCACTAGTGATAGGATTGCTCCTTTTGAGGCTAATCAAACTAGAACAAAGTCATAGGACTCTTAATCACATCCTTCTTTGACAATTTGAGAGAAACCAATGAAATAATACGAAGGTCTCCCTAAATCAAGACCTGGCTGAGATCTACGCATCGTTTTTAACGCGATAATTATGGGGTAGCTCCTTTTGATGCTAATCAAATTAGAACAAAATAAAAGGACTCCTAATCACCTCTTTCTTTGACAATTCTAGAGAACCAATGAAATAATCAGAAGGCCTCCTTAAATGAAGACTTGTGTGAGATGTACGCATCGTTTTGAACGCGATAGTCATGGGATTGTTCTTTTGATGCTAATCAAACTAGAACGAAGTTATAGGACTCCTAATCACTTATTTCTTTGACAATTTTAGGGAACCAATGAAACAATAATAAGGTCTCCTTAAATGAAGACTTGTGTGAGATGTACGCATCGTTTTGAACCCAAAAGTCATGGTATTGCTCCTTTTGAAACTAATCAAAATAGAACGAAGTTATAGGACACCTAATCACCTCTTTCTTTGACAATTTTAGAGAATCAATGAAACAATAAAAAGGTCTCCCTAAATGAAGACTTGTGTGAGATGTACGCATGGTTTTGAACGTGATTGTCATGGGTTTCTCTTTTTGACGCTAATCAAACTAGAACGAAATAATACAACTCTTAATCACCTCTTTTTTTGTAAATTTGAAACAACCAATGAAACAATATGAGGGTCTCCCTAAATAAAGACTTGTGTAAGATCTACGCATCGTTTTGGACATGATAGTAATGGGATTGCTCTTTTGATGGTAATTTCAACTAGAACGAAGTAATAGGACTCATAATCACCTATATGTTGACAAGTTGAGAAAACAAATGATAAAATAAGAAGGTGTCCCTAAATGAAGACTTGTCTGAGATGTACGGATCGTTTTGAAGGCACTAGTGATAGGATTGCTCCTTTTGATGCTAATCAGACTAGAATGAAGTCATAGAACTCATAATTACCTCTTTCTTTAACAATTTGAGAGAACCAATGGAATAATAAGAAGGTGTCCCTAAATCAAGACTTGTGTGAGATGTACGCATCGTTTTTAACAATATAGTCATTGAATTTCTCTTTTTGATGCTAATCAAATTAGAACAAAGTAAAAGAACTCCTAATCACCTATTTCTTTGACAATTCTAGAGAACCAATGAAATAATAAGAAGGCCTCCTTAAATGAAGACTTGTATGAAATGCATGCATCGTTTTGAACGCGATAGTCATGGGATTGTTCCTTTTGATGCTAATCAAACTAGAACGAAGTTATAGGACTCCTAATCACCTCTTTCTTTGAAAATTTTACAGAACCAATGAAACAATATGAAGGTCTCCTTAAATGAAGACTTGTGTGAGGTCTACGCATCGTTTTGGATGCGATAGTGATGAGATTGCCCCTTTTGATGATAATTATAACAAGAACGAAGTAATAGGACTCGTAATCACCTATATGTTGACAATTTGAGAGAACTAATGAATCAATAAGAAGGTTTACCTAAATGAAAACTTGCATGAGAAGTACTGATCGTTTTGAAGATACTAGTGTTAGGATTGCTCCTTTGATGCTAATCAAACTAGAACGAAGTCATAGGACTCATAATCACATCTTTCTTTGACAATTTGAGAGAACCAATGAAACAATAAGAAGGTCTCCATAAATCAAAATTTTGTGAGATGTACGCATCGTTTTTAATGCAATAGTCATGGGATTGCTCTTTTTTTTTGCTAAATTTAAACTGTATTAAGATAAAGGAGGATACAAAACTCATGGGAAAACCCCAATTAGAATATAGCAAAGTCATCATAGGACAGGCCCTATGATGTCAAGACTATAAAGGATTACAAGGCCAAACGCCCAACAAAGAAATTACAAAAAACTGCCAACGTACAGAAGAAACAATAGACCAGTGGCAATTCTAACTATTTGACATAATAGCTATACCAAGCAATCCCAAAACCCAGCAAGCACATCCACGGGAGCTAAACAAGCATATACCAGCTGCATACGGTTATAGAGCAGTGCAGCAGCAAAAGGCCACATACCCACCCGACTGCCGCAACAAAGAGCCTAAAACCAGCACCAACATGAAGCAATGATCCCCAGACAACAGAGTAACATCCCCAACCTGTAGCAACAAGCCTGCAGCAGCAGACAACAGCAGATAATAGCAGTGGCAACCCATTCAATGCAGCAACCACTGACTGCAGCAGCTAGCAGACCTGCCGAGGCTAGCATGCAGAGGTCCACAAAATGCAAAACTTGCAGCCTACCCAAATCTGGCAAAACCAGTCTGCAATAGCAAACCAAAACTACAATAGCTAAGGCAAAACCAGTTTACAAAACCAACCGCAACAAAACCTACACATGATTAAATCCAACAGCAAACCCAGGCCAAACCAGACGACAAAACTAGCAGTTCATCAGCCAAACAAACCCAACAGCATATAGAACGCCCCCCAGGTCCAGAACAACAGCAGGAGGAAAGGAAGAAGGAATGACTAGCAGCTGCCCCAGCCAAAACAGAATCAGCCCATAACATGAAACTAGCAGCTGCTGCCACGAGCCAAAAGAAGTAGATCCATTCCCAACTGCAATGCAACTGCGCCATCCAGCAAACCCAGCAGCCGACAGCAACAGTCCACAAAGAGACCATCAGCAGCAGCGAGCTGACAACCCCATAACCCATCAGCAGCATCAGCTACAAACCAACAGGAACCAAGAAGCAGCTGAACAGCAGCAACCAAGAGCAGCAAGCAGTCAAGCACCAGCAGCATAGGAAGAAGCAGCAGGAGGAACAAAGAGGCAAGGAGGCAAGCAGCAGCAACAAGAACCAAGCAGCAACAGCATTAACACCGGACCCTGGAGACTGCATAGGCAAGCAAACCAGCCAAGAAAAGCAGCAGCTGGAGACAGCAGAGAAGAGCCCCAATAAACAACAGGAACCAAAGCTTGTTTGTTGTTTCCACCACAAACAACATCCCATAAACCAAGTAGCATGACAGAGCATTCCAAACCCAATAGGAGACCAAAAACTTAGAAACTTCATACGCCCCCCTAGCCAGACCTTGCAGCGAAATAGGATGCCCACTCAAAACCAAAGCAAAGGAACCCAGACCGGAATGAAAGCCTCCACAAATGAAAGCAGAACCTGCCCTGCAGACACGAATGAAATCCTCCACAGACCGAAGTTCAAGCAGAAAACCCAGACCGGAATAACCCAAACCGAATCAAAAAAGCTCATTAATAGGGGAAGGCCCAACTCCACAAGACCAAAGAACCACCCTCCCTCCATAGCCATCAAAAGCAGCTCAAAGAAGCGAAGCAATTAAAGCCGCAAAAACCAACCATCATAACGCAAGGTGCCTAAAGCAAGGCTTATCCTTAACCCGCTGAAATTTAAGGCTACTATGGAGATTACACTTAATGGTAAGCATAATGTTCTGAACAATAGAGTGGGAGGGTGTTTCTTTCCTTGAGAAAATCCGAGCGTTTCTCTCAGTCCACAAGCTATAGACCACAGCAGCAAACCCCAGATGGATAAGACTATTGTGGAAACTAGGCCTACAGAAATGGATGAGGTAATCAGCCAGGGAACCCCAGTTCCTACCCCTACCCTTCCACCCACATCTTCTCATAATGGGAGCCATAACCCTAAAGGAGAAATCACAATGAAAGAAGAGGTGGTCGAAGGATTCTAAGTCCCTATGACATAAAACACAAGTAGGATTAACTTGAATACCAAACTGAGCAAGCCTATCAGACGTACGAAGCCCTTTTTGAAAAGGCAACCATAAATTGAAAGAGAACCGAGGAGTAATAAGTTTATGCCACATAATTTTTGCCCAAGGAACCTCAGTACCAACTTTCCTAATCGAGTTCCATATGGTAACAGCTTTAACCTCACTAGCTATGGTGTCATCCCAAAAGATCTAATCCAGCGCGGCGGAGTCACAGTGCCTATTAAATTCAAACCCATCTCTAAACTCGATAAGTTCATGGTGATTGGAAGATGGGAGAGTCCAAGTAGAGTTTCTTATGATACTACTCACGGCAGCAATAGGACTAAGGCCAGAGTTAATAACCAGAGAAGAATGGGCAGATCTTACAAGAGGAGTTTCACCAAGCCAAGGATCAAACCACAGGCTAGTACCAGCACCATTGCCAATTTGAAATTTGATGTGCTTAGCAGCAATAGATCTCAGCTGGAGAACCTTCCTCCAAATCCAAGAACTGTCACTAGGAATAGGCATACACCAAAACCTTTTAGTCTTCAAATTAGATCGGATCCAAGAAGCCCAAAGGGAAGAAAGAGAGGGATTGACAACTCTCCAGAGGTGCATCAAAATCATCGCTCTATTCCAATCCTCAAGGCGTTTAATGGCAAGGCCTCCTTCCGAATAAGGTAAGTTAATTTTATCCCAAGCAACTTTAGCACTGTACTTGAGTAAGGATGGACCCTTCCAGAGGAAGCGACACATAATAGACTTAAGTGCCTTTAACACTGCCGCCGGCAGAATGAAAAAGGAGGACCAGTAAGATTGAATTGAAAAGATGACGGATTTAATCAAGAGAAGTCTCCCCGCATAAGACAGAAATTTATTTATCCATGAAGTAATTCTGGCCACAATCCGTTCTATGAGAGGATGGCAATCAGAGAGACTGAGCTTAGAAGTCAGCAGGGGGACACCCAAAAATTTAGCAGGGAACCGACCTAATTGAAACCTAAGGGAGTCAATAATGGAATCAGCCAAGGAAGGAGGCACTCGAGAAAGAAAACACATGTTTTTGGAATTATTAACATGTAGGCCGGATAAGGTCGAGAAGGAGTCAAGGCACCTCTTGAAGATCTGAACTGAGAGGACGTCACCATGGCAAAATAGAATAAGGTCATCGGCAAAGCAAAGATGGGTGATAGACTGATGCTTCGTTTTCCAGTGATGTTTAAAACGGGGCTCCAAAGCAGCCTTTGAAAGCATAAGGGATAGGATTTCCATGGTAATCACAAAAAGGTATGGAGATAAAGGATCCCCTCTGTCTTAGCCCCTTGGCCCCTTTGAAATACCCACACAAGGAGCCATTGACTTTAACTAAGAAGAATGTTGTAGTGATACAAGCCTTGATCCAGAACACGAACTTGGGTGGGAATTTGAACATCCGAATGGCAGCAAAAAGAAAATTCCATGAGACCGAGTCGAAAGCTTTGCTAAGGTTAATTTTCATCGCACAACGAGACGGGTCGGAAGGTCTATGGTAATTTCTAAAGAGCTCTTGGGCAAGGAGGATGTTATCCCCAATTCTTGGACCAGCAACAAAGGCAGCTTGAGAAGGAGAGATGATAGAGGAGAGGATAATTTTAAGGCGAGAGGCAATGATCTTAGATATACACTTATAGGTAGTGTTGCAACAAGAAATAGGTCGATAATCGGCCATGGTCGAGGGATTGGGAACCTTAGGAACAAGGATAATAGCAGTGGAGTTAGTACCCCTTAGGGAGCAACCATTCTGGAAAAAGGACTGGACAGCAAGAGTAAAAACCTGGCCCACAATTTCCCAGCAATGCAGAAAGAAATTAACATTGAAGCCATCAGGCCCTGGGCTTTTATTCTTCTTCATGGATTTCAGGGTGTTGAAAACTTCCTCGGCCATGATGTCTCATTCAAGAGCAGCAGCTTGTTGGGATGACACAAAGTTAGGAATCGCAGTATTTTGGAAATTCATGTCAACCTCCGGCGAGATAGATCCCAGCAAAGATTGGAAATGGCTTACAGCAATATCCTGAATATTCTTCTGCCCAGTTTGGATGATCCCCTCATTATTCTCTATGGCAAGAATTTTGTTTTGGTTCCACCTGTTTTTAATCTGATTGTGAAAATACCCCGTATTTTTGTCCCCCTCCTTAAGCCATTGAATCCTAGATTTTTGTTTAAACAGATTTTCCTCATTGGCCAAAGCTAACCAAAGATCTTTAGAGAGCACCCGCTGGTGATGGAGCAGAGAAATATCAACAGGATTGACAGAGATGGCTTTCTGAACCTCATGAAGAACGTCCCTAGCCTTAAAAACTATAGCAGATAAGTTACCTCTAGTCTTGTTAAGAGTGCAGAGCACTCTCTTAACAGCTTTCAATTTTCCAGCCAATATTTGAAGAGGGTCCCCATGGACAGAAACATTCCATGCTTCCTGTACTACAACCATGAAATCGGGAATGTCTAACATGAAATTAAAGAACTGAAAGGGTTTGGGTTTAGAAGGAACCAACAACCCAGTATATACCACAGCAGGGCAATGATCCGAAATATCTCTTGGGGTAAAGAAAGCCTGGCCCGAAGGAAATTGATGCAACCAGCTGTCGTTCACCAGAGCTCTATCTAACTTTTTGTATATAGGTTTAGTGTCACTCGAGTTCCACCAAGTAAGAGAAGCCCCAGCCGCCCGAAGGTCAGTGAAGTGGCAATCGGTGTAACAGTCTAGAAAGTCCTGCATCCCAGAATCCCACGAGTCGTTCCCACCAAAAATCTCAGAAACAAAAATAACCTCGTTAAAATCACCTAACAGACACCACGGAGCCGAGATAGAAGAGGCCAAGGTTCTTAGATCAGACCAAAGTTCCTTTCTCTCAGAGGGGGTATTAAGCCCATAGACAACCGTGATCATTATTTGCAGATTAAAATCTATAGCCAAAACAGAACAATGCATAAAGTGGGAGGATTTAGCTAGAATGTCCACCTTCCAAACATTTGGGTCCCAACCAACCCAAACTCTCCCATTAGAATGATGCTCGTAATTGAATTGCAAGTGCCAAGAAGGACGAATAGCTTCGGAAACCGCAATGGCATTAGGAGCTTTGACTCTAGTTTCCACTAGGCCAACAAAAGAGATACTATGCTTAAACAAAAGAGCAAGAACACAGTCCTGCTTAGGTTTTTTATTCAGACCTCTAATATTCATAGAGCAAAAATTTAACATAAAGGATATGAAGGTTAAATTGGGGGTGGACCCCCCCCCCTCCTTTGATTTTCTTCTTCGAGGATTGCCCAGTATCCTTACCACCCCTGATTTTGGACATGAGATCCTTTCCGGCCTTTTCATCAATGAGTTTGAGCTTACCCACAAGTGGAGATGGAGTACCATCAGTGTCAGAGAAATTAGCCCCTAAATTACCCGCCAGAGGGTTGAAAGAATTCAGATCATTAGTAGCTTTAAAGGGGAGACTTCCGATTTGTGTAGGACCTTTTGCCACCACTGTCCATTCATTAGAAGCATCCGGAGTGGCCCCCGAGGGAAAGCCCATAAGCGGATCAGGGTCAGAAGGAGTAGAGCACTTTGCCCCCAGGTCTTTAGGAAACCACTTATAATTTGCCCTAGGGCATCTAATTAGGGAATGCCCAAACGATTTACAGTGTGAACAAAGCTGGAGCTTATTTTGATATTCTACTTTTACCGAAGTGATCTTTTCTTCGTTTGCCTCCTCGTCCAGCACCACCAAGTCCAAGCTGCTAGGGAGGGATGAAGAAGGGGTGATTTAAATGCACACCCTTGCGAAGTTCATCGGTTCCAATTTCTCTGTTACCTTATCCATAAACAGAGGTTTACCCACAGCACTATCAATGTAGCTAAGACGATCCGAGGATAGGTATGACAGAGGGATATTGTGAAACTTTACCCAAACAGGAGCTTTAGAGGAAGAGTCAAATTGAAAGTCCATTCCTTCCTTCCATTGCTTCAGACAAAGGAGTTTATTAGAGATATACTAGGGGCCTAAGGCAAGAACATTGTCTCTATTCGAAAGAGAGGCAAATTTGAAAATGAAGAACCCTTTTTCCTGCAGGAAAACATTTTCGAGCCCAACTTGTCCCACATACTGTGGACAGCCTCTTCAACTAACCTAAACGGCAAACGGGAATGGAGGAAACCACCCACCAGACAAGAGCTCCAGAGTCTATTGCCTTTCAACAAAAAGTAGAGGGGGGACGAACCAAAATAGTCCCATTGCCAGAGTCTGGGGGGGAAGGTGGCCGGTAAATCAACTTAAGAGAGGACGGGGGGACTGCCTTAGCCACAATGGAACTCCAGGATGGCACAGCTTGTGGAATAGGAGAAGAAACCCCACCCTTAAGAGCCGAAACAACAACCGGGTTAGGAAATTCACCTTCCAGTACGGAAGCAGCAGCACCCCTAAGGACACCGGGGAGGGAAGCAGAACAATCCACATCAGGCTTCGCTGGGCCAGGGGACTCACCCAACACCATGGGGGAAGCCAAACCTGACTTACAAAGACCAGGGTCATAGCTAGAGGGAAGGCACGGCCTAACCTTAGGAGAAGCAAGCAGTGGATGACCTAAGGTACCAAACGGAAGAGCGGGCTTAGAGGTCTCACCAACACAGAAAGTCTGAACAAGAAGATTCCCGGCTACCGAAACAGGGGGGATAGAGGGAGCGGCGGTACCAACCTTCGAAGAGCTACCAAAAATAGGACAATCATCAAACACCTTGCGAGCATTAGCTATGGCAGCAAAGGTCCCAATAGAGGATAAGTTGTTAACATCATCAAGTGGAAGGCCCAACGCAGTGATATAGTCCATAAACTTAGCATTCTTCTTCCTTTCGGCAAGAGCTTCTTCGCGGTCATTTCTAGAGAAATGTTGTGCAGCTTTGAAAATCTCCTGAACATCTGTGGGAGAAACCGGACCAAGGTTCTCCCCCAAGGGAGCAAAAAGAGAGTTTGCTTCAGATTCTTCAAAGCTAATGGAGACATTAGAGGGGATAGCCTCGGATTCCACCATATCAATAGTAACAATTGGAGAGTTAGGGTTAGAAACCCCATAAACGGCAAACAAATCTCGCGATTGGCTGGACTCTGAGTTACCGGCAGATAGGTGTTGGAAGTCAACCATGGTGCAGAATCAAGACGGGATGAGAGGAGAGACCAACTGTAAGAACCCGAATTTTCAGATATTATTAAATAATGATTTAATAAATAAAATTCTTAAACTGTGAGATGGGTTCGAATAATAATATATATATGTGATATGAGGTATGTGGTATTATATTACATAGGATAATATGGACTATGTAAAATGTGTTTTTGTGATTTATAAATATATTATTAATATATATTTGTTACTTATCGTAGAGACGATACAGTTGAGATAAAGGAGGTGGATAAATTCCTATCGATATTAAATAATTTATAGAATTATTTTATCATAGTAAGTTGGTGACATTAAATATCCTTAATGTATAATCACCATATTCTTGTGTATGTATTAATAACTAGTATGTTTATAATATAGGTTATTAATAGCACTTAAGCTATCCATGAATAGGCTTGGATAGTGAAGCATGAGTTAGTTAAGGAATTAACTAATAAGAATAAATATTAGTTAATTTAAGTTGGGAGTTATATTATGGAATAATATAATGAGAGTATTGAACCTTAATTAACTATGATGATATAGTACAGTGTTTAATTTACTTAAGTAAAGGAGTGAATTAATATGTGTGTTGAATATGTAATTATAGTTGGTACTTTTATATATATTACTTAGAATAGTAATATGTGAGAAAGTCTAATGTACGAATAACGTTAAATAAATAAATATATATATATATATATATATATATATATATATATATATATATATATACACGTTATTAAAGGGAGATGGAAATCATTATATCTTTAAATGAATATTTGAAGAAATTGTTTTGGGAACAATTTATAGAAAGAAAGAGAACTAATTATTATATATTTCTAATAAAGGGTATTAAAATAAATTCTAATATTGAATTATTTTGATAAAGGAGGAAATGTTATTTTTGAATAATAATATTTCCTTATATGTTTTTGTATGAGGTAATAGGTATGATTAATTAATATGGTAAATATATTAAAACATATTTGCTATATGTAAATAAATTTATGGAAACAATTTATTATAATAGATAATAAACTTATTATCTATTTTCTATATGTAATATATGTACATATGTCGTACATATAGTTATTTGATATTATATTAAAAATAATATCATGAGACAATAAGTAAATTATTTTCTAATAATGAATGTCTTTATTCGGAGAAAACATAATATTTATGATATGACAAAATACATAATTTCTAATGTATTTTTCAAGGGAGTTTAATTAATGAAAGGAAACTAAGTTATTTTTAATATATTACATAACTTAAGTTATAATTTGATCGTGAATATTATTAGTTAAATATTTAATAGAGTATATATATATTAATTATTATAAGCGTAAAGGTTATACTTATTATAAGTATAATTAATTAAAGTAATTTAACATTTTAATAGCTTGAGTTATTATATTTCCGTAAAGGTTATATATAATATTTGAAAATTCGATTTGTAAAATATTTATATGTGGACCTTGGATTTAATAGTTCTAATTTAATTGAACATGTTATAAGTAGTAATGTGGTGAGAAATGAGTAAGTGATGAGAATAATGATAAGCTTAAGATTGAGCTTGTGAGAGATGCCTTGTGTGGCACAATAATAGATTCGGTAATGAATTGACTAATTTAATGATGGAGGAATTATTAATTAATCTAAATTAATTGTTAATTGTTATTATGATAGTATGTTAAATTATTATGGCTAGTGATAGTATAATAATAAGAAAAACGATTATAAGTATAATCGGATTTGTGATGAGATAAATTGTCTTATAATATTAATTATTGTTATGAACAATATACTATTATCAAGTAATTATTTGATAATATGATTAATGAGTAAATAATTTATAAATATAAAAAGATTTATATTTATTTAACGTGATAATAAATCATATAAAGTGTTAATCAATTAGCGTGAGATTTATAATTCTATGGATTAATGAGAAATGGATTAATTAATATTATAATTAATTAATTGATAAGATAAGTAATTTATTAATTTCTATGTGCAACCATGCGATATTAAAGTATAACTTATGATAGTTAACTATATGTTATGCGAAGTATAAAGTGCAATGCGACTATGTTATATATGAATATAAACTATATAGTAAAGTTATTGAGTTGTAATAGGTACATGAAATGTGGGTGTAACAATGTGTATATTAAGTATACAATAAAATAATATATCATGAATATATAGCAAATAATTATTGAATTAATGAAATTTAATAATAAAGGAGACAATACACTGTGATGATACCCGATAGAATTATATCCGGTAGAATGAAATGTACATGAATTTATATGTGCAAGTTAAAATTTACTACACGATAGTATTATTGGGACTACATTGTGACACATTAATTTATAACTTAAGTTATATAAAAGGGAATGTGTATTACTTAAATATATATGGAATAAATATATATAGCCTAAGTATATACTATATGTATACATATATAACATTAGTATGTGGGAAAATAAGTTGCTGAGTTCTCTCCTTGTCCAACATTGAGTGCCCATTTCTTCTTCACGTGAACCCACATGGCTACTCTACTCTTCTCAATTTCATCACAAGCTAGCTAATAATTGCAAAGGGTGTGGGATTCATGATGAGATTTACCAACTCTCACCAACTCTTTCTTATCCATTGAGCTTTGTTGCAATCCTTTGAATTAATTTTGAAGGTAATTGAGTTGTCTGGATATCCATTTGCCTATATAAGGAACTCTCTTCCTTCTCTATTTCAATTGCTGAGAATTTCTTAAGTTGAGAGCATATAGAGGGTGGATACTTGTATACATATTAGTAGAAGAAGTGAGGATTAGCAAGTTCTAATTGAATGTTGACAGAGGTATAATCCCTCCTTCATTGTTCTTCATTTATATTTTACTGTCAATTTTTCGGTTTTAGAATTGAGTATGGAATCCATGATTATGTGATCAAGCAATGTTTGTTAATTGCTCCTTAGTTGTTATACTAGCTTATACATATGTTTAGACTGTCATATGGCTGATTAGAATCAAGTTCGTATTAAGTTTCTGTGTTTGGGCTGGAAAACTGCCGAAGCAGGCTGCTCTCTGGCATGAACCAGACACGGCGCAGCTGCGCCGGTTTATAACTAAGGCGCAGCGCAGCTGCGCCGGTCCCCTGTCCCAATTTCTGTTGTCTGTTAAGTACTGTTAAGTGCTAGCATGAGATATATAATTAGAACAAGCATGTGGACATATATAACATACATATATGATTACCTTGATATGAAATGAGCATGTGTAACGATATTAGTACACGCGATTGAAGAAAAACTTATAGTTTTGAAATGAAACTTATAGTTTCGATTGTGAACTTGGACACATATGTAATATGTATATAATCTAATATTTTAAACATGATAGTATGGTTTATATTGACATGAAATGCATGCTTAAAGTATTAACTGTACACTAATATTAGAAGTTAAGACAATTTTTGAAATAATAAACTTAAGACTTTCGAAAACGAACTTAACCAAGACTAATGTCTTTTAGATTCTAACCATTTGAGAATATTTATGTGGTTTAAATATGAGTTTCTAGTGTATATGAAATACATATAGATGCCATGCATGTACTATGATTCCTTGTTGACTTAGTGTGATTTCCAATGAAAAGCTAAGGACATCAATTACCATATGAATAATGTTGTGATCATGCAAGCATATGCATTAGGATGTCATTATGCCTATAGACATGTTGACATAAGCATCATTTGATGGAGCATGGATATCACCTATGCACACGTATTCAGAAAAGGTTGGTAAGGACGGATCTAGTAGGTGAGGATGGGCGGGGGACAAAAAAGGAAAGAAGGAGTTAACGGTAAAGGAAAAAATAGAGAATGGGGGAACGGAGGAGAAAGTTTTAGAGAGAAGGGAGAGAAAAAAACTAGAGAGAGAATCTAACCCATCGTCGACCTTCTTATGTTCTTTCCATGGGATTGCTCTTTTTGATGCTAATCAAATTAGAACGAAGTAATAGGACTCCTAATCACATCTTTCTTTGACAATTTTAGAGAACCAATGAAACAATAAGAATGTCTCCTTAAATGAAGACTTGTGTGAGATGTACGCATCATTTTTATCACGATAGTCATGAGATTGCTACTTTTGATTCTAATCAAACTAAAACGAAGTTATAGGAATCCTAATCACCTCTTTCTTTGACAATTTTAGAGAATCAATGAAATAATAAGGTCTCCCTAAATGAAGACTTGTGTGAGATGTACGCATGGTTTTGAACGCTATAGTCATGAGTTTCTCTTTTTGACGCTAATCAAACTAGAACGAAATAATACAACTTTTAATCACCTCTTTATTTGTAAATTTGAAACTACAAATGAAACAATATTAAGGTCTACCTAAATAAAGACTTGTGTGAGAGATCTGCGCATCGTTTTGGACACGATAGTGATGGGATTGCTTCTTTTGATGCTAATTTCAACTACAACGAAGTAACAGGACTAATAATCACCTATATTTTGATAATTTGAGAGAACTAATGAAAAAAATAAGAAGGTGTCTCTTAATGAAAACTTGTGTAAGATCTACGGATCATTTTGAAGGCACTAGTGATAGGATTGCTCCTTTTGAGGCTAATCAAACTAGAATAAAGTCATAAGACTCTTAATCACATCTTTCTTTGACAATTTGAGAGAACTAATGAAATCATACGAAGGTCTCCCTAAATCAAGACTTGTGTGAGATGTACGTATCGTTTTTAACGCGATAGTCATGAGATAGCTCCTTTTGATGCTAATCAAATCAGAGCGAAGTAAAAGAACTCCTAATCACCTCTTTCTATGACACTGCTAGAGAACCACTGAAAAATTAAGAAGGCCTCCTTAAATGAAGACTTGTGTGAGATGTACGCATCGTTTTGAACGCGATAGTCATGGGATTGTTTCTTCTGATGCTAATCAAACTCGAAAGAAGTTATAGGACTCTTAATCACCTCTTTCTTTGAAAATATTAGGGAACCAATGAAACAATAACGTCTCCTTAAATGTAGACTTGTGTGAGATGTACGCATCGTTTTGAACGCGAAAGTCATGGTATTGCTCCTTCTGACAGTAATCAAACTATAACAAAGTTATAGGACTCCTAATCACCTCTCTCTTTGACAATTTTAGTGAATCAATGAAACAATAAGAAGGTCTCCCAAAATGAAGACTTGTGTGCGATGTACGCATGGTTTTGAACGCGATAGTCATGGGTTTCTGTTTTTGACGCTAATCAAACTAGAACGAAATAATACAACTCTTAATCACCTCTTTCTTTGTAAATTTGAAACAACCAATGAAACAATATGAGGGTCTCCCTAAATAAAGACTTATGTGAGATCTACGCATCGTTTTGGACATGATTGTGATGAGATTGCCCCTTTTGATGCTAATTTCAACTAGAACGAAGTAATAGGACTAATAATCACCTATATTTTTACAATTTGAGAAAACTAATGAAAAAATATAAAGGTGTCCCTAAATGAAGACTTGTTTGAGATGTACGGATCGTTTTGAAGGCACTAGTGATAGGATTGCTCCTTTTGATGCTAATCAAACTAGAACGAATTCATAGGACTAATAATCACCTCTTTCTTTGATAATTTAAGAGAACCAATGGAATAATAAGAAGGTCTCCCTAAATCAAGACTTGTGTGAGATGTACGCATCGTTTTTAACACTATAGTCATTGAATTTCTCCTTTTGATGCAAATCAAATTAGAACAAAGTAAAAGAACTGCTAATCATCTCTTTTTTTGACAATTCTAAAGAACCAATGAAATAATAAGAAGGCCTCCTTAAATGAAGACTTGTGTGAAATGTATGCATCGTTTTGAACACGATAGTCATGAGATTGTTCCTTTTGATGGTAATCTCAAACTAGAACGAAGTTATAGGACTCCTAATCACCTCTTTCTTTGACAATTTTAGGGAGCCAATGAAACAATAAGAATAGCTCCCTAAATAAAGACTTGTGTGTGGTCTATGCATCGTTTTGAATGCGATAGTGATGAAATTGCTTCTTTTTGATACTAATTTTAACTAGAATGAAGTAATAGGGCTTGTAATCACCTATATTTTTACAATTTGAGAGAACTAATGAAACAATAAAAAGGTTTACCTAAATGAAAAATTGCGTGAGAAGTACGGATCGTTTTGAAGATACTAGTGATAGGATTGCTCCTTTGATGCTAATCAAACTAGAACGAAGTCATAAGACTCATAATCACGTCTTTCTTTAACAATTTGAGAGAACCAATGAAACAATAAGAAGGTCTCCATAAATTAAAATTTGTGTGAGATGTACGCATCGTTTTTAATACGATAGTCATGGGATTGCTCCTTTTTATGCTAATCAAATTAGAACGAAGTAATAGGACTCCTAATCATCTCTTGCTTTGACAATTTTAGATAACAAATGAAACAATAATGATGTCTCCTTAAATGAAGACTTGGGTGAGATATACGCATCGTTTTTAACACAATAGTCATATGATTGCTACTTTTGATGCTAATCTAACTAGAACGAAGTTATAGGACTCCAAATCATCTCTTTCTTTGACTATTTTAGAGAATCAATGAAATAATAAGGTTTTCTTAAATAAAGACTTGTGTGAGATGTACGCATCATTTTGAACGCGAAAGTCATAGTATTGCTCCTTTTGATACTAATTAAACTAGAACGAAGTTATAGGACTCCTAATCACCGCTTTCTTTGACAATTTAAGAAAATCAATGAAACAATAAGAAGGTCTCCCTAAATGAAGACTTGTGTGAGATGTACGCATGGCTTTGAACGCGATAGTCATGGGTTTCTGTTTTTGACGCTAATCAAACTAGAACAAAATAATACATCTTTTAATCACCTCTTTCTTTGTAAATTTGAAACAACCAATGAAACAATATGAATGTCTCCCTAAATAAAGACTTGTGTGAGATCTGCGCATCGTTTTGGACACGATAGTGATGGGATTGCTCTTTTTGATGCTAATTTCAACTAGAACGAAGTAATAGGACTAATAATCACCTATATTTTGACAATTTGAGAGAACTAATGAAAAAAATAAGAAGGTGTCTCTTAATTAAGACCTGTGTTAGATGTACGGATAATTTTGAAGGCACTAGTGATAGGATTGCTCCTTTTGAGGCTAATCAAACTAGAACAAAGTCATAGGACTCTTAATCACATCTTTCTTTGACAATTTGAGAGAACCAATGAAATAATACGAAGGTCTCCCCAAATCAAGACTGGTGTGAGATGTACGTATCATTTTTAACGCGATAGTCATGGGATAGCTCCTTTTGATGCTAATCAAATTAGAGCGAAGTAAAAGAACTCCTAAGCACCTCCTTCTATGACAATTCTAGAGAACCAATGAAAAATTAAGAAGGCCTCCTTAAATGAAAAATTGTGTGAGATGTACGCATCGTTTTGAACGCGATAGTCATGGGATTGTTTCTTCTGATGCTAATCAAACTAAAACAAAGTTATAGGACTCCTAATCACCAGTTTCATTGATAATTTTAGGGAACCAATGAAACAATAAGAAGGTCTCCCTAAATCAAGACTTGTGTGACATGCAAGCATCGTTTTTAACAGGATAGTCATGGGATTGCTCCTTTTGATGCTAATCAAACTAGAACAAAGTTATAGGACTCCTAATCACCTCTTTCCTTGACAATTTTAGGGAACCAATGAAACAATAATAAGGTCTTCCTAAATGAAGACTTGTGGGAGATGTACGCATGGTTTTGAACGCAATAGTCATGGGTTTCTCTTTTTGACGCTAATCAAACTAGAACGAAATAATACAACTCTTAGTCACCTCTTTCTTTGTAAATTTGAAACAACCAATGAAATAATATGAGGGGTCTCCATAAATAAACACTCGTGTGAGATCTACGCATCGTTTTGGATATGTTAGTGATGGTATTGCTCATTTTGATGCTAATTTCAACTAGAATGAAGTAATATGACGTATAATCACCTATATTTTGATAGTTTGAGAAAACTAATGAAAAAATAAGGTGTCCCTAAATGAAGACTTGTCTGAGATGTACGGATTGTTTTGAAGACACTAGTGATAGGATTGCTCCTATTGATGATAATCAAACTAGAACAAAGTCATAGGACTCATAATCAGTTCTTTCTTTGACAATTTGAGAGAACCAATGGAAATATAAGAAGGTCTCCCTAAATCAAGACTTATGTGAGATGTAAAAATAGTTTTTAACGCTATAGTAATGGAATTTGTCCTTTTGATGCTAATCAAAATAGAACAAAGTAAAAGGACTCCTAATCACCTATTTTTATGACAATTCTAGAGAACCAATGAAATAATAAGAAAGCCTCCTTAAATGAAGAATTGTGTGAGATGTATGCATTGTTTTGAAAGCGATAGTCATGGGATTGTTCCTTTTGATGCTAATCAAACTAGAACGAAGTTATAGGACTCCTAATCACCTCTTTCTTTGACAATTTTAGGGAACCAATGAAACAATAAGATGGTCTCCCTAAATGAAGACTTGTGTGAGGTCTACGCATCGTTTTGGATGCGATAGTGATGAGATTACTCCTTTTTATGCTAATTTTAACTAGAATGAAGTAATAGGACTCGTAATCGTTTATATTTTGACAATTTAAGAGAACTAATGAAATAATAAGAAGGTTTACCTAAATGAAAACTTGCGTGAGAAATACGGATCGTTTTGAAGATACTAGTGATAGGATTGCTCCTTTGATGCTAATCAAACTAGAACGAAGTCATAGGACTCATTACCACATCTTTCTTTGACAATTTGAGAGAACCAATTAAACAATAAGAAGGTCTCCATAAATCAAAATTTGTGTGAGATGTACGCATCGTTTTTAATGCGATAGTCATGGGATTGCTACTTTTGATGCTAATCAAATTAGAACGAAGTAATAGGACTCCTAATCACCTCTTTCTTTGACAATTTTAGAGAACTAATGAAACAATAATGATGTCTCCTTAAATGAAGACTTGTGCGAGATGTACGCATCGTTTTTAACGCGATAGTCATGGGATTGCTACTTTTGATGCTATTCTAACTAGAACGAAGTTATAAGACTCCTAATCACCTCTTTCTTTGACTATTTTAGAGAATCAATGAAATAATAAAGTTTTCTTAAATGAAGACTTGTGTGAGATGAACGCATCATTTTTAACGCGATAGTCATGGGATAGCTCCTTTTGAAGCTAATCAAATTAGAATGAAGTAATAGGACTCCTAAAAACCTCTTTCTTTGACAATTCTAGAGAACCAGTGAAATATTAAGAAGGCCTCCTTAAATGAAGACTTGTGTGAGATGTACGCATTGTTTTGATCGCGATAGTCATGGGATTGTTCTTTTGATGCTAATCAAACTAGAACGAAGTTATAGGACTCCTAATCACCTCTTTCTTTGACAATTTTAGGGAACCAATGAAACAATAATAAGGTCTCCTTAAATGAAGACTTATGTGAGATGTACACATCGTTTTGAACGCGAAAGTCATGGTATTGCTCCTTTTGATACTAATAAAACTAGAACGAAGTTATAGGACTCCTAATCACCATATTCTTTGACAATTTTAGAAAATCAATGAAACAATAAGAAGGTCTCCCTAAATGAAGACTTGTGTGAGATGTATGCATGGTTTTGAATGCGATATTCATGGGTTTCTCTTTTTGACGCTAATCAAACTATAATAAAATAATACATCTTTTAATCACCTCTTTCTTTGTAAATTTGAAACAAACAATGAAACAATATGAAGGTCTCCCTAAATAAAGACTTGTGTGAGATCTGCGCATTGTTTTGGATACGATAGTGATGGGATTGCTCCTTTTGATGCTAATTTCAACTAGAACGAAGTAATAGGACTAATAATCACCTATATTTTGACAATTTGAGAGAACTAATGAAAAAAATAAGAAGGTGTCTCTTAATGAAGACTTGTGTCAGATGTACGAATCGTTTTGAAGACACTAGTGATAGGATTGGTACTTTTGAGGCTAATCAAACTACAACAAAGTTATAGAACTCTTAATCACA
Organism: Panax stipuleanatus; assembly: GCA_020205555.1. Lineage (NCBI taxonomy): Eukaryota > Viridiplantae > Streptophyta > Magnoliopsida > Apiales > Araliaceae > Panax > Panax stipuleanatus. The sequence continues at coordinate 41,481 of JAINUT010001226.1, forward strand.
TCTTTCTTTGACAATTTAAGAGAACCAATGAAATAATACGAAGGTCTCCCTAAATCAAGACTTGTGTGAGATGTATGCATCGTTTTTAACGGGATAGTCATGGGATAGCTCCTTTTGATGCAAATCAATTTAGAACGAAGTAAAGGGACTCCTAATCACCTCTTTCTTTGACAATTCTAGATAACCAATGAAATAATAAGAAGGCCTCCTTAAACGAAGACTTGTGTGAGATGTACGCATCATTTTGAACGCGGTAGTCATGGGATAGTTCTTTTGATGCTAATCAAACTAGAACGAACTTATAGGACTCCTAATCACCTCTTTCTTTGACAATTTTAGGGTACCAATGAAACAGTAAGGTCTCCTTAAATGAAGACTTGTGTGAGACGTACGCATTGTTTTGAAAGCAAAAGTCATGGTATTGCTCCTTTTGGTACTAATCAAACTAGAACTAAGTCATAGGACACCTAATCACCTATTTCTTTGATAATTTTAGAGAATCAATGAAACAATAAGAAGGTCTACCTAAATGAAGACCTGTGTGAGATGTACGCATGGTTTTGAATGCAATAATCATGGGTTTCTCTTTTTGACGCTAATCAAACTAGAACGAAATAATACAACTCTTAATCACCTCCTTCTTTGTAAATTTGAAACAACCAATGAAACAATATGAAGGTCTCCCTAAATAAAGACTTGTGTGAGATCTGCGCATCGTTTTGGATGCGATAGTGATGGAATTGCTCCTTTTGATGCTAATTTCAACTAGAACAAAGTAATAGGACTAATAATCACCTATATTTTTACAATTTGAGATGACTAATGAAAAAAATAAGAGGGTGTCTCTTAATGAAGACTTGTGTTAGATTTACGGATCGTTTTGAAGGCACTAGTGATAGGATTGCTTCTTTTGAGGCTAATCAAACTAGAACAAAGTCATAGGACTTTTAATCACATCTTTCTTTGATAATTTAAGAGAACCAATGAAATAATACGAAGGTCTCCCTAAATCAAGACTTGTGTGAGATGTACGCATCGTTTTTAATGGGATAATTATGGGATAGCTCCTTTTGATGCTAATCAATTTAGAACGAAGTTAAAGGACTCCTAATCACCTCTTTCTTTGATAATTATAGACAACCAATGAAATAATAAGAAGGCCTCCTTAAATGAAGACTTGTGTTAGATGTACGCATCGTTTTGAAAGCGATAGTCATGGGATTGTTCTTTTGATGCTAATCAAACTAGAACGAAGTCATAGGACTCATAATCGCATCTTTCTTTGACAATTTGAGAGAACAAATGAAACAATAAGAATGTCTCCATAAATCAAGACTTGTGAGATGTACGCATCGTTTTTAACGCGATAGTTATAGGATTGCTCCTTTTGATGTTAATCAAATTAGAACGAAGTAATAGGACTCCCAATCACCTCTTTCTTTGACAATTTTAGAGAACCAATGAAACAATAAGAATGTCTCCTTAAATGAAGACTTGTGTGAGATGTACGCATTGTTTTGAACGCGAAAGTCATGGTATTGCTCCTTTTGGTACTAATCAAACTAGAACTAAGTCATAGGACACCTAATCACCTCTTTCTTTGATAATTTTAGAGAATCAATGAAACAATAAGAAGGTCTACCTAAATGAAGACTTGTGTGACATGTACGCATGGTTTTGAATGCGATAGTCATGGGTTTCTCTTTTTGACGCTAATCAAACTAGAACGAAATAATACAACTCTTAATCACATCCTTCTTTGTAAATTTGAAACAACCAATGAAACAATATGAGGGTCTCCATAAATAAAGACTTATGTGAGATCTACACATCGTTTTGGACTTGATAGTGATGGGATTGCTCCTTTTGATGCTAATTTCAACTAGAACAAAGTAATAGGACTTATAATCACCTATATTTTGACAATTTGAGAAAACTAATGAAAAAATAAGAAGGTGTCCCTAAAAAACTTTTGTCTGACATGTACGGATCGTTTTGAAGGCACTAGTGATAGGATTGCTCCTTTTGATGCTAATCAAATTAGAACGAAGTCATAGGACTCATAATCAGCTCTTTCTTTGACAATTTGAGAGAACCAATGGAATTCTAAGAAGGTCTCCCTAAATCAAGACTTGTGTGAGAGGTACTTCTCGTTTTTAACGCTATAGTCATGGAATTTCTCCTTTTGATGCTAATCAAAATAGAACAAAGTAAAAGGACTCCTAATCACCTATTTCTTTGACAATTCTGGAGAACCAATGAAATAATAAGAAAGCCTCCTTAAATGAAGACTTGTGTGAGATGTATGCATCGTTTTGAACGCGATAGTCATGGGATTGTTTCTTTTGATGCTAATCAAACTAGAACGAAGTTATAGGACTCCTAATCACCTCTTTCTTTGACAATTTTAGGGAACCAATGAAACAATAAGAAGGTCTCCCTAAATGAAGACTTGTGTGAGGTCTACGCATCGTTTTGGATGCGATAGTGATGAGATTGCACCATTTGATGCTAATTTTAACTAGAACGAAGTAATAGGACTCGTAATCACCTATATTTTGACAATTTGAGCGAACTAATGAAACAATAAGAAGGTTTACCTAAATGAAAACTTGCGTGAAAAGTACGGATCCTTTTGAAGATACTAGTGATAGGATTGCTCCTTTGATGCTAATCAAACTAGAACGAAGTCATAGGACTCATAATCACATCTTTCTTTGACAATTTGAGAGAACCAATGAAACAATAAGAAGGTCTCCATAAATCAAAATTTGTGTGAGATGTACGCATAATTTTTTATTGCGATAGTCATGGGATTGCACCTTTTAATGCTAATCAAATTTGAACGAAGTAAAAGAACTCCTAATCACCTCTTTCTTTGATAATTTTAGAGAACCAATGAAACAATACAGATGTCTCCTTAAATGAAGACTTGTGTGAGATGTAAGCATCGTTTTTAACGCGATAGTCATGGGATTGCTACTTTTGATGCTAATCTAACTAGAACGAAGTTATAGGACTCATAATCACCTCTTTCTTAGACTATTTTAACTAGAACGAAGTAATAGGACTCCTAATCATCTCTTGCTTTGACAATTTTAGATAACAAATGAAACAATAATGATGTCTCCTTAAATGAAGACTTGGGTGAGATATACGCAACGTTTTTAACACAATAGTCATATGATTGCTACTTTTGATCCTAATCTAACTAGAACGAAGTTATAGGACTCCAAATCATCTCTTTCTTTGACTATTTTAGAGAATCAATGAAATAATAAGGTTTTCTTAAATAAAGACTTGTGTGAGATGTACGCATCATTTTGAACGCGAAAGTCATAGTATTGCTCCTTTTGATACTAATTAAACTAGAACGAAGTTATAGGACTCCTAATCACCGCTTTCTTTGACAATTTAAGAAAATCAATGAAACAATAAGAAGGTCTCCCTAAATGAAGACTTGTGTGAGATGTACGCATGGCTTTGAACGCGATAGTCATGGGTTTCTGTTTTTGACGCTAATCAAACTAGAACGAAATAATACATCTTTTAATCACCTCTTTCTTTGTAAATTTGAAACAACCAATGAAACAATATGAATGTCTCCCTAAATAAAGACTTGTGTGAGATCTGCGCATCGTTTTGGACACGATAGTGATGGGATTGCTCTTTTTGATGCTAATTTCAACTAGAACGAAGTAATAGGACTAATAATCACCTATATTTTGACAATTTGAGAGAACTAATGAAAAAAATAAGAAGGTGTCTCTTAATTAAGACCTGTGTTAGATGTACGGATAATTTTGAAGGCACTAGTGATAGGATTGCTCCTTTTGAGGCTAATCAAACTAGAACAAAGTCATAGGACTCTTAATCACATCTTTCTTTGACAATTTGAGAGAACCAATGAAATAATACGAAGGTCTCCCCAAATCAAGACTTGTGTGAGATGTACGTATCATTTTTAACGCGATAGTCATGGGATAGCTCCTTTTGATGCTAATCAAATTAGAGCGAAGTAAAAGAACTCCTAAGCACCTCCTTCTATGACAATTCTAGAGAACCAATGAAAAATTAAGAAGGCCTCCTTAAATGAAAAATTGTGTGAGATGTACGCATCGTTTTGAACGCGATAGTCATGGGATTGTTTCTTCTGATGCTAATCAAACTAGAACAAAGTTATAGGACTCCTAATCACCAGTTTCATTGATAATTTTAGGGAACCAATGAAACAATAAGAAGGTCTCCCTAAATCAAGACTTGTGTGACATGCAAGCATCGTTTTTAACAGGATAGTCATGGGATTGCTCCTTTTGATGCTAATCAAACTAGAACAAAGTTATAGGACTCCTAATCACCTCTTTCCTTGACAATTTTAGGGAACCAATGAAACAATAATAAGGTCTTCCTAAATGAAGACTTGTGGGAGATGTACGCATGGTTTTGAACGCAATAGTCATGGGTTTCTCTTTTTGACGCTAATCAAACTAGAACGAAATAATACAACTCTTAATCACCTCTTTCTTTGTAAATTTGAAACAACCAATGAAATAATATGAGGGGTCTCCATAAATAAACACTCGTGTGAGATCTACGCATCGTTTTGGATATGTTAGTGATGGTATTGCTCATTTTGATGCTAATTTCAACTAGAACGAAGTAATATGACGTATAATCACCTATATTTTGATAGTTTGAGAAAACTAATGAAAAAATAAGGTGTCCCTAAATGAAGACTTGTCTGAGATGTACGGATTGTTTTGAAGGCACTAGTGATAGGATTGCTCCTATTGATGATAATCAAACTAGAACAAAGTCATAGGACTCATAATCAGTTCTTTCTTTGACAATTTGAGAGAACCAATGGAAATATAAGAAGGTCTCCCTAAATCAAGACTTATGTGAGATGTAAAAATAGTTTTTAACGCTATAGTAATGGAATTTGTCCTTTTGATGCTAATCAAAATAGAACAAAGTAAAAGGACTCCTAATCACCTATTTTTATGACAATTCTAGAGAACCAATGAAATAATAAGAAAGCCTCCTTAAATGAAGAATTGTGTGAGATGTATGCATTGTTTTGAAAGCGATAGTCATGGGATTGTTCCTTTTGATGCTAATCAAACTAGAACGAAGTTATAGGACTCCTAATCACCTCTTTCTTTGACAATTTTAGGGAACCAATGAAACAATAAGATGGTCTCCCTAAATGAAGACTTGTGTGAGGTCTACGCATCGTTTTGGATGCGATAGTGATGAGATTACTCCTTTTTATGCTAATTTTAACTAGAATGAAGTAATAGGACTCGTAATCGTTTATATTTTGACAATTTAAGAGAACTAATGAAACAATAAGAAGGTTTACCTAAATGAAAACTTGCGTGAGAAATACGGATCGTTTTGAAGATACTAGTGATAGGATTGCTCCTTTGATGCTAATCAAACTAGAACGAAGTCATAGGACTCATTACCACATCTTTCTTTGACAATTTGAGAGAACCAATTAAACAATAAGAAGGTCTCCATAAATCAAAATTTGTGTGAGATGTACGCATCGTTTTTAATGCGATAGTCATGGGATTGCTACTTTTGATGCTAATCAAATTAGAACGAAGTAATAGGACTCCTAATCACCTCTTTCTTTGACAATTTTAGAGAACTAATGAAACAATAATGATGTCTCCTTAAATGAAGACTTGTGCGAGATGTACGCATCGTTTTTAACGCGATAGTCATGGGATTGCTACTTTTGATGCTATTCTAACTAGAACGAAGTTATAAGACTCCTAATGACCTCTTTCTTTGACTATTTTAGAGAATCAATGAAATAATAAAGTTTTCTTAAATGAAGACTTGTGTGAGATGAACGCATCATTTTTAACGCGATAGTCATGGGATAGCTCCTTTTGAAGCTAATCAAATTAGAATGAAGTAATAGGACTCCTAAAAACCTCTTTCTTTGACAATTCTAGAGAACCAGTGAAATATTAAGAAGGCCTCCTTAAATGAAGACTTGTGTGAGATGTACGCATTGTTTTGATCGCGATAGTCATGGGATTGTTCTTTTGATGCTAATCAAACTAGAACGAAGTTATAGGACTCCTAATCACCTCTTTCTTTGACAATTTTAGGGAACCAATGAAACAATAATAAGGTCTCCTTAAATGAAGACTTATGTGAGATGTACACATCGTTTTGAACGCGAAAGTCATGGTATTGCTCCTTTTGATACTAATAAAACTATAACGAAGTTATAGGACTCCTAATCACCATATTCTTTGACAATTTTAGAAAATCAATGAAACAATAAGAAGGTCTCCCTAAATGAAGACTTGTGTGAGATGTATGCATGGTTTTGAACGCGATATTCATGGGTTTCTCTTTTTGACGCTAATCAAACTATAATAAAATAATACATCTTTTAATCACCTCTTTCTTTGTAAATTTGAAACAAACAATGAAACAATATGAAGGTCTCCCTAAATAAAGACTTGTGTGAGATCTGCGCATTGTTTTGGATACGATAGTGATGGGATTGCTCCTTTTGATGCTAATTTCAACTAGAACGAAGTAATAGGACTAATAATCACCTATATGTTGACAATTTGAGAGAACTAATGAAAAAAATAAGAAGGTGTCTCCTAATGAAGACTTGTGTCAGATGTACGAATCGTTTTGAAGACACTAGTGATAGGATTGGTACTTTTGAGGCTAATCAAACTACAACAAAGTTATAGAACTCTTAATCACATCTTTCTTTGACAATTTAAGAGAACCAATGAAATAATACGAAGGTCTCCCTAAATCAAGACTTGTGTGAGATGTATGCATCGTTTTTAACGGGATAGTCATGGGATAGCTCCTTTTGATGCAAATCAATTTAGAACGAAGTAAAGGGACTCCTAATCACCTCTTTCTTTGACAATTCTAGATAACCAATGAAATAATAAGAAGGCCTCCTTAAATGAAGACTTGTGTGAGATGTACGCATCATTTTGAACGCGGTAGTCATGGGATAGTTCTTTTGATGCTAATCAAACTAGAACGAACTTATAGGACTCCTAATCACCTCTTTCTTTGACAATTTTAGGGTACCAATGAAACAGTAAGGTCTCCTTAAATGAAGACTTGTGTGAGACGTACGCATTGTTTTGAAAGCAAAAGTCATGGTATTGCTCCTTTTGGTACTAATCAAACTAGAACTAAGTCATAGGACACCTAATCACCTATTTCTTTGATAATTTTAGAGAATCAATGAAACAATAAGAAGGTCTACCTAAATGAAGACCTGTGTGAGATGTACGCATGGTTTTGAATGCAATAATCATGGGTTTCTCTTTTTGACGCTAATCAAACTAGAACGAAATAATACAACTCTTAATCACCTCCTTCTTTGTAAATTTGAAACAACCAATGAAACAATATGAAGGTCTCCCTAAATAAAGACTTGTGTGAGATCTGCGCATCGTTTTGGATGCGATAGTGATGGAATTGCTCCTTTTGATGCTAATTTCAACTAGAACAAAGTAATAGGACTAATAATCACCTATATTTTTACAATTTGAGATGACTAATGAAAAAAATAAGAGGGTGTCTCTTAATGAAGACTTGTGTTAGATTTACGGATCGTTTTGAAGGCACTAGTGATAGGATTGCTTCTTTTGAGGCTAATCAAACTAGAACAAAGTCATAGGACTTTTAATCACATCTTTCTTTGATAATTTAAGAGAACCAATGAAATAATACGAAGGTCTCCCTAAATCAAGACTTGTGTGAGATGTACGCATCGTTTTTAATGGGATAGTTATGGGATAGCTCCTTTTGATGCTAATCAATTTAGAACGAAGTTAAAGGACTCCTAATCACCTCTTTCTTTGATAATTATAGACAACCAATGAAATAATAAGAAGGCCTCCTTAAATGAAGACTTGTGTTAGATGTACGCATCGTTTTGAAAGCGATAGTCATGGGATTGTTCTTTTGATGCTAATCAAACTAGAACGAAGTCATAGGACTCATAATCGCATCTTTCTTTGACAATTTGAGAGAACAAATGAAACAATAAGAATGTCTCCATAAATCAAGACTTGTGAGATGTACGCATCGTTTTTAACGCGATAGTTATAGGATTGCTCCTTTTGATGTTAATCAAATTAGAACGAAGTAATAGGACTCCCAATCACCTCTTTCTTTGACAATTTTAGAGAACCAATGAAACAATAAGAATGTCTCCTTAAATGAAGACTTGTGTGAGATGTACGCATTGTTTTGAACGCGAAAGTCATGGTATTGCTCCTTTTGGTACTAATCAAACTAGAACTAAGTCATAGGACACCTAATCACCTCTTTCTTTGATAATTTTAGAGAATCAATGAAACAATAAGAAGGTCTACCTAAATGAAGACTTGTGTGACATGTACGCATGGTTTTGAATGCGATAGTCATGGGTTTCTCTTTTTGACGCTAATCAAACTAGAACGAAATAATACAACTCTTAATCACATCCTTCTTTGTAAATTTGAAACAACCAATGAAACAATATGAGGGTCTCCATAAATAAAGACTTATGTGAGATCTACACATCGTTTTGGACTTGATAGTGATGGGATTGCTCCTTTTGATGCTAATTTCAACTAGAACAAAGTAATAGGACTTATAATCACCTATATTTTGACAATTTGAGAAAACTAATGAAAAAATAAGAAGGTGTCCCTAAAAAACTTTTGTCTGACATGTACGGATCGTTTTGAAGGCACTAGTGATAGGATTGCTCCTTTTGATGCTAATCAAATTAGAACGAAGTCATAGGACTCATAATCAGCTCTTTCTTTGACAATTTGAGAGAACCAATGGAATTCTAAGAAGGTCTCCCTAAATCAAGACTTGTGTGAGAGGTACTTCTCGTTTTTAACGCTATAGTCATGGAATTTCTCCTTTTGATGCTAATCAAAATAGAACAAAGTAAAAGGACTCCTAATCACCTATTTCTTTGACAATTCTGGAGAACCAATGAAATAATAAGAAAGCTTCCTTAAATGAAGACTTGTGTGAGATGTATGCATCGTTTTGAACGCGATAGTCATGGGATTGTTTCTTTTGATGCTAATCAAACTAGAACGAAGTTATAGGACTCCTAATCACCTCTTTCTTTGACAATTTTAGGGAACCAATGAAACAATAAGAAGGTCTCCCTAAATGAAGACTTGTGTGAGGTCTACGCATCGTTTTGGATGCGATAGTGATGAGATTGCACCATTTGATGCTAATTTTAACTAGAACGAAGTAATAGGACTCGTAATCACCTATATTTTGACAATTTGAGCGAACTAATGAAACAATAAGAAGGTTTACCTAAATGAAAACTTGCGTGAAAAGTACGGATCCTTTTGAAGATACTAGTGATAGGATTGCTCCTTTGATGCTAATCAAACTAGAACGAAGTCATAGGACTCATAATCACATCTTTCTTTGACAATTTGAGAGAACCAATGAAACAATAAGAAGGTCTCCATAAATCAAAATTTGTGTGAGATGTACGCATAATTTTTATTGCGATAGTCATGGGATTGCACCTTTTAATGCTAATCAAATTTGAACGAAGTAAAAGAACTCCTAATCACCTCTTTCTTTGACAATTTTAGAGAACCAATGAAACAATACAGATGTCTCCTTAAATGAAGACTTGTGTGAGATGTAAGCATCGTTTTTAACGCGATAGTCATGGGATTGCTACTTTTGATGCTAATCTAACTAGAACGAAGTTATAGGACTCATAATCACCTCTTTCTTAGACTATTTTAACTAGAACGAAGTAATAGGACTCCTAATCATCTCTTGCTTTGACAATTTTAGATAACAAATGAAACAATAATGATGTCTCCTTAAATGAAGACTTGGGTGAGATATACGCAACGTTTTTAACACAATAGTCATATGATTGCTACTTTTGATCCTAATCTAACTAGAACGAAGTTATAGGACTCCAAATCATCTCTTTCTTTGACTATTTTAGAGAATCAATGAAATAATAAGGTTTTCTTAAATAAAGACTTGTGTGAGATGTACGCATCATTTTGAACGCGAAAGTCATAGTATTGCTCCTTTTGATACTAATTAAACTAGAACGAAGTTATAGGACTCCTAATCACCGCTTTCTTTGACAATTTAAGAAAATCAATGAAACAATAAGAAGGTCTCCCTAAATGAAGACTTGTGTGAGATGTACGCATAGTTTTGAACGCGATAGTCATGGGTATCTCTTTTTGACTCTAATCAAACTAGAACGAAATAATACATCTTTTAATCACCTCTTTCTTTGTAAATTTGAAACAACCAATGAAACAATATGAAGGTCTCCCTAAATAAAGACTTGTGTGAGATCTGCGCATCGTTTTGGATACGATAGTGATGGGATTGCTCTTTTTGATGCTAATTTCAACTAGAACGAAGTAATAGGACTAATAATCACCTATATTTTGACAATTTGAGAGAACTAATGAAAAAAATAAGAAGGCGTCTCTTAATGAAGACTTGTATTAGATGTACGGATCGTTTTGAAGGCACTTGTGATAGGATTGCCACTTTTGAGGCTAATCAAACTAGAACAAAGTTATAGGACTCTTAATCACATCTTTCTTTGACAATTTAAGAGAGCCAATGAAATAATACGAAGGTCTCCCTAAATCAAGACTTGTGTGAGATGTACGCATCGTTTTTAACGCGATAGTCATGGGATAGCTCCTTTTGATGCTAATCAAATTAGAACGAAGTAATAGGACTCTTAATCACCTATTTCTTTGACAATTCTAGAGAAGCAATGAAATAATAAGAGTCTTCCATAAATGAAGACTTGTGTGAGATGTACGCATCGTTTTGAACGCGTTAGTCATGGGATTGTTCCTTCTGATGCTAATCAAACTATAACTAAGTTATAGGACTCCAAATCACCTCTTTCTTTGACAATTTTAGGGAACCAATGAAACAATAAGAAGGTCTCCCTAAATCAAGACTTGTGTGACATGCAAGCATCGTTTTTAACATGATAGTCATGGGATTGCTCCTTTTGATGCTAATCAAATTAGAACAAAGTTATAGGACTCCTAATCACCTCTTTCTTTGACAATTTTAGGGAACCAATGAAATAATAAGGTCTCCTTAAATGAAGACTTGTGGGAGATGTATGCATCGTTTTGAACGCGAAAGCCATGGTACTGCTCCTTTTGATACTAATCAGACTAGAACGAAGTTATATTACTCATAATTACCTTTTTCTTTGACTATTTTAGAGAATTAATGAAATAATATGGTTTTCTTAAATGAAGACTTGTGTGAGATGTACGCATCGTTTTTAACGCGATAGTCATGGGATAGCTCCTTTTGATGCTAATCAAATTAGAACGAAGTAAAAAGACTCCTAATCACCTCTTTCTTTGACAATTCTAGAGAACCAATGAAATAATAAGAAGGCCTCCTTAAATGAAGACTTGTGTGAGATGTACGCATCGTTTAGAACGCGATAGTCATGGGATTGTTCTTTTGATGCTAATCAAACTAGAACGAAGTTATAGTACTCCTAATCACCTCTTTCTTTGACAATTTTAGGGAACCAATGAAACAATAATAAGGTCTCCTTAAATGAAGACTTATATAAGATGTACACATCGTTTTGAACGCAAAAGTCATGGTATTGCTCCTTTTGATAATAACTAAACTAGAACGAAGTTATATCACCTCTTTCTTTGACAATTTTAGAAAATTAATGAAACAATAAGAAGGTCTCCCTAAATGAAGACTTGTGTGAGATGTACGCATGGTTTTGAACGGGATAGTCATGGATTTCTCTTTTTGACGCTAATCAAACTAGAACAAATAATACATCTTTTAATCAACTCTTTCTTTGTAAATTTGAAACAACCAATGAAACAATATGAAGGTCTCCCTAAATAAAGACTTGTGTGAGATCTACGCATCGTTTTGGACACGATAGTGATGTGATTGATCCTTTTGATGCTAATTTCAACTAGATTGAAGTAATAGGACTAATAATCGCCGATATTTTTATAATTTGAGAGAACTAATGAAAAAAATAAGGTGTCTCTTAATGAAGACTTGTGTAAGATGTAAGGATCATTTTGAAGGCACTAGTGATAGGATTACTATTTTTGAGGATAATCAAACTAGAACAAAGTCACAGGACTCTTAATCACATCTTTCTTTGTCAATTTAAGAGAACCAATGAAATAATACGAAAGTCTCCCTAAATCAAGACATGTGTGAGATGTACGCATTGTTTTTAATGCGATAGTCATGGGATAGCTCCTTTAGATGCTAATCAAATTAGAACGAAGTAAAAGGACTCCTAATAACATCTTTCTTTGACAATTCTAGAGAACCAATGAAATAATAAGAAGGCCTCCTTAAATGAAGACTTGTGTGAGATGTACGCATCGTTTTGAACGCGATAGTCATGAGATTGTTCCTTCTGATGCTAATCAAACTAGAACGAAGTTATAGGACTCCTAATCACCTCTTTCTTTGACAATTTTAGGGAACCAATGAAACAATACGAAGGTCTCCCTAAATCAAGACTTGTGTAACATGCAAGCATCGTTTTTAACAGGATAGTCATAGGATTGCTCCTTTTGATGCTAATCAAACTAGAACAGTTATAGGACTCCTAAACACCTCTTTCTTTGACAAGTTTAGGGAACAAATAAAACAATAAGGTCTCCTGAAATGAAGACTTGTGGGAGATGTACGCATCGTTTTGAACGCAAAAGTAATGGTATTGCTCCTTTTGCTACTAATCAAACTAGAACGAAGTTATAGGACTCCTAACCACCTCTTTCTTTGACAATTTTATAGAATCAGTGAAACAATAAGAATGTCTCTTTAAATGAAGACTTGTGTCAGATGTACGCATGGTTTTGAACGCGATAGTCATTGGTTTCTCTTTTTGACGCTAACCAAACTAGAACGAAATAATATAACTCTTAATCACATCTTTCTTTGTAAATTTGAAACAACCAATGAAACAATATGAGGGTATCTCTAAATAAAGACTTGTGTGAGATCTACTCATCGTTTTGGACATGATAGTGATGGGACTGCTCCTTTTGATGCTAATTTCAACTAGAACAAAGTAATAGGACTCATCATCACCTATATTTTTATAATTTGAGAAAACTAATGAAAAAATATAAAGGTGTCCCAAAATGAAGACTGTCTGAGATGTACGGATAGTTTTGAAGGCACTAGTGATAGGATTGCTCCTTTTGATGCTAATCAAGCTAGAACGAAGTCATAGGACGCATAATCACCTATTTTTTTGACAATCTGATAGAACCAATGGAATAAGAAGAAGGTCTCCCTAAATCAAAACTTGTGTGAAATGTACGCATCGTTTTTAACGCTATAGTCATTGAATTTCTCCTTTTGATGCTACTCAATTTAGAACAAAGTAAAAGGACTCCTAATCACCTCTTTCTTGACAATTCTAGAGAACCAATGAAATAATAAGAAGGCCTCCTTAAATGAAGACTTGTGTGAAATGTATGCATCGTTTTGAACGCGATAGTCATGGGATTGTTCCTTTTGATGCTAATCAAACTCGAACGAAGTTATAGGAATCCTAATCACCTCTTTCTTTGACAATTTTAGGGAACCAATGAAACAATAAGAAGGTCTCCCTAAATCAAGACTTGTGAGAGGTCTATGCATCGTTTTGGATGCGATAGTGATGAGATTGCTCCTTTTGATGCTAATTTTAACTAGAACGAAGTAATAGGACTCATAATCATCTATATTTTGACAATTTGAGAGAACTAATGAAATAATAAGAAGGTTTACCTAAATGAAAACTTGCGTGAAAAGTTAAACTTATTTTGAAGATACTAGTGATAGGATTGCTCCTTTGATGCTAATCAAACTAGAACGAAGTCATAGGACTCATAATCACATCTTTCTTTGACAATTTGAGAGAACCAATGAAACAATAAGATGGTCTCCATAAATTAAAATTTTGTGTGAGATGTACGCATCGTTTTTAATGCGATAGTCATGGGATTGCTCCTTTTGATGCTAATCAAATTAGAACGAAGTAATGGGACTCCTAATCACCTCTTTCTTTGACAATTTTAGAGAACCAATGAAACAATAAGAAGGTCTCCCTAAATGAACACTTGTGTAAGGTCTACGCATCATTTTGGGAGCGATAGAGATGAGATTGTTCCTTTTGATTATAATTTTAAGTAGAACGAAGTAATAGAACTCATAATCACCTACAATTTGACAATTTGAGAGAATTAATGAAACAATAAGAAGTTCTCTCTAAATAAAGACTTGTGTAAGATGTACATATCGTTTTGAAGGGACTGGTGATAGGATTGCTCCTTTGATGCTAATCAAACTAGAACGAAGTCATAGGACTCATAATCGCATCTTTCTTTGACAATTTGAGAGAACAAATGAAACAATAAGAATGTCTCCATAAATCAAGACTTGTGAGATGTACGCATCGTTTTTAACGCGATAGTTATAGGATTGCTCCTTTTGATGTTAATCAAATTAGAACGAAGTAATAGGACTCCCAATCACCTCTTTCTTTGACAATTTTAGAGAACCAATGAAACAATAAGAATGTCTCCTTAAATGAAGACTTGTGTGAGATGTACGCATTGTTTTGAACGTGAAAGTCATGGTATTGCTCCTTTTGGTACTAATCAAACTAGAACTAAGTCATAGGACACCTAATCACCTCTTTCTTTGATAATTTTAGAGAATCAATGAAACAATAAGAAGGTCTACCTAAATGAAGACTTGTGTGACATGTACGCATGGTTTTGAATGCGATAGTCATGGGTTTCTCTTTTTGACGCTAATCAAACTAGAACGAAATAATACAACTCTTAATCACATCCTTCTTTGTAAATTTGAAACAACCAATGAAACAATATGAGGGTCTCCATAAATAAAGACTTATGTGAGATCTACACATCGTTTTGGACTTGATAGTGATGGGATTGCTCCTTTTGATGCTAATTTCAACTAGAACAAAGTAATAGGACTTATAATCACCTATATTTTGACAATTTGAGAAAACTAATGAAAAAATAAGAAGGTGTCCCTAAAAAACTTTTGTCTGACATGTACGGATCGTTTTGAAGGCACTAGTGATAGGATTGCTCCTTTTGATGCTAATCAAATTAGAACGAAGTCATAGGACTCATAATCAGCTCTTTCTTTGACAATTTGAGAGAACCAATGGAATTCTAAGAAGGTCTCCCTAAATCAAGACTTGTGTGAGAGGTACTTCTCGTTTTTAACGCTATAGTCATGGAATTTCTCCTTTTGATGCTAATCAAAATAGAACAAAGTAAAAGGACTCCTAATCACCTATTTCTTTGACAATTCTGGAGAACCAATGAAATAATAAGAAAGCTTCCTTAAATGAAGACTTGTGTGAGATGTATGCATCGTTTTGAACGCGATAGTCATGGGATTGTTTCTTTTGATGCTAATCAAACTAGAACGAAGTTATAGGACTCCTAATCACCTCTTTCTTTGACAATTTTAGGGAACCAATGAAACAATAAGAAGGTCTCCCTAAATGAAGACTTGTGTGAGGTCTACGCATCGTTTTGGATGCGATAGTGATGAGATTGCACCATTTGATGCTAATTTTAACTAGAACGAAGTAATAGGACCCGTAATCACCTATATTTTGACAATTTGAGCGAACTAATGAAACAATAAGAAGGTTTACCTAAATGAAAACTTGCGTGAAAAGTACGGATCCTTTTGAAGATACTAGTGATAGGATTGCTCCTTTGATGCTAATCAAACTAGAACGAAGTCATAGGACTCATAATCACATCTTTCTTTGACAATTTGAGAGAACCAATGAAACAATAAGAAGGTCTCCATAAATCAAAATTTGTGTGAGATGTACGCATAATTTTTTATTGCGATAGTCATGGGATTGCACCTTTTAATGCTAATCAAATTTGAACGAAGTAAAAGAACTCCTAATCACCTCTTTCTTTGACAATTTTAGAGAACCAATGAAACAATACAGATGTCTCCTTAAATGAAGACTTGTGTGAGATGTAAGCATCGTTTTTAACGCGATAGTCATGGGATTGCTACTTTTGATGCTAATCTAACTAGAACGAAGTTATAGGACTCCTAATCACCTCTTTCTTAGACTATTTTAACTAGAACGAAGTAATAGGACTCCTAATCATCTCTTGCTTTGACAATTTTAGATAACAAATGAAACAATAATGATGTCTCCTTAAATGAAGACTTGGGTGAGATATACGCAACGTTTTTAACACAATAGTCATATGATTGCTACTTTTGATCCTAATCTAACTAGAACGAAGTTATAGGACTCCAAATCATCTCTTTCTTTGACTATTTTAGAGAATCAATGAAATAATAAGGTTTTCTTTAAATAAAGACTTGTGTGAGATGTACGCATCATTTTGAACGCGAAAGTCATAGTATTGCTCCTTTTGATACTAATTAAACTAGAACGAAGTTATAGGACTCCTAATCACCGCTTTCTTTGACAATTTAAGAAAATCAATGAAACAATAAGAAGGTCTCCCTAAATGAAGACTTGTGTGAGATGTACGCATAGTTTTGAACGCGATAGTCATGGGTATCTCTTTTTGACTCTAATCAAACTAGAACGAAATAATACATCTTTTAATCACCTCTTTCTTTGTAAATTTGAAACAACCAATGAAACAATATGAAGGTCTCCCTAAATAAAGACTTGTGTGAGATCTGCGCATCGTTTTGGATACGATAGTGATGGGATTGCTCTTTTTGATGCTAATTTCAACTAGAACGAAGTAATAGGACTAATAATCACCTATATTTTGACAATTTGAGAGAACTAATGAAAAAAATAAGAAGGCGTCTCTTAATGTAGACTTGTATTAGATGTACGGATCGTTTTGAAGGCACTTGTGATAGGATTGCCACTTTTGAGGCTAATCAAACTAGAACAAAGTTATAGGACTCTTAATCACATCTTTCTTTGACAATTTAAGAGAGCCAATGAAATAATACGAAGGTCTCCCTAAATCAAGACTTGTGTGAGATGTACGCATCGTTTTTAACGCGATAGTCATGGGATAGCTCCTTTTGATGCCAATCAAATTAGAACGAAGTAATAGGACTCTTAATCACCTATTTCTTTGACAATTCTAGAGAAGCAATGAAATAATAAGAGTCTTCCATAAATGAAGACTTGTGTGAGATGTACGCATCGTTTTGAACGCGTTAGTCATGGGATTGTTCCTTCTGATGCTAATCAAACTATAACTAAGTTATAGGACTCCAAATCACCTCTTTCTTTGACAATTTTAGGGAACCAATGAAACAATAAGAAGGTCTCCCTAAATCAAGACTTGTGTGACATGCAAGCATCGTTTTTAACATGATAGTCATGGGATTGCTCCTTTTGATGCTAATCAAATTAGAACAAAGTTATAGGACTCCTAATCACCTCTTTCTTTGACAATTTTAGGGAACCAATGAAATAATAAGGTCTCCTTAAATGAAGACTTGTGGGAGATGTATGCATCGTTTTGAACGCGAAAGCCATGGTACTGCTCCTTTTGATACTAATCAGACTAGAACGAAGTTATATTACTCATAATTACCTTTTTCTTTGACTATTTTAGAGAATTAATGAAATAATATGGTTTTCTTAAATGAAGACTTGTGTGAGATGTACGCATCGTTTTTAACGCGATAGTCATGGGATAGCTCCTTTTGATGCTAATCAAATTAGAACGAAGTAAAAAGACTCCTAATCACCTCTTTCTTTGACAATTCTAGAGAACCAATGAAATAATAAGAAGGCCTCCTTAAATGAAGACTTGTGTGAGATGTACGCATCGTTTAGAACGCGATAGTCATGGGATTGTTCTTTTGATGCTAATCAAACTAGAACGAAGTTATAGTACTCCTAATCACCTCTTTCTTTGACAATTTTAGGGAACCAATGAAACAATAATAAGGTCTCCTTAAATGAAGACTTATATAAGATGTACACATCGTTTTGAACGCAAAAGTCATGGTATTGCTCCTTTTGATAATAACTAAACTAGAACGAAGTTATATCACCTCTTTCTTTGACAATTTTAGAAAATTAATGAAACAATAAGAAGGTCTCCCTAAATGAAGACTTGTGTGAGATGTACGCATGGTTTTGAACGGGATAGTCATGGGTTTCTCTTTTTGACGCTAATCAAACTAGAACAAATAATACATCTTTTAATCAACTCTTTCTTTGTAAATTTGAAACAACCAATGAAACAATATGAAGGTCTCCCTAAATAAAGACTTGTGTGAGATCTACGCATCGTTTTGGACACGATAGTGATGTGATTGATCCTTTTGATGCTAATTTCAACTAGATTGAAGTAATAGGACTAATAATCGCCGATATTTTTATAATTTGAGAGAACTAATGAAAAAAATAAGGTGTCTCTTAATGAAGACTTGTGTAAGATGTAAGGATCATTTTGAAGGCACTAGTGATAGGATTACTATTTTTGAGGATAATCAAACTAGAACAAAGTCACAGGACTCTTAATCACATCTTTCTTTGTCAATTTAAGAGAACCAATGAAATAATACGAAAGTCTCCCTAAATCAAGACATGTGTGAGATGTACGCATTGTTTTTAATGCGATAGTCATGGGATAGCTCCTTTAGATGCTAATCAAATTAGAACGAAGTAAAAGGACTCCTAATAACATCTTTCTTTGACAATTCTAGAGAACCAATGAAATAATAAGAAGGCCTCCTTAAATGAAGACTTGTGTGAGATGTACGCATCGTTTTGAACGCGATAGTCATGAGATTGTTCCTTCTGATGCTAATCAAACTAGAACGAAGTTATAGGACTCCTAATCACCTCTTTCTTTGACAATTTTAGGGAACCAATGAAACAATACGAAGGTCTCCCTAAATCAAGACTTGTGTAACATGCAAGCATCGTTTTTAACAGGATAGTCATAGGATTGCTCCTTTTGATGCTAATCAAACTAGAACAGTTATAGGACTCCTAAACACCTCTTTCTTTGACAAGTTTAGGGAACAAATAAAACAATAAGGTCTCCTGAAATGAAGACTTGTGGGAGATGTACGCATCGTTTTGAACGCAAAAGTCATGGTATTGCTCCTTTTGCTACTAATCAAACTAGAACGAAGTTATAGGACTCCTAACCACCTCTTTCTTTGACAATTTTATAGAATCAGTGAAACAATAAGAATGTCTCTTTAAATGAAGACTTGTGTCAGATGTACGCATGGTTTTGAACGCGATAGTCATTGGTTTCTCTTTTTGACGCTAACCAAACTAGAACGAAATAATATAACTCTTAATCACCTCTTTCTTTGTAAATTTGAAACAACCAATGAAACAATATGAGGGTATCTCTAAATAAAGACTTGTGTGAGATCTACTCATCGTTTTGGACATGATAGTGATGGGACTGCTCCTTTTGATGCTAATTTCAACTAGAACAAAGTAATAGGACTCATCATCACCTATATTTTTATAATTTGAGAAAACTAATGAAAAAATATAAAGGTGTCCCAAAATGAAGACTGTCTGAGATGTACGGATAGTTTTGAAGGCACTAGTGATAGGATTGCTCCTTTTGATGCTAATCAAGCTAGAACGAAGTCATAGGACGCATAATCACCTATTTTTTTGACAATCTGATAGAACCAATGGAATAAGAAGAAGGTCTCCCTAAATCAAAACTTGTGTGAAATGTACGCATCGTTTTTAACGCTATAGTCATTGAATTTCTCCTTTTGATGCTACTCAATTTAGAACAAAGTAAAAGGACTCCTAATCACCTCTTTCTTGACAATTCTAGAGAACCAATGAAATAATAAGAAGGCCTCCTTAAATGAAGACTTGTGTGAAATGTATGCATCGTTTTGAACGCGATAGTCATGGGATTGTTCCTTTTGATGCTAATCAAACTCGAACGAAGTTATAGGAATCCTAATCACCTCTTTCTTTGACAATTTTAGGGAACCAATGAAACAATAAGAAGGTCTCCCTAAATCAAGACTTGTGAGAGGTCTATGCATCGTTTTGGATGCGATAGTGATGAGATTGCTCCTTTTGATGCTAATTTTAACTAGAACGAAGTAATAGGACTCATAATCATCTATATTTTGACAATTTGAGAGAACTAATGAAATAATAAGAAGGTTTACCTAAATGAAAACTTGCGTGAAAAGTTAAACTTATTTTGAAGATACTAGTGATAGGATTGCTCCTTTGATGCTAATCAAACTAGAACGAAGTCATAGGACTCATAATCACATCTTTCTTTGACAATTTGAGAGAACCAATGAAACAATAAGATGGTCTCCATAAATTAAAATTTTGTGTGAGATGTACGCATCGTTTTTAATGCGATAGTCATGGGATTGCTCCTTTTGATGCTAATCAAATTAGAACGAAGTAATGGGACTCCTAATCACCTCTTTCTTTGACAATTTTAGAGAACCAATGAAACAATAAGAAGGTCTCCCTAAATGAACACTTGTGTAAGGTCTACGCATCATTTTGGGAGCGATAGAGATGAGATTGTTCCTTTTGATTATAATTTTAAGTAGAACGAAGTAATAGAACTCATAATCACCTACAATTTGACAATTTGAGAGAATTAATGAAACAATAAGAAGTTCTCTCTAAATAAAGACTTGTGTAAGATGTACATATCGTTTTGAAGGGACTGGTGATAGGATTGCTCCTTTGATGCTAATCAAACTAGAACGAAGTCATAGGACTCATAATCGCATCTTTCTTTGACAATTTGAGAGAACAAATGAAACAATAAGAATGTCTCCATAAATCAAGACTTGTGAGATGTACGCATCGTTTTTAACGCGATAGTTATAGGATTGCTCCTTTTGATGTTAATCAAATTAGAACGAAGTAATAGGACTCCCAATCACCTCTTTCTTTGACAATTTTAGAGAACCAATGAAACAATAAGAATGTCTCCTTAAATGAAGACTTGTGTGAGATGTACGCATTGTTTTGAACGTGAAAGTCATGGTATTGCTCCTTTTGGTACTAATCAAACTAGAACTAAGTCATAGGACACCTAATCACCTCTTTCTTTGATAATTTTAGAGAATCAATGAAACAATAAGAAGGTCTACCTAAATGAAGACTTGTGTGACATGTACGCATGGTTTTGAATGCGATAGTCATGGGTTTCTCTTTTTGACGCTAATCAAACTAGAACGAAATAATACAACTCTTAATCACATCCTTCTTTGTAAATTTGAAACAACCAATGAAACAATATGAGGGTCTCCATAAATAAAGACTTATGTGAGATCTACACATCGTTTTGGACTTGATAGTGATGGGATTGCTCCTTTTGATGCTAATTTCAACTAGAACAAAGTAATAGGACTTATAATCACCTATATTTTGACAATTTGAGAAAACTAATGAAAAAATAAGAAGGTGTCCCTAAAAAACTTTTGTCTGACATGTACGGATCGTTTTGAAGGCACTAGTGATAGGATTGCTCCTTTTGATGCTAATCAAATTAGAACGAAGTCATAGGACTCATAATCAGCTCTTTCTTTGACAATTTGAGAGAACCAATGGAATTCTAAGAAGGTCTCCCTAAATCAAGACTTGTGTGAGAGGTACTTCTCGTTTTTAACGCTATAGTCATGGAATTTCTCCTTTTGATGCTAATCAAAATAGAACAAAGTAAAAGGACTCCTAATCACCTATTTCTTTGACAATTCTGGAGAACCAATGAAATAATAAGAAAGCTTCCTTAAATGAAGACTTGTGTGAGATGTATGCATCGTTTTGAACGCGATAGTCATGGGATTGTTTCTTTTGATGCTAATCAAACTAGAACGAAGTTATAGGACTCCTAATCACCTCTTTCTTTGACAATTTTAGGGAACCAATGAAACAATAAGAAGGTCTCCCTAAATGAAGACTTGTGTGAGGTCTACGCATCGTTTTGGATGCGATAGTGATGAGATTGCACCATTTGATGCTAATTTTAACTAGAACGAAGTAATAGGACTCGTAATCACCTATATTTTGACAATTTGAGCGAACTAATGAAACAATAAGAAGGTTTACCTAAATGAAAACTTGCGTGAAAAGTACGGATCCTTTTGAAGATACTAGTGATAGGATTGCTCCTTTGATGCTAATCAAACTAGAACGAAGTCATAGGACTCATAATCACATCTTTCTTTGACAATTTGAGAGAACCAATGAAACAATAAGAAGGTCTCCATAAATCAAAATTTGTGTGAGATGTACGCATAATTTTTTATTGCGATAGTCATGGGATTGCACCTTTTAATGCTAATCAAATTTGAACGAAGTAAAAGAACTCCTAATCACCTCTTTCTTTGACAATTTTAGAGAACCAATGAAACAATACAGATGTCTCCTTAAATGAAGACTTGTGTGAGATGTAAGCATCGTTTTTAACGCGATAGTCATGGGATTGCTACTTTTGATGCTAATCTAACTAGAACGAAGTTATAGGACTCCTAATCACCTCTTTCTTAGACTATTTTAACTAGAACGAAGTAATAGGACTCCTAATCATCTCTTGCTTTGACAATTTTAGATAACAAATGAAACAATAATGATGTCTCCTTAAATGAAGACTTGGGTGAGATATACGCAACGTTTTTAACACAATAGTCATATGATTGCTACTTTTGATCCTAATCTAACTAGAACGAAGTTATAGGACTCCAAATCATCTCTTTCTTTGACTATTTTAGAGAATCAATGAAATAATAAGGTTTTCTTTAAATAAAGACTTGTGTGAGATGTACGCATCATTTTGAACGCGAAAGTCATAGTATTGCTCCTTTTGATACTAATTAAACTAGAACGAAGTTATAGGACTCCTAATCACCGCTTTCTTTGACAATTTAAGAAAATCAATGAAACAATAAGAAGGTCTCCCTAAATGAAGACTTGTGTGAGATGTACGCATAGTTTTGAACGCGATAGTCATGGGTATCTCTTTTTGACTCTAATCAAACTAGAACGAAATAATACATCTTTTAATCACCTCTTTCTTTGTAAATTTGAAACAACCAATGAAACAATATGAAGGTCTCCCTAAATAAAGACTTGTGTGAGATCTGCGCATCGTTTTGGATACGATAGTGATGGGATTGCTCTTTTTGATGCTAATTTCAACTAGAACGAAGTAATAGGACTAATAATCACCTATATTTTGACAATTTGAGAGAACTAATGAAAAAAATAAGAAGGCGTCTCTTAATGAAGACTTGTATTAGATGTACGGATCGTTTTGAAGGCACTTGTGATAGGATTGCCACTTTTGAGGCTAATCAAACTAGAACAAAGTTATAGGACTCTTAATCACATCTTTCTTTGACAATTTAAGAGAGCCAATGAAATAATACGAAGGTCTCCCTAAATCAAGACTTGTGTGAGATGTACGCATCGTTTTTAACGCGATAGTCATGGGATAGCTCCTTTTGATGCCAATCAAATTAGAACGAAGTAATAGGACTCTTAATCACCTATTTCTTTGACAATTCTAGAGAAGCAATGAAATAATAAGAGTCTTCCATAAATGAAGACTTGTGTGAGATGTACGCATCGTTTTGAACGCGTTAGTCATGGGATTGTTCCTTCTGATGCTAATCAAACTATAACTAAGTTATAGGACTCCAAATCACCTCTTTCTTTGACAATTTTAGGGAACCAATGAAACAATAAGAAGGTCTCCCTAAATCAAGACTTGTGTGACATGCAAGCATCGTTTTTAACATGATAGTCATGGGATTGCTCCTTTTGATGCTAATCAAATTAGAACAAAGTTATAGGACTCCTAATCACCTCTTTCTTTGACAATTTTAGGGAACCAATGAAATAATAAGGTCTCCTTAAATGAAGACTTGTGGGAGATGTATGCATCGTTTTGAACGCGAAAGCCATGGTACTGCTCCTTTTGATACTAATCAGACTAGAACGAAGTTATATTACTCATAATTACCTTTTTCTTTGACTATTTTAGAGAATTAATGAAATAATATGGTTTTCTTAAATGAAGACTTGTGTGAGATGTACGCATCGTTTTTAACGCGATAGTCATGGGATAGCTCCTTTTGATGCTAATCAAATTAGAACGAAGTAAAAAGACTCCTAATCACCTCTTTCTTTGACAATTCTAGAGAACCAATGAAATAATAAGAAGGCCTCCTTAAATGAAGACTTGTGTGAGATGTACGCATCGTTTAGAACGCGATAGTCATGGGATTGTTCTTTTGATGCTAATCAAACTAGAACGAAGTTATAGTACTCCTAATCACCTCTTTCTTTGACAATTTTAGGGAACCAATGAAACAATAATAAGGTCTCCTTAAATGAAGACTTATATAAGATGTACACATCGTTTTGAACGCAAAAGTCATGGTATTGCTCCTTTTGATAATAACTAAACTAGAACGAAGTTATATCACCTCTTTCTTTGACAATTTTAGAAAATTAATGAAACAATAAGAAGGTCTCCCTAAATGAAGACTTGTGTGAGATGTACGCATGGTTTTGAACGGGATAGTCATGGGTTTCTCTTTTTGACGCTAATCAAACTAGAACAAAATAATACATCTTTTAATCAACTCTTTCTTTGTAAATTTGAAACAACCAATGAAACAATATGAAGGTCTCCCTAAATAAAGACTTGTGTGAGATCTACGCATCGTTTTGGACACGATAGTGATGTGATTGATCCTTTTGATGCTAATTTCAACTAGATTGAAGTAATAGGACTAATAATCGCCGATATTTTTATAATTTGAGAGAACTAATGAAAAAAATAAGGTGTCTCTTAATGAAGACTTGTGTAAGATGTAAGGATCATTTTGAAGGCACTAGTGATAGGATTACTATTTTTGAGGATAATCAAACTAGAACAAAGTCACAGGACTCTTAATCACATCTTTCTTTGTCAATTTAAGAGAACCAATGAAATAATACGAAAGTCTCCCTAAATCAAGACATGTGTGAGATGTACGCATTGTTTTTAATGCGATAGTCATGGGATAGCTCCTTTAGATGCTAATCAAATTAGAACGAAGTAAAAGGACTCCTAATAACATCTTTCTTTGACAATTCTAGAGAACCAATGAAATAATAAGAAGGCCTCCTTAAATGAAGACTTGTGTGAGATGTACGCATCGTTTTGAACGCGATAGTCATGAGATTGTTCCTTCTGATGCTAATCAAACTAGAACGAAGTTATAGGACTCCTAATCACCTCTTTCTTTGACAATTTTAGGGAACCAATGAAACAATACGAAGGTCTCCCTAAATCAAGACTTGTGTAACATGCAAGCATCGTTTTTAACAGGATAGTCATAGGATTGCTCCTTTTGATGCTAATCAAACTAGAACAGTTATAGGACTCCTAAACACCTCTTTCTTTGACAAGTTTAGGGAACAAATAAAACAATAAGGTCTCCTGAAATGAAGACTTGTGGGAGATGTACGCATCGTTTTGAACGCAAAAGTCATGGTATTGCTCCTTTTGCTACTAATCAAACTAGAACGAAGTTATAGGACTCCTAACCACCTCTTTCTTTGACAATTTTATAGAATCAGTGAAACAATAAGAATGTCTCTTTAAATGAAGACTTGTGTCAGATGTACGCATGGTTTTGAACGCGATAGTCATTGGTTTCTCTTTTTGACGCTAACCAAACTAGAACGAAATAATATAACTCTTAATCACCTCTTTCTTTGTAAATTTGAAACAACCAATGAAACAATATGAGGGTATCTCTAAATAAAGACTTGTGTGAGATCTACTCATCGTTTTGGACATGATAGTGATGGGACTGCTCCTTTTGATGCTAATTTCAACTAGAACAAAGTAATAGGACTCATCATCACCTATATTTTTATAATTTGAGAAAACTAATGAAAAAATATAAAGGTGTCCCAAAATGAAGACTGTCTGAGATGTACGGATAGTTTTGAAGGCACTAGTGATAGGATTGCTCCTTTTGATGCTAATCAAGCTAGAACGAAGTCATAGGACGCATAATCACCTATTTTTTTGACAATCTGATAGAACCAATGGAATAAGAAGAAGGTCTCCCTAAATCAAAACTTGTGTGAAATGTACGCATCGTTTTTAACGCTATAGTCATTGAATTTCTCCTTTTGATGCTACTCAATTTAGAACAAAGTAAAAGGACTCCTAATCACCTCTTTCTTGACAATTCTAGAGAACCAATGAAATAATAAGAAGGCCTCCTTAAATGAAGACTTGTGTGAAATGTATGCATCGTTTTGAACGCGATAGTCATGGGATTGTTCCTTTTGATGCTAATCAAACTCGAACGAAGTTATAGGAATCCTAATCACCTCTTTCTTTGACAATTTTAGGGAACCAATGAAACAATAAGAAGGTCTCCCTAAATCAAGACTTGTGAGAGGTCTATGCATCGTTTTGGATGCGATAGTGATGAGATTGCTCCTTTTGATGCTAATTTTAACTAGAACGAAGTAATAGGACTCATAATCATCTATATTTTGACAATTTGAGAGAACTAATGAAATAATAAGAAGGTTTACCTAAATGAAAACTTGCGTGAAAAGTTAAACTTATTTTGAAGATACTAGTGATAGGATTGCTCCTTTGATGCTAATCAAACTAGAACGAAGTCATAGGACTCATAATCACATCTTTCTTTGACAATTTGAGAGAACCAATGAAACAATAAGATGGTCTCCATAAATTAAAATTTTGTGTGAGATGTACGCATCGTTTTTAATGCGATAGTCATGGGATTGCTCCTTTTGATGCTAATCAAATTAGAACGAAGTAATGGGACTCCTAATCACCTCTTTCTTTGACAATTTTAGAGAACCAATGAAACAATAAGAAGGTCTCCCTAAATGAACACTTGTGTAAGGTCTACGCATCATTTTGGGAGCGATAGAGATGAGATTGTTCCTTTTGATTATAATTTTAAGTAGAACGAAGTAATAGAACTCATAATCACCTACAATTTGACAATTTGAGAGAATTAATGAAACAATAAGAAGTTCTCTCTAAATAAAGACTTGTGTAAGATGTACATATCGTTTTGAAGGGACTGGTGATAGGATTGCTCCTTTGATGCTAATCAAACTAGAACGAAGTCATAGGACTCATAATCGCATCTTTCTTTGACAATTTGAGAGAACAAATGAAACAATAAGAATGTCTCCATAAATCAAGACTTGTGAGATGTACGCATCGTTTTTAACGCGATAGTTATAGGATTGCTCCTTTTGATGTTAATCAAATTAGAACGAAGTAATAGGACTCCCAATCACCTCTTTCTTTGACAATTTTAGAGAACCAATGAAACAATAAGAATGTCTCCTTAAATGAAGACTTGTGTGAGATGTACGCATTGTTTTGAACGTGAAAGTCATGGTATTGCTCCTTTTGGTACTAATCAAACTAGAACTAAGTCATAGGACACCTAATCACCTCTTTCTTTGATAATTTTAGAGAATCAATGAAACAATAAGAAGGTCTACCTAAATGAAGACTTGTGTGACATGTACGCATGGTTTTGAATGCGATAGTCATGGGTTTCTCTTTTTGACGCTAATCAAACTAGAACGAAATAATACAACTCTTAATCACATCCTTCTTTGTAAATTTGAAACAACCAATGAAACAATATGAGGGTCTCCATAAATAAAGACTTATGTGAGATCTACACATCGTTTTGGACTTGATAGTGATGGGATTGCTCCTTTTGATGCTAATTTCAACTAGAACAAAGTAATAGGACTTATAATCACCTATATTTTGACAATTTGAGAAAACTAATGAAAAAATAAGAAGGTGTCCCTAAAAAACTTTTGTCTGACATGTACGGATCGTTTTGAAGGCACTAGTGATAGGATTGCTCCTTTTGATGCTAATCAAATTAGAACGAAGTCATAGGACTCATAATCAGCTCTTTCTTTGACAATTTGAGAGAACCAATGGAATTCTAAGAAGGTCTCCCTAAATCAAGACTTGTGTGAGAGGTACTTCTCGTTTTTAACGCTATAGTCATGGAATTTCTCCTTTTGATGCTAATCAAAATAGAACAAAGTAAAAGGACTCCTAATCACCTATTTCTTTGACAATTCTGGAGAACCAATGAAATAATAAGAAAGCTTCCTTAAATGAAGACTTGTGTGAGATGTATGCATCGTTTTGAACGCGATAGTCATGGGATTGTTTCTTTTGATGCTAATCAAACTAGAACGAAGTTATAGGACTCCTAATCACCTCTTTCTTTGACAATTTTAGGGAACCAATGAAACAATAAGAAGGTCTCCCTAAATGAAGACTTGTGTGAGGTCTACGCATCGTTTTGGATGCGATAGTGATGAGATTGCACCATTTGATGCTAATTTTAACTAGAACGAAGTAATAGGACTCGTAATCACCTATATTTTGACAATTTGAGCGAACTAATGAAACAATAAGAAGGTTTACCTAAATGAAAACTTGCGTGAAAAGTACGGATCCTTTTGAAGATACTAGTGATAGGATTGCTCCTTTGATGCTAATCAAACTAGAACGAAGTCATAGGACTCATAATCACATCTTTCTTTGACAATTTGAGAGAACCAATGAAACAATAAGAAGGTCTCCATAAATCAAAATTTGTGTGAGATGTACGCATAATTTTTTATTGCGATAGTCATGGGATTGCACCTTTTAATGCTAATCAAATTTGAACGAAGTAAAAGAACTCCTAATCACCTCTTTCTTTGACAATTTTAGAGAACCAATGAAACAATACAGATGTCTCCTTAAATGAAGACTTGTGTTGAGATGTAAGCATCGTTTTTAACGCGATAGTCATGGGATTGCTACTTTTGATGCTAATCTAACTAGAACGAAGTTATAGGACTCCTAATCACCTCTTTCTTAGACTATTTTAACTAGAACGAAGTAATAGGACTCCTAATCATCTCTTGCTTTGACAATTTTAGATAACAAATGAAACAATAATGATGTCTCCTTAAATGAAGACTTGGGTGAGATATACGCAACGTTTTTAACACAATAGTCATATGATTGCTACTTTTGATCCTAATCTAACTAGAACGAAGTTATAGGACTCCAAATCATCTCTTTCTTTGACTATTTTAGAGAATCAATGAAATAATAAGGTTTTCTTTAAATAAAGACTTGTGTGAGATGTACGCATCATTTTGAACGCGAAAGTCATAGTATTGCTCCTTTTGATACTAATTAAACTAGAACGAAGTTATAGGACTCCTAATCACCGCTTTCTTTGACAATTTAAGAAAATCAATGAAACAATAAGAAGGTTTCCCTAAATGAAGACTTGTGTGAGATGTACGCATAGTTTTGAACGCGATAGTCATGGGTATCTCTTTTTGACTCTAATCAAACTAGAACGAAATAATACATCTTTTAATCACCTCTTTCTTTGTAAATTTGAAACAACCAATGAAACAATATGAAGGTCTCCCTAAATAAAGACTTGTGTGAGATCTGCGCATCGTTTTGGATACGATAGTGATGGGATTGCTCTTTTTGATGCTAATTTCAACTAGAACGAAGTAATAGGACTAATAATCACCTATATTTTGACAATTTGAGAGAACTAATGAAAAAAATAAGAAGGCGTCTCTTAATGAAGACTTGTATTAGATGTACGGATCGTTTTGAAGGCACTTGTGATAGGATTGCCACTTTTGAGGCTAATCAAACTAGAACAAAGTTATAGGACTCTTAATCACATCTTTCTTTGACAATTTAAGAGAGCCAATGAAATAATACGAAGGTCTCCCTAAATCAAGACTTGTGTGAGATGTACGCATCGTTTTTAACGCGATAGTCATGGGATAGCTCCTTTTGATGCCAATCAAATTAGAACGAAGTAATAGGACTCTTAATCACCTATTTCTTTGACAATTCTAGAGAAGCAATGAAATAATAAGAGTCTTCCATAAATGAAGACTTGTGTGAGATGTACGCATCATTTTGAACGCGTTAGTCATGGGATTGTTCCTTCTGATGCTAATCAAACTATAACTAAGTTATAGGACTCCAAATCACCTCTTTCTTTGACAATTTTAGGGAACCAATGAAACAATAAGAAGGTCTCCCTAAATCAAGACTTGTGTGACATGCAAGCATCGTTTTTAACATGATAGTCATGGGATTGCTCCTTTTGATGCTAATCAAATTAGAACAAAGTTATAGGACTCCTAATCACCTCTTTCTTTGACAATTTTAGGGAACCAATGAAATAATAAGGTCTCCTTAAATGAAGACTTGTGGGAGATGTATGCATCGTTTTGAACGCGAAAGCCATGGTACTGCTCCTTTTGATACTAATCAGACTAGAACGAAGTTATATTACTCATAATTACCTTTTTCTTTGACTATTTTAGAGAATTAATGAAATAATATGGTTTTCTTAAATGAAGACTTGTGTGAGATGTACGCATCGTTTTTAACGCGATAGTCATGGGATAGCTCCTTTTGATGCTAATCAAATTAGAACGAAGTAAAAAGACTCCTAATCACCTCTTTCTTTGACAATTCTAGAGAACCAATGAAATAATAAGAAGGCCTCCTTAAATGAAGACTTGTGTGAGATGTACGCATCGTTTAGAACGCGATAGTCATGGGATTGTTCTTTTGATGCTAATCAAACTAGAACGAAGTTATAGTACTCCTAATCACCTCTTTCTTTGACAATTTTAGGGAACCAATGAAACAATAATAAGGTCTCCTTAAATGAAGACTTATATAAGATGTACACATCGTTTTTAACGCAAAAGTCATGGTATTGCTCCTTTTGATAATAACTAAACTATAACGAAGTTATATCACCTCTTTCTTTGACAATTTTAGAAAATTAATGAAACAATAAGAAGGTCTCCCTAAATGAAGACTTGTGTGAGATGTACGCATGGTTTTGAACGGGATAGTCATGGGTTTCTCTTTTTGACGCTAATCAAACTAGAACAAAATAATACATCTTTTAATCAACTCTTTCTTTGTAAATTTGAAACAACCAATGAAACAATATGAAGGTCTCCCTAAATAAAGACTTGTGTGAGATCTACGCATCGTTTTGGACACGATAGTGATGTGATTGATCCTTTTGATGCTAATTTCAACTAGATTGAAGTAATAGGACTAATAATCGCCGATATTTTTATAATTTGAGAGAACTAATGAAAAAAATAAGGTGTCTCTTAATGAAGACTTGTGTAAGATGTAAGGATCATTTTGAAGGCACTAGTGATAGGATTACTATTTTTGAGGATAATCAAACTAGAACAAAGTCACAGGACTCTTAATCACATCTTTCTTTGTCAATTTAAGAGAACCAATGAAATAATACGAAAGTCTCCCTAAATCAAGACATGTGTGAGATGTACGCATTGTTTTTAATGCGATAGTCATGGGATAGCTCCTTTAGATGCTAATCAAATTAGAACGAAGTAAAAGGACTCCTAATAACATCTTTCTTTGACAATTCTAGAGAACCAATGAAATAATAAGAAGGCCTCCTTAAATGAAGACTTGTGTGAGATGTACGCGTCGTTTTGAACGCGATAGTCATGAGATTGTTCCTTCTGATGCTAATCAAACTAGAACGAAGTTATAGGACTCCTAATCACCTCTTTCTTTGATAATTTTAGGGAACCAATGAAACAATACGAAGGTCTCCCTAAATCAAGACTTGTGTAACATGCAAGCATCGTTTTTAACAGGATAGTCATAGGATTGCTCCTTTTGATGCTAATCAAACTAGAACAGTTATAGGACTCCTAAACACCTCTTTCTTTGACAAGTTTAGGGAACAAATAAAATAATAAGGTCTCCTGAAATGAAGACTTGTGGGAGATGTACGCATCGTTTTGAACGCAAAAGTCATGGTATTGCTCCTTTTGCTACTAATCAAACTAGAACGAAGTTATAGGACTCCTAACCACCTCTTTCTTTGACAATTTTATAGAATCAGTGAAACAATAAGAATGTCTCTTTAAATGAAGACTTGTGTCAGATGTACGCATGGTTTTGAACGCGATAGTCATTGGTTTCTCTTTTTGACGCTAACCAAACTAGAACGAAATAATATAACTCTTAATCACCTCTTTCTTTGTAAATTTGAAACAACCAATGAAACAATATGAGGGTATCTCTAAATAAAGACTTGTGTGAGATCTACTCATCGTTTTGGACATGATAGTGATGGGACTGCTCCTTTTGATGCTAATTTCAACTAGAAC
Source organism: Panax stipuleanatus (assembly GCA_020205555.1). Taxonomy (NCBI): domain Eukaryota; kingdom Viridiplantae; phylum Streptophyta; class Magnoliopsida; order Apiales; family Araliaceae; genus Panax; species Panax stipuleanatus. The sequence continues at coordinate 73,864 of JAINUT010001226.1, forward strand.
AAAGTAATAGGACTCATCATCACCTATATTTTTATAATTTGAGAAAACTAATGAAAAAATATAAAGGTGTCCTAAAATGAAGACTGTCTGAGATGTACGGATAGTTTTGAAGGCACTAGTGATAGGATTGCTCCTTTTGATGCTAATCAAGCTAGAACGAAGTCATAGGACGCATAATCACCTATTTTTTTGACAATTTGATAGAACCAATGGAATAAGAAGAAGGTCTCCCTAAATCAAAACTTGTGTGAGATGTACGCATCGTTTTTAACGCTATAGTCATTGAATTTCTCCTTTTGATGCTACTCAATTTAGAACAAAGTAAAAGGACTCCTAATCACCTCTTTCTTGACAATTCTAGAGAACCAATGAAATAATAAGAAGGCCTCCTTAAATGAAGACTTGTGTGAAATGTATGCATCGTTTTGAACGCGATAGTCATGGGATTGTTCCTTTTGATGCTAATCAAACTCGAACGAAGTTATAGGAATCCTAATCACCTCTTTCTTTGACAATTTTAGGGAACCAATGAAACAATAAGAAGGTCTCCCTAAATCAAGACTTGTGAGAGGTCTATGCATCGTTTTGGATGCGATAGTGATGAGATTGCTCCTTTTGATGCTAATTTAACTAGAACGAAGTAATAGGACTCATAATCATCTATATTTTGACAATTTGAGAGAACTAATGAAATAATAAGAAGGTTTACCTAAATGAAAACTTGCGTGAAAAGTTAAACTTATTTTGAAGATACTAGTGATAGGATTGCTCCTTTGATGCTAATCAAACTAGAACGAAGTCATAGGACTCATAATCACATCTTTCTTTGACAATTTGAGAGAACCAATGAAACAATAAGATGGTCTCCATAAATTAAAATTTTGTGTGAGATGTACGCATCGTTTTTAATGCGATAGTCATGGGATTGCTCCTTTTGATGCTAATCAAATTAGAACGAAGTAATGGGACTCCTAATCACCTCTTTCTTTGACAATTTTAGAGAACCAATGAAACAATAATGATGTCTCCTTAAATGAAGACTTGTGTGAGATGTATACATCGTTTTTAAGGCGATAGTCATGGGATTGCTACTTTTGATGCTAATCAAACTAGAACGAAGTTATAGGACTCTTGATCGCCTCTTTCTTTGACTATTTTAGAGAATTAATGAAATAATAAGATTTTCTTAAATGAAGACTTGTGTGAGATGTACGCATCATTTTGAACGTGATAGTCATGGTATTGCTCCTTTTGATAATAATCAAACTAGAACGAAGTTATAGGACTCCTAATCACCTCTTTCTTTGACTATTTTAGAGAATCAATGAAATAATAAGGTTTTCTTAAATGAAGACTTGTGTGAGATGTACGCATCGTTTTTAAAGCGATAGTCACGGGATAGCTCCTTTTGATGCTAATCAAATTAGAACGAAGTAAACGGACTCATAATGAAGACTTGTGTGAGATGTACGCATCGTTTTGAACACGATAGTCAGGGGATTGTTCTTTTGATGCTAATCAAACTAGAACGAAGTTATAGAACTCCTAATCACCTCTTTCTTTGATAATTTTAGGGAACCAATGAAACAATAATAAGGTCTCCATAAATGAAGACTTATGTGAGATGTACGCATCGTTTTGAACGCGAAAGTCATGGTATTGCTCCTTTTGATACTAATTAAACTAGAACAAAGTTATAGGACTCCTAATCACCTCTTTCTTTGACAATTTTAGAAAGTCAATGAAACAATAAGAAGGTCTCCCTTAATAAAGACTTGTGTGAGATGTATGCATGGTGATAGACTTGTCAGAGATGTACGGATCGTTTTTAAGGCACTAGTGATAGAATTGCTCCTTTTGACGCTAATCAAACTAGAACGAAGTCATAGGACTCATAATCACCTCTTTCGTTGACAATTTAAGAGAACCTATGGAATAATAATAAGGTTTTCCCTAAATCAAGACTTGTGTGAGATATACGCATCATTTTTAACGCTATAGTCATGGAATTTCTCCTTTTGATGCTAATCAAATTAGAACAAAGTAAAAGGACTCCTAATCGCCTCTTTCTTAGACAATTCTATAGAACCAATGAAATAATGAGAAGGCCTTTTTAAATGAAGACTTGTGTGAGATGTATGCATCGTTTTTAACGCGATTGTCATGGGATTTTTCCTTTTGATGCTAATCAAACTAGAACGAAGTTATAGGACTCGTAATCACCTATTTCTTTGTTAATTTTAGGGAACCAATTAAACAATAAGAAGGTCTCCTTAAATAAAGACTTGTGTGAGGTCTACGCATCGTTTTGGATGCGATAATGATGAGAATGCTCCTTTTGATGCTAATTTTAAGTAGAACGAAGTAATAGGACTCATAATCACCTATATTTTGATAATTTAAGAGAACTAATGAAACAATTGGAAGGTTTCCCTAAATGAAAACTTGTGTGAGAAGTACGTATCGTTTTGAAGATACTAGTGATAGGATTTCTCCTTTGATGATATTTTTTTTTGCTAAGTTTGGTTTGTTATAAAAAGAAGAAACATATACAACCGCAAAGGGGCATACCTCAGAATATAGTAAATTCATCTAGTGGCATTCCATTAGATGAAATGACTACAAGAGGAATGAAATCCCCAACAAGATTAAAATCAAATTAAGAGCCAATTACAGTAATATTGACATAAAGAAGTGGCTTTGATAAACTTTTTGCACGAGGAGAGTCTGGCTTTAATTAAGTGGATCACGTCTGCTGCAATAACTTGGGCAGGAGCAAGTGAATTCCTATGGAGCTTCGAATTCCTGGCTTCCCACACTTTGTAGAAATAGGTAGCAATAGAGAGACATAAGATGTTTTTGGTAAGCATTGAGCCACTAAAGGTGCTAAGGTAGGTAATAAGATCATCCCAGATAATAGGCACATTACAAAAAGTCCCTAGGTCGAGAACAAATTTTAAAATGCCTAACGAGAATTCACAATTAAAAAAAAGATGGTCAAGAGTTTCTACATGTTGCTGACATAAAGGGCAGTCCCAAGAGGAAAGAGTATCTAGGAACGTGCAGGCTATTCCAAGGGATTATGTGCCAAAGAACAGTCGGAGACCTAGATCTGATGCTTGCCCAGATGTGTGTTGATTTGATAGTAGTGATGTCCCTTTGTCCCCACAAAATGGAGCCGATGCTAGTAGCAGGAGAGGGCAAGGAGGAGATAAGCTGTCTGAACTGGATAACTTCATGATGATTGCTTTGGGGAGGGATCTAGATAGAGTCAGAAAGAATTGAGCAGACCTTAGCCGAGAGAGGGAGCCCGGAGTTAGAAACGAGACTGTGACTAGGGTTGACAGCCGAACCATGAAGCCACGGGTCAAACCATAAATCAAAGTGTTGCCCAGGTCCAACAATATACTGCAGATTTTTGCAACGCAAGGGGACGGAGCTTTAGAACTTGCTTCTAAATCTAGGAGCAGTCGGAAGGAGAAGCAATTTGCCAGACTGATTTGCCTTTCAAAATAGTATACCTAATCCATGCAACCCAAAGTGAGGTGGGAGCAGGCCTGATTAAGCGCAGCAGGGGAAGGAGCATGAGAGATGTATTCCATTCAAGGAGATTTCTTAAGCCTAACCCTCCTTCATTGGTGGGAAGAGTGATAACAGACCATACAACTTTAGCCCCATGCTTATCAAGGGAGGAACCCTTCCATAAGAATCTGCATAAGAGAGATTGTAGAGCACGAAGGACGAGCTTGGGGAGCATAAAATGGCTGCACCAAAAGGTTTGCATGGAGAAAAGGATAGATTTGATTAACTGAAGTCTACCGGCATAAGATAAGGCCTTGGTTACCCAGGATGTTGCCCTCTGAGTAAATCGGTGGAGTAAAGGAACACAGTCTTGAAAGGAGAGCTTAGAAGAAATGATTGGAGCTCCCAAGAATCTGGTAGGAAAAGCACCAAGCTGGAACTCAAGGGTGGTGAGGATGTCATGAGTGGAGATGGGATCAGTATTGGCAAGAAAGCAGTGACTCTTTTGCACATTGGGGATAAGACCAGAAAAAAGAGAAAACGAGTGAATGCAAAACTTAACAATAGTGACCGAGTGGATGTTAGCATGACAAAAAATGAGAACATCATCAGCAAAAAGGAGATGGGTCAGCTTATATTCAGAGGTTCTCTAGTGATGTTTGAACCCAGAATCAAAAAAGTTTGAGTTTAAGTTCAAAGATAGCATCTCCATAACAAGGACAAAGAGATAGGGAGACAAGGGATCACCTTGCCGAAGACCTCTAGAGCTCGGGAAGAACCCAACTAAAATACCATTGACTTTGACTGAGAACATGGCTGAAGAAAAACAAGCTTCAATCCAGTTGATGAAGGCCAGAGGGAATTGGAAAGCAGCCAAAGTGTCCAGCAAAATGTCCCATCTAACAGTATCAAATGCCTTCCAAAGGTCAATTTTGAGAGCACATCTAGGGGGACCAGATTTCCTATGATAGTTTCTGAAAAGTTCCTGGGCAAGCAATATATTGTCACTAATGCTTATGCCTTTAATGAAAGCAGACTGGGCTTTGTCAATAATAGAAGGAAGCACAGTCTTCAACCGGTTGGCAAGGAGCTTGGTAATACATTTGTAAATTGTATTACAACTGGTAATGGGACGAAAGTCAGCCATGGAAGTAGGGTTAGGGCCCTTGGGAATCAAAGCAAGAGCAGTGGAGTTTATGCCCTTAGTCAGCCTGCAAGAAGAGAAGAAGAAATGGACAACCTTTTTTTTCGCTCAGTTTGTTTGTAAATTGAAAAGAAAGAAAGATAATGCAATCGCAAAGGGGCATACCCAAGAAGCTTTAGAAAGATCATCATGAGACAACCCCCATGAGGATAAAACTAAAGACCAACAACCAATCAGACCAAGAGAGAAAGGCATTCAGCCTAAAATAAGCATACAAATAAAAAACAAGGCATTTAGCCTAAACAACCATAAGTGGAATAAAGCTTCCTAACCGACCAAAAATTAAGAACCCAAATGAATCAAAGCAGCCAGCAACCTGCAATCGAGCGGCCCCGCTGCCCAATAGGAAGCCTTCCACTAGAGAGCACAAATACCCCACAAGACCAGGGCAAGGAGGGATCACAAAGAAAAAATAACATCACAACAGCAGCAACTAAGACAGAAGCCATGCTCAAATGATCCAGCAACCAACCACACAACAGCTGCAGCAACAGATCCCCAACCCAGACTGTCCTGGACCAAATAACAGCAGCCCAACCCAACCCAGCAACACACCAGGACCAACCCATCCCAATAACCCACCCAACCAGCCCTAACTTCAACCTAACAACACAAGGGAACGGAATCCAAACTCCAGAACAGCAAATAGGAAACCCGGCAACAGACCTCAAACAACCAGAACAGCAACAGCCTTCAGCCTTCAGCCTTCAGCCAGAACTGGAACCAACTAAAATAACAGAAACCAGCCCCTGCCCCAGCACACTCGAACTAGTCCCAACTGCAACAATCTGCCCAAAACAAAAATTCACCCAAACCAGATACGCACCCGGCCAAACCAAGCTAGCCACCGCAACCACCAACGACCTGGAATGGAAACAACATAATCGCAGCAACCAGCCATGCCCCAACCCGCCCGAACTGGGCCCAACTGCAATAGCCCAGCCCGAACATCTCAAACCTGAACAACTTGAACACCACACGATAACTTGTCGGCCATACTACCAAAAATCTGACCACCCACAGCATTATCGAACAGCCACTCAGCCAAACTAATCTACAGCCACACACTGAGCCGTGGACAATTCTGAGCAGTCAACAGAAATTTAGAAGAAGAAGAGAGCCTAGATTTGATGACATTTAAAATCTCCCGAATAATAACCCCTAAGGTATCTTGATCTTATCATGAGCCAAATAGAACCATAATAACCAAATAACCCTGCATAAGAACCAGCCTACAAACAGCTTAAACAGCCAATGCAACTGAAGCCCAGAGAACAAACAACCGGCTACCAGAACCATAAAACAGCAAGCATTCCAGCCACATCCTAGAGCAACACCCATCCAATTACAGCCAAATATTATAGGATGGATAATTAAGAACAGCTTTATAGAATTTCAAGGAAGAAACCAGCCTAGATTTGATCATAGCAATAATATCACGGGCAAGGATAAGAGGTGGCACCTTTACTTGGTTATGAACCCCAGAATTCCTAGCAGCCCAAATTCTGTAAACAGTAGTGGCGAAGGATAATTTTAAAATCTCAGAATTCATAAAACCTCCTTTAAAGTGAAAGATAAACTCAATCAAGCTATCCCAATCATGGGGATAACTAGTCCAATTCCCGAAGGCAAAGACCGAGGAGAGGACAGTATAAGAGTAAGAGCAACCAAAACAGAGGTGTAGGAAAGACTCCGTATGAAGCTCACAAAGAGGGCAAACAAGAGGCTGGAAACTGGAAAAGGCTGAGAAGCGATCGTTGGTTGGGAGTCTACATCTCAAGGCAAGCCAAAGCGTGAAAGAAAAATGAGGGACGTGAAGGGAGTGCCATAACAAGTTAGACCAAGCCACAACAGGAGCCCTAGAGCGGATGGAGTCCCAAACAGAGTGAGCCTTCATATTTTTAATATCACAGCCATCCCGAAGGATAGCGTCCTCAGCATCAGAGGGAGGAGGAATGTCATGGAAGAGATTTCTGAACTGCAGAACCTCATGATGATTACTAATAAGGAGCGACCAAGAGCCCGAGGCAATGATACTGGAAACCCAGGCAGAGAGGGGAAGCCTAGAGTTAGAGAGGAGGGACTCAGATGGGTTAATCGACTGCCTTAGTAACCATGGATCGTGCCAGAGACTAAAAGAATTGCCATTACCAACCTTATAGAAAAGGAAAGGGAGAGCAACAGGCCGCAAGTTGAGAATCTTACGCCAAATCCAGGAGCAGTCCGAAGGGACACCAATTTGCCAGAAGTTCCTCCGTTTAAGAATAGTCATCTTCACCCAACTGGACCAAAGGGATGAAGGGAGTGGAGACAGGACCTTAAGTAAATGTAGAAGGATGAGGGCAATGTTCCATTCAAAGAAGTTTTTAATGGCAAGCCCACCTTCCGAGTATGGCAAAGAGATATCTTTCCATGATACTTTAGGCCCATAGAGAGATAGGGAAGGCCCTTTTCCATAAAAATTTGCAGAGAATTGATTGAATCGAAGGAAGAACAGATTTAGGTAGGATAAAATGAGCCGCCCAATATGATTGAATAGCGAACAAAACCGACTTAATCAGCTGCAACCGACCCGAATAGGAAAGATAAAGAGTCGTCCAAGAGGTGACCCTGGCTGTGATTCTGATAATAAGAGGCATGCAGTCCGAGTGACAGAGCTTGGAAGTGATGAGAGGAACACCCAGGAAGGAGATAGGCAGAACACCAACGGGAAAGCCAAGCAAGGAGCAGATACTCACCCTCACCTCGTCGGCAACATTAGATAAAAAATAATGACTTTTGAGGGCATTGGGGATCAGGCCAGAAAATAGGGAGAAGGATTGAATACAAGAGTGAATGATTGAGACTGAAGCAAGGCTACCATGGCAAAAGACCAAGAGATCATCCGCGAAGCATAGGTGGGTAATATTGCACGATTCCGTTCTCTAGTGGAATTTGAAATCCGGGAGCAGAGTCTCCTTATGTAGAATCATCGAGAAGGCTTCCATAGCAAAAACAAAAAGGTACGGGGAAAGGGGATCCCCTTGTCTAAGCCCTCTAGAGCTTTTGAAATAGCCTGATAACGCTCCGTTGACTTTTATGGAGAACATAGGCGTGGAGATGCAAGAGTGGACCCAGTTAATGAAGATGGGTGGAACCTTAAGAAGGGATAGCAAGTCCAAGAGAAACCCCCATTCCACTGTGTCAAAAGCCTTCCTGATATCAATCTTCAGGGCACATCGGGCAGGGCCAGAAATCCTATGGTAATTTCTGAAAAGCTCCTGCGCAAGCAAGATGTTGTCACTAATACTCCTTCCAGAGATAAAAGCTGATTGGGCATGATCAATAATGCAGGGAAGGATCTTCTTGAGTCTATTTGCAAGGATCTTGGATATGCACTTATAAACAGTGTTACAGCACGAGATGGGCCTAAAGTCTGACGTTAGAGTGGGGTTAACAGTCTTAGGGATAAGGGCAATGGCAGTGGCATTAACCCCATAGGGAAGATGGCCAGTGATGAAGAAATATTAAATTGCCGAGGTGAAATCAGGCCCAATAATATCCCAGCAGTGCAGAAAAAAATTGACAATAAACCCATCCGGGCCTAGGCTCTTGTTCTTTTTTATGGACTTTAGGACCAAAAAGATCTCAGATTCAAGGACAGGGGCAGCCAAGGAGGAGGCCTGCTGGGGAGAGATCTGCTTGGAGACAAAAGGCTTGAGTTCCTCATAACCAGGATAGACAGAAGAAGAGGGGCATAGCAACTCTTTAAAGTAGCTGACTGCCACCTGCTGGATTCCAACTTGATCATCAATAAAGACACCCGAATTGTCATAGATAGCTAAAATCTTGTTGTGGTTCCATCTACTCTTAATAGCATTAGCAAAGAACTTGGAATTCTTATCCCCTTGAGCAAGCCAAAGATGTTGGGTTTGTACGTAACGCAATCATGCAATCAAATCACATAAATAGGGCGGAAGCGTAAAAATTAGGTTTTCAAAGATTTATACAAACCCATTACCATGATCATTCTTGTGCATCAATTATCAGTGAATGAAGAAGGAGAAAAATAGAATTATACCTTTGAAGATCCAAGCTTCCTCAGGTACAAGTTCTACTCCTTTGATTCCTATGATTCCTCTGTAGTGGCTCCTTCCCTTGATCAATGTCAGCCACCCAAATGTTTGGCCTCTAACGGTGATCCACCAAGGAAGATGAAGAACTCAGTAAGATGGGTTATTGGCTTAACCCTTGTTTCTATCTCTATAGAATATGTGTACTCCCAACTCTTGAAAAATTCACGTACCTTATTTCTGATATAAGACTCTCTTATATAGATAATAGGTTAACCCTCCTAATCCAATTAGAATAGGGTTTTATTTAATTAATTAATTAAATACTTTTAATTAATTTATATCCTAATCTTTATAGGGATTGAGAGAGAGTACTGATATTATATTAATTCCTAAACTCCTTTAGAATTAAAATAATAATAATAATAATAATATTAATAAGACTCCTCTTATTAATTTATATTTAATATTTCTAAAATATTAAATAATAAACATTAAGCTATTTAATTTATTCTATCATCGTAGATTAAATTAATTATACTTAATGCATTATTACTATCATGCCATTTTCATCTTAAATAATTCTTCTTCCTTTTATGGTCTGACCCTTTAGGTTCTCCATATTAAACCAGTTGTGAATAAATCAATTAGACAAATTCTAGTCTTATTTAAATAAATAAATTAAACTAATAATTTATTTAAATAAATAACATTTATTCTACAATAGGGATAAGCCTCCCTAGCGATCAACGACTTTCCAGATAATATAGATTTCAACATTAATCATAAAAGAACCTGTGAGTTAATAGTTACCGTACAATTCAATCCTTCCACCATACAATGTCCCAATTAAATATAAGACATGGATTTACTGTCAAGTCTTAATTTATTTAATTATATGTATTTCGATTAGAAAATGCACAACTCCAAATAATGCAAATTAGAAACCTCTTTCTAATTTCATTCTACCTTGGCCAAGGATTCCTAGGTTGTCATTTAACGAATCATATAGGACATGTCTCCTCTTTTACTAGAGGTGGTAGATTCTTTATTGATCATTCATTATCTCCATATGTAACTCATTACACCCAAGCATACCCTATATATGCCTTAAAAGGCATTAAGGAATTAGTCAAAGTATAATTTGTTACATACAAGATACTATGATGATCTCGAGTCCAAGGATCACATGTACTACTATCACATTAGGAATTCCTATTGACAGGCGAGTAAAACTCCATTAGGTATTCCATAGCGAGTCACGTTCAGTGAACTTATTCTCCATTAAGCACCTACATACTTGCTTTAGTGTCTCCACACAAATGACCATGAGATCAGTCATCCTCATCCAATGAGCAAGCAATATATGTACCAATCTATCCGGATTTACTAATCCCCATTTTAGTAATCCCACAATTGGGAACTATTTTAGTTTTTAAGCTTTCTAAGAATTTAGATCTCATTATCATGATCTCATCATGATTCTAAAAGCATTGCTTAAAACTATGGGTTATTTACATATTATAAAAATAGCACCATGTAGATAATTATATGCCTTAAATGAATATTTTATTAATAAATAAATAAGATTGTTTACAAAGTATGTGCTTTGTCATCATACATGATTGGCTTGTATGCACACTACTATCAATCTCCCACTTGCACTAAAGCCAATTGCCATGGTATCTTATACCCATCTTCTCTAAGTGACGATCAAACTGCTGTTGTGTTAAAGCTTTAGTAAATGGATCTGCAATGTTGTCTTGAGAGTCCACACGCTCCAAGGTGACGTCTCCTCTTTCAATGATCTCCCTGATCAAGTGAAATTGTCGCAACACGTGTTTAGATTTCTGATGAGACATGGGTTCCTTAGCCTGTGCAACCGCTCCGGTGTTGTCACAGTATACGGGAACTGCTTCTCCAATGCTAGGAACCACACCAAGTTCAGTTATGAACTTCTTCATCCAAACAGCTTCCTTTGCAGCTTCAGTTGCAGCTATATACTCTGCCTCTGTCACTGAATCAGCAACCGTTTGTTGCTTGGAACTCTTCCAACTCACTGCACCTCCGTTCAAGGTAAACACATACCCTGAAATAGATTTACTGTCATCTTGGTCTGTTTGAAAACTTGAGTCCGTGAATCCCTCGAGTTTTAATTCAGACCCACCGTAGACAAGAAAAATATCTTTAGTCCTTCTCAAGTAGTTTAGGATATTTTTCACTGCCTTCCAGTGCTCTTCTCCTGGATTCGACTGGTATCTGCTTGTTACACTAAGTGCGTGACTAACATCCGGTCTAGTACATATCATACCGTACATGATAGATCCTATTGCAGAAGCATAAGGGATCTTACTCATACGATCTCTCTCCTCAGGTGTCTTTGGGGCCTGTTTCTTGGAGAGATTTATTCCATTGCTCATCGGTATGAGACCTCTTTTGGAATCTTCCATGCTAAACCTCTTTAGCATCGTATCAATGTACGTTCCTTGGGATAAGCCGAGCATCCTTTTAGATCTATCTCTATAGATCTTTATCCCCAAAATATAGGATGCTTCACCCAAGTCCTTCATGGAGAAGTTTTTAGATAACCAGATTTTAATGGATTGTAACATAGGAATGTCATTCCCTATCAGTAATATATCATCAACATATAATACAAGGAATGATACTGCGCTCCCACTAACCTTCTTGTATACACATGGTTCATCCTCGTTTTTGATAAAATCAAACTCTTTGATTGTCTCATCAAAACGAATGTTCCATCTACGAGAAGCTTGCTTCAACCCATAAATGGATCGTTGTAGCTTACAGACTTGATTTGTTCCAACTTTTGAAATAAATTCCTCTGGCTGTGTCATATACACATCCTCCTCAAGTTTCCCATTGAGGAAGGCCGTTTTCACATCCATCTGCCAGATCTCATAGTCGTTGTAAGCTGCATTCGCAAGAAAAATCCGAATGGACTTGAGCATGGCTACTGGTGAGAAAGTTTCATCATAGTCAACTCCTTGTCTTTGTTTGAAACCTTTTGCAACCAGTCGGGCCTTTTAGGTCTTTACCTTTCCGTCTGCTCCAGTATTTTTCTTAAAAACCCATTTACACCCAATAGGTTTAATACCTTCAGGTGGTGAAACCAAAGACCATACTTTGTTTTCATACATGGAGTCCATTTCGGATTTCATGGCTTCAAGCCATTTCCCTGAGTCTTGATTACTCATAACCTGTTCGTAATTCAATGGATCATCATCATTCATGATGTGTACCTCATCGTTATCCTCTATAACGAATCCATACCTCTCAGGTATCTTCGGTACTCTTCCAGATTTACGAATAGGGTGTGGTACAGTAGGTTCTTCTACTTGGTTAGGTACCTGACTTTGGTCCGTGGTAACTTGTGGTTCTTGAACTTCTTCAAGATATATCTTGCTCCCACTGACCCCTTCATGGATAAACTCTTTCTCCAAGAAGGTAGCATGTTTCGCAACAAACACCTTTTGATCAGTTGGATGATAGAAATAATACCCTACGGTTTCTTTAGGGTATCCCACAAATCTACACTTATCGGATTTAGTCTGTAGCTTATCATTTTCAAACTTTTTGACATAAGCTGGACAACCCCAAGTCTTAACATGCTTAAGATTTGGTTTCCTCCCTTTCCACATCTCATATGGAGTCTTTGGGGCGGATTTGGTAGGTACCTTGTTAAGTAGGTATGCAGCCGTTTCTAGGGCATATCCCCAGAAGGAAATTGGAAGGTCGGTAAAATTCATCCTGGATCGAACCATATCCAACAGTGTTCGATTTCTCCTTTCAGATACTCCATTTAACTGTGGTGTACCTGGAGAGTCCATTGTGAGATTATACCATTTTCTCTGAGACAATTGAGAAACTCACTGCTTAAGTATTCTCCACCTCGATCTGATCTAAGTATCTTAATACTCTTGCCCGTTTGTTTCTCTACTTCACTTCTGAACTCTTTGAACTTTTCAAATGATTCTGATTTGTATTTCATTAAATACACATATCCAAATCTTGAGTGATCATCAGTGAAAGTAATAAAATAAGAATACCCACCCCGTGCACTTGTTGTCATATGTCCACAAACGTCTGTGTGAATCAATGCCAACAACTCTGTAACTCTCTCTCCTTTTCCACTAAAAGGAGATTTAGTCATTTTACCCATGAGACAAGATTCACAAGTTGGATATGATTCATAATCAGATAGCTCGAGGAGCCCATCTTTATGCAACTTGGATAATCTTGTTTCATTGATATGATCGAGTCTACAGTGCCACATATAGGTCTAATTAATATCATCTCTTTTCCTTTTCTTAATTTGTTTAATTTGAAATATATTTTCTTGCAAGTCAAGTGTATAAAGTCCATTTCGCAAATTTCCAATACCATATAAAACATCGTCTTTATAAATAGAACAACTATTGTTCTTTATAATAACGTCAAAACCTTCCATATCCAATACAGAAATTGAAATAATGTTTTTAATAATATTTGGAACATAATAACAATTATTAAGATAAATGGATTTGCCCGAAGGCATTGCTAAACAATAAGTTCCTACAGCTAATGCAGTAACTTTTGCTCCATTTTCCACTCGTAGGATCACCTCATCTTTGTTCAGCTTTCTACTTCTGACTAGTCCCTGCACAGTATTACATATGTGAGAACCACAGCCGGTATCCAATACCCAAGTAGAATTATGACTTTCAGAAAAAATAATTTCAATCATAAACAAACCTTGATTGGAAGTCGAAGCTTCTCCAAGCTTCTTCTCTGCTAGAAACTTCTTGCAGTTCCTCTTCCAATGTCCCGGCTCATTGCAATGAAAGCACATTCCTTTAGCTGGTTCAGGTTTCTTTTACTCCTTTTCTTTCCCTTTTCCCTTAGCCTTCTTAGATTTCTTCTTTTCAGAAGACACCTTGGGCCTCTTCCTTTTATTGGAAGAATCCACCATCAAGACATGGTTGGATGAGAAGTGTCCTTCTGTAGTTTTCAGCATGTTAAGCAGCTCAGGTAAGCTGACATCTAGCTTATTCATGTGAAAATTAACCACAAACTGCGAGAAGGTCTCAGGGAGTGACTGCAAGACCAAGTCTTGACTCAACTCCCCATCCATGACGAACCCAAGCTGTCCAAGGCGTTCAATCAAATTGATTACCTTCAGAACATGAGTCTCGACGGCAGTGCCCTCGGTCATCCAAGATCGGAAGAGCTCCTTAGATATCTCATATCTAGCAGTCCTATTCTGTTCACCATACAACTCCTTGAGGTGAAGCATTATAGCAGGAGCATCCATTTTTTCGTGCTGACGCTGAAGCTTGTTATTCATGGATGCGAGCATGATGCATTGAGCCACAGATGCATCATCTTGTCACTTATTGAAAGTGGCAATCTCTTCCTCAGAGGCTGTTTCTGAAACAGATTTAGGGATAGTGGAATTTAGGACATAAGAAATCTTTTCAGCAGTGAGAACAATTCTTAGATTTCTTAGTCAGTCCTCATAATTCGGGCCGGTAAGCTTATTTGCATCAAGTATGCTTCGTAGTGAGATTAGTGATTTTGACATTTTTAAAATTCTGCATGTGAAAAGACAACATTTTAGCAAACATTCATTTTATTAACTTTGCATAGCAAAATAAATTTAGGTCTTTATTTTAAATTGGTATCTCCCACTATTTTCATCAAACTATATTACCCTCACTAATATAGTTCGGCAACATCTAATTAAGGATTTGCTAGTGAGATTAAGGATCCCATTTCAAATGTATATAACCTTGTGGATAGCACAACAAGCGATATACAAATAAATAGGTAGACAACTCTTGTCAATTACATCACCATGTAACTCCTTTTATTTTGCCTCTTAAATCATAATGGTCATGTGTGTGCACATCCGAACTAAAATGATTTAAGTTAAGTCCAGCCTAGCACTTCCATAAATTCAAGAAAGAAAAATTTTCGTCCTTGTGGATAGCACAACAAGACTAGATCGTTCAATTTTCTTGATAAGCATCAAATGTGATTAATTAACATCTTAAATATTCAATACTCGCCTTGTGGATAGCACAACAAACTCATATTAAATATTTAATACTCTATTAACTAATCATGCTAGAAGGCGACGTTCGATATTCCAAATATCATTTGAACGCTTCAGACTTAATAATATTTCTTTGAGGGGTTTGTTATTATTTGTCTCATCTTTTTAAGCGCGCATGCACATATATATATAAAATACGCGTCATTTTATTAAACATGCGAAGCATGTTTGTATAAAATATAATATATATAATATTTACCATGCAATATAGAATACTATATTCTACTCGTATTGATTATGGACTTTTATTCTAGTTTGGTTCACTAGAGCCACCAAGTGAACCAAAAGGTCAAACCTAGGAGTGCAATAATTTAAATTTAAATATAACTATTACATTTAAACCCTGGCTCCATACAAATGAGTCTTCACGCGTTCCTTGCTCCTTGGGCTCCAATTTCTTCAAAATAATTGTAACTATCTCTATTACATTAACTATTTAAAATTAAATAGAAACCTTGATCAGCAGTCAAGGGGAAGTACATAGAAAGGAGATAGAATTTACATCGAGAATAAAACTAGAGAAGACGAGGTACGCAGACCCCATTTTATAAAACCCATTCATTCAAGCATTCAACCAAAATAAAATCCAATCACATTGGTCATAGTCCATAATCAATCCCTTTTATTACCATACATATCATCATACGTATCAATAAAACTTATTCATCTCATGAAAATAAATTCATTCCATATATGTATTAATATCAGTTAATGGGCAAAAGTTTGCTAAACTTTGTTTTTGGAAAAATAAACTCCTTTATTTCATTCAAAAACAATTCCAAATTAAACTCTTTAATTTTAGCAATTTTGAAATCTCATTTCATATAAAATAAACATCTTTATTTTAAACCTTTATTAATTAAATAAACCATTCATGTAATTAAATAAAATAAAAAAAAAATTCAGTTCTTGTCTAGTGGCGCAGCTGCGCCAAGAATGTAAAGGGAACTGGCGCAGCTGCGCAGCATGAAAACCAAGAACAGCACCCGGTGCAGCTGCGCAGCAATATTGCCTTGTACCGGCGCAGCTGCGCAACTTCGCAGAATCTGAAAAATTTTTGTTGCCCAGAACTCGATCCAATCGCATATCATACATGTATGGAATCACATAGACTGATAATTAGCACAAGATTGGCTCTGATACCACTGTTGGGTTTGTACGTAACGCAATCATGCAATCAAATAACATAAATAGGGCGGAAGCGTAAAAACTAGGTTTTCAAAAATTTATACAAACCCATTACCATGATCATTCTTGTGCATCAATTATCAGTGAATGAAGAAGGAGAAAAATAGAACTATTCCCTTGAAGATCCAAGCTTCCTCGGGTACAAGTTCTACTCCTTTGATTCCTATGATTCGTCTGTAGTGGCTCCTTCCCTTGATCAATGTCAGCCACCCAAATGTTTGGCCTCTAACGGTGATCCACCAAGGAAGATGAAGAACTCAGTAAGATGGGTTATTGGCTTAACCCTTGTTTCTATCTCTATAGAATATGTGTACTCCCAACTCTTGAAAAAATCACGTACCTTATTTCTGATATAAGACTCTCTTATATAGATATTAGGTTAACTCTCCTAATCCAATTAGAATAGGGTTTTATTTAATTAATTAATTAAATACTTTTAATTAATTTATATCCTAATCTTTATTAGGATTGAGAGAGAGTACTGATATTATATTAATTTCTAAACTCCTTTAGAATTAAAATAATAATAATAATAATAATATTAATAAGACTCCTCTTATTAATTTATATTTAATATTTCTAAAATATTAAATAATAAACATTAAGCTATTTAATTTATTCTATCATCATATATTAAATTAATTATACTTAATGCATTATTACTATCATGCCATTTTCTTCTTAAATAATTCTTCTCCCTTTTATGGTGTGACCCTTTAGGTTCTCCATATTAAACCGGTTGTGAATAAATCAATTAGAACAATTCTAATCTTATTTAAATAAATAAATAAAACTAATAATCTATTTAAATAAATAACATTTATTCTACAATAGGGATAAGCCTCCCTAGCGATCAACGACTTTCCAGATAATATAGATTTCAACATTAATCATAAAAGAACCTGTGAGTTAATAGTTACTGTACAATTCAATCCTCCCACCATACAATGTCCCAATTAAATATAAGACATGGATTTACTGTCAAGTCTTAATTTATTTAATTATATGTATTTCGATTAGAAAATGCACAACTCCAAATAATGCAAATTAGAAACCTCTTTCTAATTTCATTCTACCTTGGCCAAGGATTCCTGGGTTGTCATTTAACGAATCACATAGGACATATCTCCTCTTTTACTAGAGGTGGTAGATTCTTTATTGATCATTCATTATCTCCATATGTAACTCATTACACCCAAGCATACCCTATATATGCCTTAAAAGGCCTTAAGGAATTAGTCAAAGTATAATTTGTTACATACAAGATACTATGATGATCTCAAGTCCAAGGATCACATGTACTACTATCACATTAGGAATTCTTATTGACAGGCGAGTAAAACTCCATTAGGTATTCCATAGCGAGTCACGTTCAGTGAACTTATTCTCCAATAAGCACCTACATACTTGCTTTAGTGTCTCCACACAAATGACCATGAGATCAGTCATCCTCATCCAATGAGCAAGCAACATATGTACCAATCTATCCGGATTTACTAATCCCCATTTTAGTAATCCCACAATTGGGAACTATTTTAGTTTTTACGCTTTCTAAGAATTTAGATCTCATTATCATGATCTCGTCATGATTCTAAAAGCATTGCTTAAAACTATGGGTTATTTACATATTATAAAAACAGCACCATGTAGAAAATTATATGCCTTAAATGAATATTTTATTAATAAATAAATAAGATTGTTTACAAAGTATGTGCTTTGTCATCATATATGATTGACTTGTATGCACACTACTATCAAAAGAGCCCTAGACTTTTGCAACAAAAGAGATTCTTCAAGAGCAAGGGTTGTCCAAAGGGACTTATTGCAGCAGGATTCCGCCGAAAGCAGAGCAGGGTTCAAGGGGTCATCATGGAGAGACACTTGGATGGAAGCTAACTGAGCCTGAAGGGAGGAAACATTAGTGGATAGGTTACCATTAGAAGCGTTCAGAGCAATGAGGGCCTTCTTAGTTCTTCGCAACTTTTCAGACAAAATAAACATGGGATTGCCACGAATAACCACATTCCAGCATTCAGAGACAGAGGTGTGAAAACCTTCCAGCCCAAGCATGAAATTAAAAAATTGGAAAGGATTCCGGGATTTCTGAATCCGGAGACCAGAGTTTAGAATAATAGGATAGTGATCGGATAAACCTCTAGGGTCGAAGGAAACATGAGAATCAGACATAGAGCAAAACCAAGAAGCATTTCCTAGGGCTCTATCCAACTTACGAAAAATGGGGTTCACAGTCTGACAATTCCACCAAGTAAATTTGGGGCCAATGCCACGGATGTCCTCAACTCCAAGGTCCACCAAGCAATCATAGAAGTCAGCCATACCAGCGTCCCAGGAAGAGTCACCACCAACAGCTTCATTAGGCTGTATGATAGAATTAAAATCACCAAGGAGACACCAAGCAGAGTTTGGAGAAATACCACGAAGATTCCGCCAGAGCTACCTACGCTCTAAGGCAGAATTCAGCCCATAGACAAAAGAAGCAAAAAGGGGCAGGTTACCATTAATAGGGGAAAGCTTACAATGAGTGAACTGGGAGGACTGAAAACAAATATCCACCGACCAAATTGATGGGTCCCACCCCACCCAAATTCTACCGTTCGGGTGGAAATCGTAGTTGAACACCCAGACCCAATTCTGACAAATGGCTCTGGAAATCATAGCAGCATTGGGAGCCTTAACTCAAGAAGGCCGACAAAAGAAATATGGTTGGAAATCAAAAAATTTCGGATAAAAGCCTGCTTAGGCTTCTTATTAAGACCCCTGACATTATACGAACAAAAAGATGTCATGGAGGAAGGGGATTAGTTAGAGAGGGGAGCACCCCTAGGACCTTTATTCCTTTTCTTAAAGCTATTAGAAGGCTCCTTTCCAGGTCTAGACTTCTGCTTGAGATCCCTGCTTTCTTTCTCATCAACCTGCTTGAGTTTATCAACCAAAGGATTGGGAGGGATAGGAGATTCAATCTCGGGGGCGGCCGGGGTGGAGGAGTCAGAGAAGGGAGAGAAGACATTAGCAGTGGCAGCTGGAGGGGGGAAACCGGACCAGGGGAAGAACCTTTCGTCCCCTAGTGACAGCAGTCCAAGCAATATGAGGAAGAGGAGGTGCAGGAGGAACAGAAGCTGAGGCAACAGCCTCCTTCATGGAGCTAGAAACTGGGGAAGCCATACCGGGATCACCCAACAAAGCATTAGAGCTAGGCTCTGCCGTAGGGACCTTGGGGATCCATTTCAAAGTGGACTTAACACATCTGAGCTTGGAATGCCCAAATCATTTACAATCTGGACAAGAGGGAGGTCTGCTCCAGTACTCAACTTTAATGGCCACCGACTCATCAACTAATGATTGACCATCAAACACAACGGCATTCACAGAGGAGGGAAAGAGGGACGTAGCATCCATTTCGATACAGATACGGGGAAAGCTCATGGGTTCAAGTTTGGAAGTCAAATCATCAGCAAATAAAGGACGGCCCACAGCGCTGGCCAAATAACTAAGACCCTCCCTTCTCCAGTAAGAGAGGGGAATGTTGCTGAACTTAACCCAAATGGGAACTTTGTGGCAATCCGCTTTGATAAAATCAACCCCTTCCTACCAAGGCTGAAGGAGAAGGAGCTTGGAAGCAAAATACCAAGGCCCAGTTGCTAGAACATTATCCCTAGCCATCAAAGTATCAAATTTAAATACAAAATAGCCTTTCTCATGGAAGGTAGACTTTGGAGAGACCCAAGTGACCCCATAGCTTCCTGAAAGCAGTATCAACCAACTTAAAGGGGAGTTTAGAGTGGAGAAAAAACCCCACAAGACTAGAAGACCAGATACTAATACTTTTCTGTAAAACCTCAACAGGAGGACTGATAGTGATGGTCCTAGAGGAATCCTTGGGAGGAAAGAAGCTAAGACCCATATTACAAGAAGTACCCGGAGTAGCAACCACCGAGCTCCAAGATTTTGGGGGAGGGATACCACCTGGCACAATGGGCAGGGCAGAAGAGGGGGCACCAAACGCCGGGCCAAAGGCCTCGACAGCCGGAGAACTAGCTGGGTCAACAACAGTACCAGAAGTAAAAGGCTCAAGAAGAGGAGCCGAAGCTCTCTGGGAACTTGAGGCGAACAGGTGGTGGGCAGCAGGCACCTCACCAGAAACAACAAAGGCATTCAAGTCTTTAGCAGAGAGACCAAGAGCGGAGATGAAATTCATTAAGTCCAGGTTCTTCTTCCTCTCCGAAACAACGTCCATATGGTCCTGCTGCAAAAAAAGCGAAGCAGCACGGAAAATATCTTGGACCTGGGACGAGGCCAAGGGATCAAGGGGGGCAGTACTAATACTGTCACTAATAGAGATCGAATCCTCAGAACTGACCCCAATGGGATCAGCCAGAGCAGCAACAGATTCTACCATCTCAACAACCAGAATAGCCCTCTCGTCAGGAGAAGGCATTGAAACCCCAAAATCAGAGAAAGCAGAATGAGAGCAGCTACTCTTTGAGTTTCCTGCGGAGAGATGAGAGTAGTCAACCATGCGGAGAGATGAGAGTAGTCAACCATGAGAGCAGCTACTCTCCGAGTTTCCTCCCCCACAATGTGCCAGCAGGTGATGAAAAAATTGACATTAAACCCATCCGGTCCAGGGCTTTTATTCCTCTTCATGGAGTTGAGGACTTTGAAGATTTCCAAATCTAAGATAGGGGCAGTTAGTAGAAGAGATTGAGCAGGGCTCACATGTTTCAAGGGAGAGACACCATAGCTAGAGAAATCAGAAGTCAAGGAGACCAATTGAGGGTTGAACATTTGCTGGAAGTAACTTATGGCAACCTTTTCCACTTCAGCCTGGCCATGAACTAAATCACCATTATCATTTTCAATAGTAAGAAGCTTGTTGGAATTCCATCTACTCTTCACCATGTTTGAAAAATAACATGAGTTCTTGCCACCCAAAGAGAGCCATGTTGCTCTAGATTTTTGCTGAAGGAGAGTTTCCTCTCTGTCCAACGCAATATTCAGTCTCATAGCACAGTCTTTCTCAGAGTCAAGAAGGATAGGATCAAGAGGAGAGGAGTGAAGCTAGCTTTGGACAGAATGTAGAGCCTAAGTAGCATCTTTGACAGCAGTGGTGAGGTTCCCTGCAAAAATTATAAGGGACCTTTTAAGCTTTTCAAAAAACACATAGTAGGGGTTACCAGTAACATGAGGAGTCCAGGACTGAAGAACATAATAAGAGAACCCATCCAAAAGTATCATGTGATTAAAGAACTGGAAGTGCTTTTTTGGTCTAGGACGAGGATAGCCAATGTCAAGAATGACAGGAGAATGATCAGAAATACCTTTAGGAGGAAAAACGGCTTGAGCATGGGGAAAGGTCTCAAACCAAGATGCATTCCCAAGAGATCTGCCCAGTTTTTTGAAGACAGGGTTTGCGAATTGACAATTCCACCAGGTGTTAACCGGACCCACCCCAAGAATGTCCTCCAGCCCAGCAGAAATAGAGAAATCCAAGAAGTCCTCCATCCCAGAGTCCCATATAGCAGTCTCAATGTTGGTTTCATTAAGATGCTTGATAGCATTAAAATCACCCATAACACACCAGCAAGCAGTGGGAGAAATAACCAAAATGTCTCTCCAAAGATCACGTCTTTCAATGTAAGTGTTAAGCCCATAGATAAATGAGACAGAAAAAATAGTTAGACTATCAATAAGATGGGCTTTACAGTGAATAGATTGGGAGGAAACAAAAAGGACATCCACTTGCCAAAGATGTACGCATTGTTTTGAACGCGATAGGCATGGGATTGCTACTTTTGATACTAATCAAACTAGAACGAAGTCATAGGACTCCTAATCACCTTTTTCTTTGACAATTTTTGAGAATTAATGAAACAATAAGAAAGTCTCCCTAAATGAAGACTTGTGTGAGATGTACGCATGGTTTTGAACGCGATAGTCATGGGTTTCTCTTTTTGACGCTAATCAAACTAGAACGAAATAATACAACAATTAATCTCCTATTTCTTTGCAAATTTAAAACAACCAATAAAACAATATGAAGGTCTCCCTAAATAAAAACTTGTGTGAGATCTACACATCGTTTTTGACACGATAGTGATGGGATTGCTCTTTTTGTTGCTAATTTCAACTAGAACGATGTAATAGGACTCATAATCACCTATATTTTGACAATTTGAGAGAACTAATGAAAAAAATAAGAAT
This sequence comes from Panax stipuleanatus, assembly GCA_020205555.1. Lineage (NCBI taxonomy): Eukaryota > Viridiplantae > Streptophyta > Magnoliopsida > Apiales > Araliaceae > Panax > Panax stipuleanatus. The sequence continues at coordinate 96,170 of JAINUT010001226.1, forward strand.
GTGTCCCTAAATGAAGACTTGTGTGAGATGTACGGATCGTTTTGAAGACACTAGTGATAGGATTGCTCCTATTGACGCTAATCAAACTAGAACGAAGTCATAGGAACTCATAATCACCTCTTTCTTTGACAATTTGAGAGAACCAATGAAATAATAAGAAGGTCTCCCTAAATCAAGACTTGTGTGAGATGTACGGATTGTTTTTATCGCGATAGTCATGGGATTGCTCCTTTTGATGCTAATTAAATTTGAACGAAGTAATAGGACTCCTAATCACCTCTTTCTTTGACAATTCAAGAGAACCAATGAAATAATAAGAAAGCCTCCTTAAATGAAGACTTGTGTGAAATGTACGCATCGTTTTTAACGTGATAGTCATGAGATTTGTTCCTTTTGATGCTAATCAAACTAGAATAAAGTTATAGAACTTCTAATCACCTCTTTCTTTGACAATTTTAGGGAACCAATGAAACAATAAGAAGGTCTCCCTAAATGAAGACTTGTGTGAGGTCTACGGATCGTTTTGGATACGATAGTGATGAGATTGCTCCTTTTGATGCTAATTTTAACGAGACCGAAGTAATAAAACTCATAATCACCTATAATTTGACAATTTAAAACAACTAATGAAATAATAAAAAGAACTCCCTAAATGAAGACTTGTGTGAGATGTACGGATCGTTTTGAAGTTACTAGTGATAGGATTGCTCTTTTGATGCTAATCAAACTGTAACAAAGTCATAGGACTCATAATCACATCTTTATTTGACAATTTGATAGAACCAATGAAACAATAAGAAGGTCTTCCTAAATCAAGACTTGTGTGAGATGTACGAATCGTTTTTAACGCGATAGTTATGAGATTGCTCCTTTTGATGCTAATCAAATTAGAACAAAGTAATAGGACTCCTAATCACCTCTTTCTTTGACAATTTTGCAGAACCATTGAAACGAAAATGATGTCTCCTTAAATGAATACTTGTGTGAGATGTACGCTTTTTTTTAACGCGATAGTCATGGGATTGCTACTTTTGATGCTAATCAAACTAGAACGAAGTTATAGCGCACTCCTAATCACCTCTTTCTTTGACTATTTTAGAGAACCAATGAAATAATAAGGTCTCCTTAAATGAAGAATTATGCCAGATGTACGGATCGTTTTGAACGCGATAGGCCCAGATTGCTACTTTTGATACTAATCAAACTAGAACGAAGTTATAGAACTCCTAATCACCACATTCTTTGAAAATTTTTGAGAATTAATGAAACAATAAAAAGGTCTCCCTAAATGAAGACTTGTGTGAGATGTACGCATGGTTTTGAATGCGATAGTCATGGATTTCTCTTTTTGACGCTAATCAATCTTGAACGAAATAATACAACAATTAATCTCCTATTTCTTTGTAAATTTAAAACAACCAATGAAACAATATGAAGGTCTCCCTAAAAAAAGACTTGTGTGAGATCTACGCATCGTTTTGGACACGATAGTGTTGGGATTGCTCCTTTTGATGGCAATTTCAACTAGAACGAAGTAATAGGACTCATAATCACCTATATTTTGACAATTTGAGAGAACTAATGAAAAAATAAGAAGGTGTCCCTTAATGAAGACTTGTGTTAGATGTACGGATCGTTTTGAAGTTACTAGTGATAAGATTGCTCCTTTTGATGCTAATCAAACTAGAACAAAGTCATAGGACTCTTAATCACATCTTCTTTGACAATTTGGGAGAACCAATGAAATAATACGAAGGTCTGCCTAAATCAAGACTTGTGTGGATGTATGCATCGTTTTAAACGCAATAGTCATGGGATTGCTACTTTTGAGCCTAATCAAATTAGAACGAAGTAAAAGGACTCCTAATCACCTCTTTCTTTGACAATCATATAGAACTAATGAAATAATAAGAAGGCCTCCTTAAATGAAGACTTGTGTGAGATGTACACATCGTTTTGAACGCGATAGTCATGGGATTGTTCCTTTTGATGCTAATCAAACTAGAACGAAGTTATAGGACTCCTAATCACCTCTTTCTTTGACAATTTTAGGGAACCAATGAAATAATAAAAAGGTCTCCCTAAATGAAGACTTGTGTGAGGTCTACGCCTCGTTTTGGATGCGATAGTGATGACATGATTGCACCTTTTGATGCTAATTTTAACTAGAACGAAGTAATAGGACTCATAATCACCTATATTTTGACAATTTGAGAGAACTAATGAAATAATAAAAAGTTCTCCCTAAATGAAGACTTGTGTAAGATGTACGGATCGTTTTGAAAGTACTAGTGATAGGATTGCTCCTTTGATGCTAATCAAATTATAACGAAGTCATAGGACTTATAATCACATCTTTCTTTGACAATTTGAGAGAAACAATGAAACAATAAGAAGGTCTCCCTAAATCAAGACTTGTGTGAGATGTACACATCGTTTTAAATGCGATAGTAATGGGATTTCTCCTTTTGATGCTAATCAAATTAGAACGAAGTAATAGTACTCCCAATCACCTCTTTCTTTGACAATTTTGGAGAACCAATGAAACAATGAGAATGTCTCCTTAAATGAAGATTTATGTGAGATGTACGCGTCATTTTTATCGCGTTCATGAGATTGCTACTTTTAATGGTAATCAAAGTAGAACAAAGTTATTGGACTCCTAATCACCTCTTTCTTTGATAATTTTAGAGAACCAATGAAACAATAAGGTCTATGCATCGTTTTGGACACGTTAGTGATGGGATTGCTCATTTTGATACTAATTTCAACTAGAACGAAGTAATATGACTCATAATCACCTATATTTTGACAATTTGAGAAAACTAATGAAAAAATAAGGTGTCCCTAAATGAAGGCTTGTGTGAGATGTACGGATTGTTTTGAAGGCATTAGTGATATGATTGCATCTTTTGATGCTAATCAAACTAGAAAAAAGTCATAGGACTCATAATCACATCTTTCTTTGACAATTTTGAGATAACAAATGAAATAATAAGAAGGTCTCCTTAAATCAAGACTTGTGTGAGATGTACGCAGAGTTTTTAACGCGATAGTCATGGGATTGCTTCTTTTGATGCTAATCAAATTAGAACGAAGTAATAGGACTCATAATCACCTCTTTCATTGAAAATTGTAGAGAACCAATGAAATAATAAGAAGGTGGAGTAAATGAAGACTTTTGTGAGATGTACGCATCGTTTTGAACGCGATAGTCATAGGATTGCTCCTTTTAATGCTAATCAAACTATAATGAAGTTATAGGACTCCTAATCACCTCTTTCTTTGACAATTCTAGCGAACCAATGAAATAATTAGAAGGCCTCCTTAAATGAAGACTTGTATGTGATGTACGCATCTTTTTGAAAGCGAAAGTCATGGGATTGTTCCTTTTGATGCTAATCAAACTAGAACGAAGTTATAGGACTCCTAATCACCTCTTTCTTTGATAATTTTAGGGAACCAATGAAACAATAAAAAGGTCTCCCTAAATGAAAACTCGTGTGAGGTCTATACATCGTTTTGGATGCGATAGTATTGAGATTGCTCCTTTTGATGCTAATTTTAACTAGAATTAAGTAATAGGACTCATAATCACCTATATTTTTGACAATTTGAGAGAACTAATGAAACAATAAGAAAGTCTCCGTTAAATGAAGACTTGTGTGAGATGTACGGATCGTTTTGAAGATACTAGTGATAAGATAGCTCCTTTGATGCTAATCAAACTATAACGAAGTCATAGGACACATAATCACATCTTTCTTTGACAATTTGAGATAACCAATGAAACAATAAAAGGTCTCCATAAATCAAGACTTGTGTGAGATGTACGCATCGTTTTTAACGCGATAGTCATGGGATTGCTCCTTTTGATGCTAAACAAATTAGAACGAAGTAATAGGACTCCCAGTCACCTCTTTCTTTGATAATTTTAGACAACCAATGTTACAATAAGAATGTCCCCTTAAATGAAGGCTTGTGTGAGATGTACGCATCGTTTTTATCGCGATAATCTTGAGATTGCTCCTTTTGATGCTAATCAAACTAGAACGAAGTTATAGGACTCTTAATCACCTCTTTCTTTGATAATTTGAGAGAACAAATGAAATAATAAGAAGGTTTCCCTAAATCAAGACTTGTGTGAGATGTACGCATCGTTTTTAACGCGATAATCATGGGATTGCTCCTTTTGATGCTAATCAAATTATAACGAAGTATTAGGATTCCTAATCACCTCTTTCTTTGACAATTCTAGAGATCCAATGAAATAATAAGAAGGCGGAGTAAATGAACACTTGTGTGAGATGTACGCTCCGTTTTGAACGCGATAGTCATAGTATTGCTCCTTTTGATACTAATCAAATTAAAACGAAGTTATAGGACTCTTAATCACCTCTTTCTTTGACAGTTTTAGTGAATCAATGAAACAATAAGAAGGTCTCCCTAAATGAAGACTTGTGTGAGATGTACCCATGGTTTTGAACGCGATAATCATGGGTTTCTCTTTTTGACGCTAATCAAACTAGAACGAAAAAATACAACTCTTAATCACCTCTTTCTTTGTAAATTTAAAACAACCAATGAAACAATATGAAGGTCTCCCTAAATAAAGACTTGTGTGATATCTACGCATCATTTTGGACACGTTAGTGATGAGATTGCTCCTTTTGATGTTAATTTCAACTAGAACGAAGTAATAGGACTCATAATCATCTATATTTTGACAATTTGAGAAAAATAATGAAAAAATAAAGTGTCCCTAAATGAAGGCTTGTGTGAGATGTACGGATCGTTTTGTAGGAACTATTGATATGATTGCTCCTTTTAATGCTAATCAAACTAGAACGAAGTCATAGGACTCATAATCACATCTTTCTTTGACAATTTGAGAGAACAAATGAAATAAGAAGGTCTCCCTAAATCAAGTCTTGTGTGAGATGTACGCATAGTTTTTAACGTGATAGTCACGGGATTGCTCCTTTTGATGCTAATTAAATTAGAACAAAGTTATAGGACTCCTAATCACCTCTTTCTTTGACAAGTCTAGAGAACTAATGAAATAATAAGAAGGCGGAGTAAATGAAGACTTGTGTGAGATGTACGCATCGTTTTGAACACGATTGTTATAGGATTGCTACTTTTCATGCTAATCAAACTAGAATGAAGTTATAGGACTCCTAATCAACTCTTTCTTTGACAATTTATGGGAACCAATGAAACAATAAGAAGGTCTCCCTAAATGAAGAATTGTGTGAGGTCTACGCATCATTTTGGGAGCGATAGTGATGGGATTGCTCCTTTTGATGCTAATTTTAACTAGAACGAAGTAATAGGACTCATAATCACCCACATTTTGACAATATGAGAGAACTAATGAAACAATAAGAAGTTCTCCCTAAGTGAAGACTTGTGTAAGATGTACAGATCGTTTTGAAGGTACTAGTGATAGGATTGCTCATTTGATGCTAACCAAACTAAAAAAAAGTCATATGACTCATAATCGCATCTTTCTTTGACAATTTGAGAGAACCAATGAAACAATAAGAAAGACTCCATAAATCAAGACTTGTGTGAGATGTACGCATCGTTTTTAACGCGATAGTTATGGGATTGCTCCTTTTGATGCTAATCAAATTAGAACGAAGTAATAGTACTCCCAGTCACCTCTTTCTTTGAAAATTTTAGAGAACCAATGAAACAATAACAATATCTCCTAAATTGAAGACTTGTGTGAGATGTACACATCGTTTTTATCGCGATAGTCATGACATTGATACTTTTGATGTTAATCAAACTAGAACGAAGTTATAGGACTCCTAATCACCTTTTTCTTTGACAGTTTTAGAGAACCAATGAAACAATAAGGTCTCCTTAAATGCAGACTTGTGTGAGATGTACGCATCGTTTTGAACACAATAGTCATAGTATTGCTCTTTTTGATACTAATCAAACTAGAACGAAGTTATAGGACTCTTAATCACCTCTTTCTTTGACAATTTTAGGGAATCAATGAAACAATAAGAAGCTCTCCCTAAATGAAGACTTGTGTGAGATGTACGCATGGTTTTGAAGGCGATAGTCATTGGTTTCTCTTTTTGACGCTAATCAAACTAGAACGAAAAAATACAACTCTTAATCACCTATTTCTTTGTAAATTTAAAACAACCAATGAGACAATATTAAGGTCTCCCTAAATAAAGACTTGTGTGAGATCTACGCATCGTTTTGGACACGTTAGTGATGGGATTGTTCCTTTTGATGCTAATTTCGACTAGAACGAAGTAATAGGACTCATAATCACCTATATTTAGACAATTTGAGAAAAATAATGAAAAAATAAGGTGTCCCTAAATGAAGGCTTGTGTGAGATATACGGATCGTTTTGAAGGCACTAGTGATATGATTGCTCCTTTTGATGCTAATCAAACTAGAACGAAGTCATAGGACTCATAATCACATCTTTCTTTGAAAATTTGAGAGAACAAATGAAATAAGAAGGTCTCCCTAAATCAAGTCTTGTGTGAGATGTACGCATTGTTTTTAACGCGATAGTCACAGGATTACTCCTTTTGATGCTAATTAAATTAGAACAAAGTAATAGGACTCCTAATCACCTCTTTCTTTGACAATTCTAGAGAACCAATGAAATAATAAGAAGGAGGAGTAAATAAGACTTGTGTGAGATGTACGCATCGTTTTGAGCGCGATAGTCAAGTGATTGTTCCTTTTTTTGCTAAATTTAGACTGAATTGAATAAAATAAAAAGGTGTTACAGGACCTTATGGGAAACCCCAAACAAATTATAGCATAGACATTATAGGACAAGCCCTATGATGTCATGACTATAAAAGAACAAAAGGCCAAAGCCCACAAACTGAAAAGGAAAGAAGTACAGTACCCAACCACATTAAACAAATGATATAAAGCAACAAAGGAAAACCCGACAAGAAATAACAAAACAAACCAAGGCATCAACCCAACCCTTTCGGCCCAAACTGCAGCCCAACTCAACCAGCCCAGTCAGGGAGCAGTAACATCATTTCCAAAACTACAGCCGGCCCAAACAAAACCAAGCAAGCAGCAGTAAAATCATTTCCAAAACCCTGGCCCCAGCCTACAATAGCCGCCCACATCAGCCTACCAGCCAAAGGCTTGGCCAACCCAAGCAGCTGAAGAACGGAGCCCGAACAACCAAGCCTTAAAACGAAAAAAGCAGCCAAAATGCAACAGAGTAGAACTGTTGAGCCCACCAAAAATTAACATTCCAAATTGTAGGCGGGAAACAAACCAAGGAGAGGTCAGAAACCCACACTCAGTCAACAAAATGATGCCAGCATGACCTATGAAAGTAGAATGCAGAAACAAGCAACAGACCCACATGGGTCTGCACACAAGTAGGCAGAGTCATGCGTGAAGCAACGTGCACACCAACCGAAACAACCTCTGCAAATTATACCGGCAGGACCAGCCTATGACCGGCGAACAACCAACCAAGAAAGCAATCAAAAGCCAAACATCAAATGTCCGGCTAAACCAAGTCAAACCAAGGAAGCAACACCACAACAGGGAACGTATCAATACTTGTGTGAGAACGAAAAAATACAACTCTTAATCACCTCTTTCTTTGTAAATTTAAAACAACCAATGAAACAATATGAAGGTCTCCCTAAATAAAGACTTGTGTGAGATCTACGCATCGTTTTGGACACGTTAGTGATGGGATTACTCCTTTTGTTGCTAATTTCAACTAGAACGAAGTAATAGGACTCATAATCACCTATATTTTGACAATTTGAGAAAACTAATGAAAAAATAAGGTGTCCCTAAATGAAGGCTTGTGTGAGATATACGGATCGTTTTGAAGGCACTAGTGATATGATTGCTCCTTTTGATGCTAATCAAACTAGAACGAAGTCATAGGACTCATAATCACATCTTTCTTTGAAAATTTGAGAGAACAAATGAAATAAGAAGGTCTCCCTAAATCAAGTCTTGTGTGAGATGTACGCATAGTTTTTAATGCGATAGTCGCAGGATTGCTCCTTTTGATGCTAATTAAATTAGAACAAAGTAATAGGACTCCTAATCACCTCTTTCTTTGACAATTCTAGAGAACCAATAAAATAATAAGAAGGCGGAGTAAATGAAGACTTGTGTGAGATGTACGCATCGTTTTGAACGCGATAGTCATGTGATTGCTCCTTTTTTTGCTCCTTTTTTTGCTAAATTTAGACTGAATTGAATAAAATAAAAAGGTGTTACAGGACCTCATGGGAAACCCCAAACAAATTATAGCATAGACATCATAGGACAAGCCCTATGATGTCATGACTATAAAAGAACAAAAGGCCAAAGCCCACAAACTGAAAAGGAAAGAAGTACAGTACCCAACCACATTAAACAAATGATATAAAGCAACAAAGGAAAACCCGACAAGAAATAACAAAACAAACCAAGGCAACAACCCAACCCTTTCGGCCCAAACTGCAGCCCAACTCAACCAGCCCAGTCAGGGAGCAGTAACATCATTTCCAAAACTACAGCCGGCCCAAACAAAACCAAGCAAGCAGCAGTAAAATTATTTCCAAAACCCTGGCCCCAGCCTACAATAGCCGCCCACATCAGCCTACCAGCCAAAGGCTTGGCCAACCCAAGCAGCTGAAGAACGGAGCCCGAACAACCAAGCTTTAAAATGAAAAAGGAAGCCAAAATGCAACAGAGTAGAACAGTTGAGCCCACCAAAAATTAACATTCCAAATTGTAGGCGGGAAACAAACCAAGGAGAGGTCAGAAACCCACACTCAGTCAACAAAATGATGCCAGCATGACCTATGAAAGTAGAATGCAGAAACAAGCAACAGACCCACGTGGGTCTGCACACAAGTAGGCAGAGTCATGCGTGAAGCAACGTGCACACCAACCGAAACAACCTCTGCAAAATATACCGGCAGGACCAGCCTATGACCGGCGAACAACCAACCAAGAAAGCAATCAAAAGCCAAACATCAAATGTCCGGCTAAACCAAGTCAAACCAAGGAAACAACACCAAAACACGGAACGTATCAAGGCTTGTGTGAGAACGAAAAAATACAACTCTTAATCACCTCTTTCTTTGTAAATTTAAAACAACCAATGAAACAATATGAAGGTCTCCCTAAATAAAGACTTGTGTGAGATCTACGCATCGTTTTGGACACGTTAGTGATGGGATTACTCCTTTTGTTGCTAATTTCAACTAGAACGAAGTAATAGGACTCATAATCACCTATATTTTGACAATTTGAGAAAACTAATAAAAAAATAAGGTGTCCCTAAATGAAGGCTTGTGTCAGATATACGGATCGTTTTGAAGGCACTAGTGATATGATTGCTCCTTTTGATGCTAATCAAACTAGAACGAAGTCATAGGACTCATAATCACATCTTTCTTTGAAAATTTGAGAGAACAAATGAAATAAGAAGGTCTCCCTAAATCAAGTCTTGTGTGAGATGTACGCATAGTTTTTAATGCGATAGTCGCAGGATTGCTCCTTTTGATGCTAATTAAATTAGAACAAAGTAATAGGACTCCTAATCACCTCTTTCTTTGACAATTCTAGAGAACCAATGAAATAATAAGAAGGCAGAGTAAATGAAGACTTGTGTGAGATGTACGCATCGTTTTGAACGCGATAGTTATGTGATTGCTCCTTTTTTTGCTCCTTTTTTTGCTAAATTTAGACTGAATTGAATAAAATAAAAAGGTGTTACAGGACCTCATGGGAAACCCCAAATAAATTATAGCATAGACATCATAGGACAAGCCCTATGATGTCATGACTATAAAAGAACAGAAGGCCAAAGCCCACAAACTGAAAAGGAAAGAAGTACAGTACCCAACCACATTAAACAAATGATATAAAGCAACAAAGGAAAACCCGATAAGAAATAACAAAACAAACCAAGGCAACAACCCAACCCTTTCGGCCCAAACTGCAGCCCAACTCAACCAGCCCAGTCAGGGAGCAGTAACATCATTTCCAAAACTACAGCCGGCCCAAACAAAACCAAGCAAGCAGCAGTAAAATCATTTCCAAAACCCCGGCCCCAGCCTACAATAGCCGCCCACATCAGCCTACCAGCCAAAGGCTTGGCCAACCCAAGCAGCTGAAGAACGGAGCCCGAACAACCAAGCCTTAAAACGAAAAAAGCAGCCAAAATGCAACAGAGTAGAACTGTTGAGCCCACCAAAAATTAACATTCCAAATTGTAGGCGGGAAACAAACCAAGGAGAGGTCAGAAACCCACACTCAGTCAACAAAATGATGCTAGCATGACCTATGAAAGTAGAATGCAGAAACAAGCAACAGACCCACGTGGGTCTGCACACAAGTAGGCAGAGTCATGCGTGAAGCAACGTGCACACCAACCGAAACAACCTCTGCAAAATATACCGGCAGGACCAGCCTATGACCGGCGAACAACCAACCAAGAAAGCAATCAAAAGCCAAACATCAAATGTCCGGCTAAACCAAGTCAAACCAAGGAAGCAACACCACAACAGGGAACGAATCAAGACTTGTGTGAGAACGAAAAAATACAACTCTTAATCACCTCTTTCTTTGTAAATTTAAAACAACCAATGAAACAATATGAAGGTCTCCCTAAATAAAGACATGTGTGAGATCTACGCATCGTTTTGGACACGTTAGTGATGGGATTACTCCTTTTGTTTCTAATTTCAACTAGAACGAAGTAATAGGACTCATAATCACCTATATTTTGACAATTTGAGAAAACTAATGAAAAAATAAGGTGTCCCTAAATGAAGGCTTGTGTGAGATGTACGGATCGTTTTGAAGGCACTAGTGATATGATTGCTCCTTTCGATGCTAAACAAACTAGAACGAAGTCATAGGACTCATAATCACATCTTTCTTTGACAATTTGAGAGAACAAATGAAATAATAAGAGGCCACCCAAAATCAAGACTTGTGTGAGATGTACGCATCGTTTTTAACGCGATAGTCATGGGATTGCTCTTTTTGATGCTAATAAAATTAGAACGAAGTAATAGGACTCCCAGTCACCTCTTTCTTTGACAATTTTAGAGAACAAATGAAATAATAAGAATGTCTGCTTAATTGAAGACTTATGTGAGATGTACGCATCGTTTTGAACGCGATAGTCATGTGATTGCTCCTTTTTTTGCTCCTTTTTTTGCTAAATTTAGACTGAATTGAATAAAATAAAAAGGTGTTACAGGACCTCATGGGAAACCCCAAACAAATTATAGCATAGACATCATAGGACAAGCCCTATGATGTCATGACTATAAAACAACAAAAGGCCAAAGCCCACAAACTGAAAAGGAAAGAAGTACAGTACCCAACCACATTAAACAAATGATATAAAGCAACAAAGGAAAACCCGACAAGAAATAACAAAACAAACCAAGGTAACAACCCAACCCTTTCGGCCCAAACTGCAGCCCAACTCAACCAGCCCAGTCAGGGAGCAGTAACATCATTTCCAAAACTACAGCCGGCCCAAACAAAACCAAGCAAGCAGTAGTAAAATCATTTCCAAAACCCCGGCCCCAGCCTACAATAGCCGCCCACATCAGCCTACCAGCCAAAGGCTTGGCCAACCCAAGCAGCTGAAGAACGGAGCCCGAACAACCAAGCCTTAAAACGAAAAAAGCAGCCAAAATGCAACAGAGTAGAACTGTTGAGCCCACCAAAAATTAACATTCCAAATTGTAGGCGGGAAACAAACCAAGGAGAGGTCAGAAACCCATACTCAGTCAACAAAATGATGCCAGCATGACCTATGAAAGTAGAATGCAGAAACAAGCAACAGACCCACGTGGGTCTGCACACAAGTAGGCAGAGTCATGCGTGAAGCAACGTGCACACCAACCGAAACAACCTCTGCAAAATATACCGGCAGGACCAGCCTATGACCGGCGAACAACCAACCAAGAAAGCAATCAAAAGCCAAACATCAAATGTCCGGCTAAACCAAGTCAAACCAAGGAAGCAACACCACAACAGGGAACGTATCAAGACTTGTGTGAGAACGAAAAAATACAACTCTTAATCACCTCTTTCTTTGTAAATTTAAAACAACCAATGAAACAATATGAAGGTCTCCCTAAATAAAGACTTGTGTGAGATCTACGCATCGTTTTGGACACGTTAGTGATGGGATTACTCCTTTTGTTGCTAATTTCAACTAGAACGAAGTAATAGGACTCATAATCACCTATATTTTGACAATTTGAGAAAACTAATGAAAAAATAAGGTGTCCCTAAATGAAGGCTTGTGTGAGATATACGGATCGTTTTGAAGGCACTAGTGATATGATTGCTCCTTTTGATACTAATCAAACTAGAACGAAGTCATAGGACTCATAATCACATCTTTCTTTGAAAATTTGAGAGAACAAATGAAATAAGAAGGTCTCCCTAAATCAAGTCTTGTGTGAGATGTACGCATAGTTTTTAATGCGATAGTCGCAGGATTGCTCCTTTTGATGCTAATTAAATTAGAACAAAGTAATAGGACTCCTAATCACCTCTTTCTTTGACAATTCTAGAGAACCAATAAAATAATAAGAAGGCGGAGTAAATGAAGACTTGTGTGAGATGTACGCATCGTTTTGAACGTGATAGTCATGTGATTGCTCCTTTTTTTGCTCCTTTTTTGCTAAATTTAGACTGAATTGAATAAAATAAAAAGGTGTTACAGGACCTCATGGGAAACCCCAAACAAATTATAGCATAGACATCATAGGACAAGCCCTATGATGTCATGACTATAAAAGAACAAAAGGCCAAAGCCCACAAACTGAAAAGGAAAGAAGTACAGTACCCAACCACATTAAACAAATGATATAAAGCAACAAAGGAAAACCCGACAAGAAATAACAAAAAAAACCAAGGCAACAACCCAACCCTTTCGGCCCAAACTGCAGCCCAACTCAACCAGCCCAGTCAGGGAGCAGTAACATCATTTCCAAAACTACAGCCGGCCCAAACAAAACCAAGCAAGCAGCAGTAAAATCATTTCCAAAACCCCGGCCCCAGCCTACAATAGCCGCCCACATCAGCCTACCAGCCAAAGGCTTGGCCAACCCAAGCAGCTGAAGAACGGAGCCCGAACAACCAAGCCTTAAAACGAAAAAAGCAGCCAAAATGCAACAGAGTAGAACTGTTGAGCCCACCAAAAATTAACATTCCAAATTGTAGGCGGGAAACAAACCAAGGAGAGGTCAGAAACCCACACTCAGTCAACAAAATGATGCCAGCATGACCTATGAAAGTAGAATGCAGAAACAAGCAACAGACCCACGTGGGTCTGCACACAAGTAGGCAGAGTCATGCGTGAAGCAAAGTGCACACCAACCGAAACAACCTCTGCAAAATATACCGGCAGGACCAGCCTATGACCGGCGAACAACCAACCAAGAAAGCAATCAAAAGCCAAACATCAAATGTCCGGCTAAACCAAGTCAAACCAAGGAAGCAACACCACAACAGGGAACGAATCAAGACTTGTGTGAGAACGAAAAAATACAACTCTTAATCACCTCTTTCTTTGTAAATTTAAAACAACCAATGAAACAATATGAAGGTCTCCCTAAATAAAGACATGTGCGAGATCTACGCATCGTTTTGGACACGTTAGTGATGGGATTACTCCTTTTGTTTCTAATTTCAACTAGAACGAAGTAATAGGACTCATAATCACCTATATTTTGACAATTTGAGAAAACTAATGAAAAAATAAGGTGTCCCTAAATGAAGGCTTGTGTGAGATGTACGGATCGTTTTGAAGGCACTAGTGATATGATTGCTCCTTTCGATGCTAATCAAACTAGAACGAAGTCATAGGACTCATAATCACATCTTTCTTTGACAATTTGAGAGAACAAATGAAATAATAAGAGGTCACCCAAAATCAAGACTTGTGTGAGATGTACGCATCGTTTTTAACGCGATAGTCATGGGATTGCTCTTTTTGATGCTAATAAAATTAGAACGAAGTAATAGGACTCCCAGTCACCTCTTTCTTTGACAATTTTAGAGAACAAATGAAACAATAAGAATGTCTGCTTAATTGAAGTCTTGTGTGAGATGTACGCATCGTTTTTATCGCGATAGTCATGAGATTGCTACTTTTCATGCTAATCGAACTAGAACGAAGTTATAGGACTCCTAATCACCTCTTTCTTTGACAATTTTAGAGAACCAATGAAACAATAAGGTCTCCTTAAATCAAGACTTGTGTGAGATGTACGCATCGTTTTGAACGAAATGGTCATAGTATTGCTCCTTTTGATACTAATCAAACTAGAACGAAGTTATATAGGACTCTTAATCACCTCTCTTTTTTGGCAATTTTAGAGAATCAATGAAACAATAAGAAGCTCTCCATAAATGAAGACTTGTGTGAGATGTACGCATGTTTTTGAACGCGATAATCATGGGTTTCTCTTTTTGACGCTAGTCAAACTTGAACGAAAAATACAACTCTTAATCACCTCTTTGTTTATAAATTTAACACAACCAATGAAACAATATGAAGGTCTCCCTAAATAAAGACTTGTGTGAGATCAACGCATCGTTTTGGACACGTTAGTGATGGGATTGCTCCTTTTGATGCTAATTTCAACTAGAACGAGGTAATAGGACTCACGCGTCGTTTTGAACGCGATAGTCATGGGATTGCTAATTTTAATGCTAATCAAACTAGAATGAAGTTATAGGTCTCCTAATAACCTCTTTTTTGACAATTGAAGGGAACCAATGAGACAATAAGAAGGTCTCCCTAAATGAAGACTTGTGTGAGGTCTACGCATCATTTTGGGAGCGATAGTGATGGGATTGCTCCTTTTGATGCTAATTTTAACTAGAACGAAGTAATAGGACTCATAATCACCTACATTTTGACAATTTGAGAGAACTAATGAAACAATAAGAACTTCTCCCTAAATGAAGTACGGATCGTTTTGAAGGTACTAGTGATAGGATTGGTCCTTTGATGCTAATCAAACTAGAAAAAAGTCATAGGACTCATAATAGCATCTTTCTTTGAAAATTTGAGAGAACTAATGAAACAATAAGAAAGTCTCCATAAATCAAGACATTTTTTTTGCTAAATTTAGACTGAATTGAATAAAATAAAAAGGTGTTACAGGACCTCATGGGAAACCCCAAACAAATTATAGCATAGTCATCATAGGACAAGCCCTATGATGTCATGACTATAAAAGAACAGTACCTAACCACATTAAACAAATGATATAAAGCCACAAAGGAAAACCCGACAAGAAATAACAAAACAAACCAAGGCAACAACCCAACCCTTCCGGCCCAAACTGCAGCCCAACTCAACCAGCCCAGTCAGGGAGTAGTAACATCATTTCCAAAACTACAGCTGGCCCAAACAAAACCAGGCAAGCAGCAGTAACATCATTTCCAAAACCCCGGCCCCAGCCTACAATAGCCGCCCACATCAGCCTACCAGCCAATGGCTTGGCCAACCCAAGCAGCTGAAGAACGGATCCCGAACAACCAAGCCTTAAAACGAAAAAGGTAGCCAAAATGCTGTGAGTAGAACAGTCGAGCCCAACAAAAATTAACATTCCAAATTGTAGGCGGGAAACAAACCAAGGAGTGGTCAAAAACCCACACTCAGTCAACAAAATGATGCCAGCATGACCTATATGACAATTTTAGAGAACCAATGAAACAATAAGAATGTCTCCTTAAATGAAACTTTTTTTTTTGCTAAAATTAGACTGAATTAAAAAAATGAAAGAATGAATACAAGACCTCATGGGAGAGACCCAATCAGAATATAGGGAAGAAATTATAGGACATGCCCTATGATGTTAAGACTATAAAAGATTACAAGGCGAACGCCCAACAAACATGGCAAAAAGACAAGTCAAAATGCCAAGGCAACAATTTTTAAATAAACCTTAAACCCAACCAGAAGCAAGGCAAAAACCATAGGCTGCACCAACCCCAACCGCAAGAGGTTGCACCAAACCAAGGAGAAAGGAAGAAAAAACCCAGCAGCTTCAACCCATCAGATGTGCATAGGAAGCCCATCCCAGCAGACATGCACAGGAAGCTGCAGCATTCCACTGCAGAAACTGTCAAAATAATTCAGCAAGTTACAGTCCGCGTCGGACAGGACCAGCAGACCCTAAACAACAGCCACAAACCACAGCAACATCCATACACAAATAGTGCAGCAAGATGTAACAGACCACAAACCATCAACCATCAACTGGCCATAATAAAAACCATCAAGCAAAACTTGTGTGAGATGTACGCATCATTTTTATCGCGATAGTCATGAGATTGCTACTTTTGATGCTAATAAAACTAGAACGAAGTTATAGGACTCCTAATCACCTTTTCCTTTGATAATTTTAGAGAACCAATGAAACAATAAGGTCTCCTTAAATCAAGACTTGTGTGAGATGTACGCATCGTTTTGAACGCAATAGTCATAGTAATGCTCCTTTCAACACTAATCAAACTAGAACGAAGTTACAGGACACTTCATCACCTCTTTCTTTGACAATTTCAGAGAATCAATGAAACAATAAAAAGATCTCCCTAAATGAAGACTTATGTGAGATATATGCATGGTTTTGAACGCGATAATCATGGGTTTCTCTTTTTAACGCTAATCAAACTAGAACAAAAAAATACAACTCTTAATCACCTCTTTCTTTGTAAATTTAAAACAACCAATGCAACAATATGAAGATCTCCCTAAATAAAGACTTGTGTGAGATCTACGCATCGTTTTGGACACGTTTGTGATGAGATTGCTCCTTTTGATGTTAATTTCAACTAGAACGAAGTAATAGGACTCATAATCATCTCTATTTTGATAATTTGAGAAAAATAATGGAAAAATAAAGTGTCCCTAAATGAAGGCTTATGTCAGATGTACGGATCGTTTTGAAGGAAATAGTGATAGGATTGCTCCTTTTGATTCTAATCAAACTAGAACAAAGTCATAGGACTCATAATCACATCTTTCTTTGACAATTTGAGAGAAAAAATGAAATAATAAGAAGGTCTCCCTAAATCAAGACTTGTGTGAGATGTATGTATCGTTTTTAACGCGATAGTCATGGGATTGCTCCTTTTGATGTTAATCAAATTAAAACGAAGTAATAGGCCTCCTAATCACCTCTGCCTTTGACAATTCTAGAGAACCAATGAAATAATAATAAGAAGGCGGAGTAAATGAAGACTAGTGCAATGTACGCATTGTTTTGAACGCGATAGTCATGGGATTGCTAATTTTAATTCTAATCAAATTAGAATGAAGTTATAGGTCTCCTAATCACCACTTTCTTTGACAATTTTAGGGAACCAATGAAACAATAAGAAGGTCTCCCTAAATGAAGACTTGTGTGAGGTCTACGCATCATTTTGTTAGCGATAGTGATGGGATTGCTCCTTTGGATGCTAATTTTAACTAGAACGAAGTAATAGGGCTCATAATCACCTAAATTTTGACAATTTGAAAGAACTAATGAAACAATAAGAAGTTCTCCCTAAATGAAGACATGTGTAAGATGTACGGATCGTTTTGAAGGTACTAGTGATAGGATTGCTCATTTGATGCTAATCAAACTAGAACAAAGTCATAGGACTCATAATCGCATCTTTCTTTGACAATTTGAGAGAACCAATGAAATAATAAGAAAGTCTCCATAATCAAGACTTGTGTAAGACGTACGCATCGTTTTTAACGCGATAGTCATGGGATTGCTCCATTTGATGCTAATCAAATTAGAACGAAGTAATAGGACTCCCAATCACCTCTTTCTTTGATAATTTTAGAGAACCAATGAAACAATAAGAATGTCTCCTTAAATGAAGACTTGTGTGAGATTTACGCATCGTTTTTATCGCGATAGTCATGAGATTTCTACTTTTGATGCTAATCAAACTAGAACGAAGTTATAGGACTCCTAATCACCTCTTTCTTTGACAATTTTAGAGAACCAATGAAACAATAAGGCCTCCTTAAATGAAGACTTGTGTGAGATGTACGCATCGTTTTGAACGCGATAGTCATAGTATTGCTCCTTTTGATACTAATCAAACTAGAACGAAGTTATAGGACTCTTAATCACCTTTTTCTTTGACAATTTTCAAGAATTAATGAAACAATAAGAAGGCCTCCCTAAATGAAGACTTGTGTGAGATGTACGCATGGTTTTGAACCCAATAATCATGGGTTTCTCTTTTTGACTCTAATCAAATAAGAACGAAAAAATATAACTCTTAATCACCTCTTTCTTTGTAAATTTAAAACAACCAATGAAACAATATGAAGGTCTCAGCATCAAAAGGAGCAATCTCCACAGTGACCAGCATGTTTCACTCTCTTGTTTTTTTGCTCTTACTTCTCTCTAGGCTAGGTTTACGAGTTTGCCCTTTGTTTGCCCCCACCTAAATTTTCTGATCCTTCACCTAATTTCTCCGGTTCCTAAATTATTTCCTGTCCTTGTCCTTCCTTTCCCTTTTCGTTTGTTTTTTCCCCTTTTCTCCCCTGTCCCTTCCTCCCCCTTTTTTTTTCTCCTGTTATTCTTCTTTCTATTTTTGTTTGCTCCGGTCACCCCCTCTTCAGTTTCCTCCCTCTGCCCGGTTCTTCCTCTCTCCATTTTCTTCGGTCTGTTTTGACTTCGTCTTCTTTTCCCTCCCGCTTCCTCTTCTTGAGGTTATGGTTGATCATCAGCACCTCTCTGCAGGTAACTCTGATAGTAGTCTTTCTCGGCACCTTTTTGCTGAGTACGGTGTTTCTAATCCTAACTCTCCCACGGATGCTGTTGCTATGGCGGAATCTGAACCTAACCCCTCAAATTTTTCTATCCGTTTAGATGATTCTAATGTTTTTGATGCTCACTTAGAGGAGAATTTAGGTCTCGCCTCTCCTTCGGCATTCCAAGATATTTTTAGAGCTGCTCAATATTTCTCTCGAAATGGCCGTGATGAAGTGATTGCCGAGAGAAAGAAGAATGCCAAGCTGATGTACTACATTTCTGCTTTGGGCCTTCCCCTTGAAGATGTCAATAACTTATACTCTATTGGGACTTTTTGTGACGCCCCCAAATTCAGGTACTTGAAACCCGAACTTGGTGCTACACGATATCATTTCTTTGAGCGGAATAATTATAATATAAATAAACAAACTTAATTTACATATCAGAGTTGTCTAATCCCAGGTACACGACCTTTAAACATTCATTACATGATAGATAATAAATAATATTGTCTTAATAAAGTCTAACTATTACACACAATACCATAAAACTTATTCTTGCAGCTTTCCTTTCCCTTTGTTTTTGCCAGAGCCTTCTGGTTGATCACGCTTAGCTGAAAATATTTAATTTAAAGCAAGAATGAGCATTCAATTGCTCAGCAAGTAATAGCAGTTAATAAACTTTAGTTGAAAGAAGTAAATGTCTTCTTTGAGGTATACTTCTACAACGAATCAATAGTTGTGAAGTCTTTCGAAATATATCTTAATAAAATATCAAATCGTTTAAAATTTTGAAACGACGTAGTGACTATAAATACTGAGTGGTCAATGGACCATGAACTTTTATTTTTTTTTATTTTCAAAAAGGTTAAATAGAAATTCATCTGTAAACCGCTCTGGTCTTACGGACATGTAGGGTGATCAGCCCCGTTATGTCCTGTATTGATCAATACTATCTATTTGAATGATAAATTCATTCACTCTGTTCGCCTTGGGCACATAAACAATTTCCCCATTAAGGGTTGTTCATACTCAGTCTGGAGTCCTAACTAAACAATTCAGTTGGACGACTTTATCATAACCAATACTATCTAACAATGAAATTCAAACTATGTCTAGCCGAGTCAAATAGCTTAGACAGTCTTTAAATCATGAACGCATACCAAATTTTTATAGTGTGTAACAGGATTTGTCATATCAAAGAATTTCTAGTTCCAGAGTTCTTTATGAGTACAACAGTTCATACAAGTGGGGACACTTGTATGATAACAACCAATAATGAGATATTAATAAATAATAACTGAATTGAATAAAATTCCACAATATAAGAATAAGTTCATAAGTGAATCATGGATATCATTACAGATATGAATAATTGTCAATAATTATTCATGAATATGCTTTTAACTTACTGGGATCCATCGCATAGAATAACTGCGAGGAGTAGAGATACTTGATCAATATAACATTTGAGTAAGGTTAGAGAACTTGCCTTGATAGTTGACTACTGCTACGTAGTATAGCTTAAGCTGTTATCTTTAATACAAAGTCCTATCATCAATAGAATTATTTTTTTAATTAGAATAATATAACTTAACACATAATACTGCTTTAAACATGTTGTCACATAGTCATATCAGTCATTAAAACACATAAGAACGTATACCTAGTCAAACTATGTCAGTTTGGTTTGAGTTTGATATAGTTTCGGCATCCCGAGTGCATTATCGGATAATTAATGACTTTATTTTTAATGAAACTTTGTTCAAGAACTTAAATATTATATTAGATAATTTAATTATCATTTATAATATTTTTCCAAACATTAAAATTATTTATTATAATTTTTCAAACACTAATATCATTTTTTAATGATTTAATTGTCAAATAATATCATTATCATTAATATTTAAATAATTTAAAATATTAATGATATTCATGTCAACACTTTAAAAGTTATTTATTATAACTTGAAAATATTTTTAAAACCTTAATATTACCTTTAAATAATTTTTTTAAGATATTAAAATTATTTTTAAATAATTATCATTAATATTAAAATATTAATGTATTTCATTTCCAAATATTAAAAGTTATTTATTATAACTTAAAACATTTTTAAAACCTTAATATCAATTTCAAATGATTTTTATAGTATTAAAATCATTTTTAAATAATTACTATGAATATTAAAATATTAATGTTATTCATATCAAAATATTAAAAGTTATTTATTATAACTTAAAATATTTTTATTACATTTATTTCACCTTTAAATGATTTATAAAACATTATAAATCATTTTTAAATAATTTATTTAATATAATTATTAAATAAATTTATTATCATTAATATTTATATATTAATGAAATTCTTATCAAAATATTATAAGTTATTTATTATAAGTTAAAATACTTTTTAAAATCTTAATATCATTTTTAAAATATTAAAACCATTTTTAACTAATTTATTTAATATAATTATTAAATAAATTTATTATCATTAATATTAAATTATTAATAAAATTTAACTCAAAATATTAAAAGTCATTTATTATAACTTAAAATATTTTTTAATACTTTAATATAATTTTAAATGATTTTTTAAAATATTAAAATCATTTTTAAGTAATTTATTTAATATAATTATTAAATAAATTTAATGTCATTAATATTTAAATAAATTAAATTATTAATGAAATTATCTCAAATTATTAAAAGTTAATTTTTATAACTTAAAATAATTTTTAGAATTATTTTTAGAATTTTTAATAATTAATTTCTATTTATTTTAATTAATATAATTAATTTTAATTTAAAACCGTCGCTAAAGGGCTATCGCGACGGAAAGTGTCGCCTTAGGTGTTCTTGAGCCTTAAGAAAATTCAAACTCAGTGTTCAAGGTACCTACTTTGACCACTTATAATTATTTGATTTTGATATTTTCTGGGTTGGTAATTTGGTTAGTGTTATAGTATTGATGTAATACTACAACCACAACCACGTTTCATGGCCATCCTACATCACAACTAGAAATTATAAGCAATCAAAGTAGCTGTCAGAGGCTGTTCTTCATTTTCTGGGCAGCCCAGAAACGTGAAGTCATGGCCGGTCAACGTACTTTGACCTTAAATAACTTTGATTCTGTTGTTAATATAGGTGTTCTAAAGGCATGATTGTGTAGTCCGTATGTTAGACTACAAATAACAAACACTAACATGGTCCAAAACATTATTAATAGCAAGATCCGAGGTTTGCAAAATGGTTGTCAGAAACTGTTCAACACTTAGAAAATTTCTGGGTTTTCCAGAAATTAAAAATCTGATCGGTCAACCATGTTTGACCACTTATATCTTGAGATATAGACATGGTATGGACTTGATTCCACTTCCAGTATACTCTCTTCATGGCATAGAACAAGTTTATAATATCAAACACACATAAAATCTAACACAAAAAGATCTATGAGCTCTGACATATGGCTGTCAGACCACTTTTTTTAAAATTTCTAGATTTTTGAAAATTTCAAATTCTTGCATCTAGATGTTATAGATCTATCATATACTAACCCAGATCATCAATAGACATAACATACCACATATTTTAACACTTAATCACATCATCCAACTTAGCATACAAGATCAAATTTTAGGTTAGGATTTTATACCTTTCTTGAATGATTTTTGATTTCCACCTTCTGATCTTGATGTTGGATTGCTATGGAATGATATTGAATGATATTTGGGACAAGTTAGAGAGAGAAATTCGTGGCTTAGAGAGAGAGAATGTCTTGGCTTATTAGTGAATGAAATGTAAGGTTTTTCTTTCTTTCTTTTTTTTCTTTTTTTTTTAATCCAATGATCCTAGGCTTGCAAGGTGTCAAACAATGGATGATTGAGGAGAGATTGAGCATGTGTTGATATCTTGAGTTGGTGAATCCAAATATTTTGGCAAGATTTGCAAGTTACCTTCAATAATTCAAAAATGACATTTAGGTCATTTGCCATCTAATTTTAATGGCTAACTTGTCATTTTTTCTAACCCTTAGGGTTTAACCCTAAGATTTTACAATTTCATTTTATAGAATTTTGTAATTATGGCTAAATGAAAATCTTAGTTTCTAAAAAAATGAAAATTAGAGTTTTGTAAACATACTTAGTTTCCTAACTACATAGAACATGAAAATTAGACTTAAGATTTACAAATTATTTCCTTAATCACATAAATATCCACTTTCATTTAAATACAACATGATCAATTATTATGTTAATATTTAAATAAAATGAAATAAATTAATTCATAACCTATATTCATATAATTATGTTAATTATCATAATTATATATATAATTCATAATCATATCTTGTATTAACATACTTACATATATTTAGAGACAAATATAATTAATAATTATATTTAATATCCAAATTCCTTAAGAAAATAATTTCTTATTATTCACCACATAAATATACTTTCATTTTAAATACAATTATATAATAATTGTATAAATTCTAAAATTTCATAACATAGATCAAAATTAGGGTTTTGATCTATAATGACACTTTACCTAATATATCCCATTATTAATTAAGTTAAAATAATTAACTTAATTACTTTTGATTAATTCATATAATAAAATAATTATTATAATAATTCTATAAATCATTTCTTATATTATTGAAATAATATATTAGTTATATTTTCATGAAAATTAAATAATAAAATATTTTTTACTCCAAATTAATTTATTATAGGAATATAATTTATAATAATCAACAATTCTTTTATCGAAAAATTTATTTAAAATTATTCATGCAATAAATAAATATATATGTATCACATAAATACATATTCTTTTCCTTGCACATACACCCACGTATTATTTTGATAAAAATAATATAAAAAAAAATTATACGCAAAATTCCCTATTTAATTATATAAAATATTGGGTTATTACACTTTTGCTGCATTATCCAATGCTCGCAAGGTGTTAGATTCGTGTTCGATGTTTGGGCAGAGTTCTGCTAAGGCTGCCTCTTTCCCTCCTCTTATTTCGCCGGCTCATGCCTCCGGGAAATTATTAGATCAAACCTTCTGCGTTGGTGAGACTTCCCAGCCTGTTCTGAAGTCTGGAGCACCCCAACTAGTTGATGATATTCCTCTGAGAAACCTGGTGCCTCTCCCTACTCCTTGTGCGGGTTCTGATGCTGTTGCTTCCCCCTCCCTCACTGCGCCGGTGAATGTAGTTGGTTCGTCCACTATCCCTAAGTCATGGAGCTCTATTGTCTCTAACTCTTCTACTGAGAAAAACTTGGGTTTAAGCTTCTTCCCTCCTCAACCTTCTGAAGGGGGAGTCACGGTTAGTCCCCCAGTTGATATCCTCAAGTTAGGACTTAATAAGTGGTCTTCTAGTCTGGTAGGTCATTTTATCCACTCGAAACTTCCTTACAAGTTAGTAGAATCTTCAGCCAAGAAACTATGGGGTCACTTGGGTTTGTCCAAAGTTTTTCTGCACGACAAGGGTTACTTCATTTTCAAGTTTGACTCTATGATGGAAAGGGACAATGTCCTTGCCTCTGGTCCTTGGTATATAGCATCTAAGATATTATGTTTACAACCTTGGCAAGAAGGGGTTAATTTTCTTAAATCGGATAGTAGCAACGTTCCCATTTGGGTAAAGTTAAGTAACATTCCCCTCTCTTACTGGACGAAGGATGGGTTAAGCTATTTGGCTAGTGCCGTTGGGAGGCCCTTATTTGCTGACGAAATGACATCTAAGTTGGAACCTATGAGTTATGCTCGAATATGTATTGAGATGAATGCTATGTCTCCTTTTCCTGCCTCTATTAATGCTGTGGTAAACAATGGATCAGAATTAGTTGAAGAAACAACGGTTGTCAAGGTAGAGTACTGGAGTAGACCCCCTTCATGCTCTGAATGTAAATGCTTTGGGCATACTCTTCTCAAATGTCCTAAAATGAACTATCAGTGGGTGCCCAAGACCACTTTGATCCCCTCCGAGGCTCCTGGGCCTGCTGATGCCAAGGTCTATAAACCTTTAGCCCCTCATACTGCTGAAGGGTCTTGGACTACAGTTACTAAAGGCCCTAAACCACCTTCTCTTCCACCTGTTACCCCTACCCCTGTTTCAAATTCGAATGTCTTTCTTCCAATCGCGTCTCCCTTGGCACCTAGAGAGGAATCAGAATCTCCTATTCCCCCTAATCCCCTGATAGATATGCTAAAGCAAGTTGATGAGAAAGAGCTCAAAGATTTGAAGCATAAATCTAGGACTGGAAATGAGCCTCTTCATACCTCAAAGAAGAGGAATAAGGGGTCCAAGGGGGCTTCCCCTTCCTGATTGATATCTTAACCCTTTGTTATGACATTTTTTTGTTCCTATAATGTCAGGGGTTTAAATAAGAAGCCAAAGCAGGCCTTTGTTCCCAAATTTTTGTTAAACAACCACATCTCTTTTGTGGGTCTTATTGAGACTCGAATAAAAGCTCCAAAGGCTCCCAGAATCTCGAGGGCAATTTGTAGAAACTGGGTCTGGACCTTTAGTTACGATTTTCACTCAAATGGCAGATTATGGGTGGGCTGGGATCCCAATATTTGGAGAGTGGATACCATTTTTCAATCTTCTCAGTTATCCCATTTTAAACTCTTTCCCCTTCTTGGCAACACTCCTTTGTTGGTCTCTATAGTTTATGAGATGAACTCGGTGGCTGATAGGAGGCAATTGTGGGCTGACATGAATTCTTTGTCAACTCTAGACACCTGGTGTATTCTTGGGGATTTTAATACAATCAGGCGTGTCTCTGAAGCTGAAGAGGGAGACTCTTCTTGGGATATTGGGATGTCTGTCTTCAATGATTGTTTAGATAACATTGGGGTAGATGATATTCGTGCCATAGGCCCTCATCACACATGGTGGAATTGCCAGATTTCTAATCCGATTCACAGGAAGCTTGATAGGGCAACGGGGAATGCTTCCTGGTTCAACTCAATGCTAGATTCTCAAGTTACCTTTGGCCCTCGTGGTCTCTCGGATCATTGCCCTGTTATTCTGAATGCTGGCCTTTCTCTCCGAAGGCTCAAAAAACCCTTTCAATTTTTCAACTTCATGTTGGAATTGGAGGGATTCTTTACGGCTATCACTGAATGTTGGAATATCGGCATCAGAGGAACTGCTTTTTTATCTTCAATGAGAAGCTTCGGATTACCAAGAGGGCCCTTGTGAAGTTAAACTCCTCCAATGGTAATCTTTCTTGCAATGTTAATTGTCTGCAGACCTAGTTGGCCAGCATTCAGCTATCTCTCCAAGGAGACCCCTTGAATTCTTCCCTGTTATCCCAAGAAACTTGTTGCTCCCAGTCGCTTTGGAAAACTTTGGCCCTTGAAGAATCCTTGTTACTCCAAAAATCCCGCGCTATATGGCTTGCCCAAGGTGACAAGAATACTAAATTCTTCTCCAATGTCATTAAAAGTAATTGGAACCACAGCAAAATTCTTTCCCTTTTCAATGGATCTGGGGAACTCATTGAGGACCAATTGGGTATTCAACAGGTGGCAGTGTCCTATTTCCAGGAGTTGTTGGGGTCTTCTCCTACCTCTTATCCTTGCCACGATGAGCTTAAGAAATATGTGTCAAAGAGGATCACTACTTCCCAAGCTAGTTCTCTAATATCTCCTATTCTTGATTCTGAAATCTTAGCGGTCCTACAGTCCATGAAGAAAAATAAAAGTCCGGGTCCTGACGGCTTTAAGGTTAATTTTTTTCTCCACTACTGGATACTGTTGGTCTTGATTTCACCGCTGCGGTCCACTCTTTTTTCAATTCGGGGCACTTACCGAGGGGTGTTAATGCTTGTGCTATTGCCTTGATACCAAAGACCGATAACCCATCCAACATGTCTGATTTTAGGCCTATATCTTTCTGCAATATCATCTACAAATGCATTGCAAAGATTCTTGCTAATAGGCTCAAGTGTGTTCTTCCAACCCTTATCGACCATGCCCAGTCTGCTTTTATTTCGGGTAGGAGTATAAGTGATAATATTCTTCTGGCATAGGAGGTTTTTAGGAACTATCATAGGCTTTCTGGACCAGCTAGATGTGCTTTAAAAATTGATATCCGAAAAGCTTTTGATACGGTTGACTGGGTTTTCTTTTGGACTTGATGAGCCTCCTGCATTTCCCTCCTATTTTCATCAACTGGATTAAAGAGTGTATCACAACCAGAATGTTCTCTGTCAAAGTTAATGGTACTCTGGCTGGATACTTTAAGGGCGCTCGGGGTCTTCGACAGGGAGATCCTTTATCCCCTTATCTGTTTGTCCTAGTTATGGAAGCCTTCTCCATGATATTATCTAAGGAAACCTTGATGCCTAATTTCAAGTTTCACTGGAAAGCCGACTCATATAATATTTCGCACGTGTGTTTCGCGGATGATGTCCTCCTGTTTTGCCATGGTGATTTGTCCTCAGTTTCTATTATCCACTCATGGATTCAATCCTTCTCAATGTTCTCCGGCCTTATTCCGAATGCCCTTAAAAGCCATTGTTTTCTTGCCAATGTCCCAAACAATGTTAAAGAGAGTATTTGCCAACTGTTGAGTTTCCCGCTCGGAGTCTTGCCTATCAGGTTTCTGGGGGTGCCTCTCATCTCTTCAAAACTCTCCTACTCTGACTGCCTCCCTTTAATTCAAAGAATTACAGCCAAGGTTTCCTCTTGGACGTCTCAATTTCTCTCTTACTCTGGTAGGGTGCTTCTAATCAAGACAGTGCTTTTTGCTATCCAGTCTTTTTGGGCAGCTCATTTTATCCTTCCTAAATCGGTTATGAGAGGTATTCAATCTATAATGTGCAGATTTCTATGGAAGGGGTCATCTCTTTCTCGTTATGGATCTAAAGTCTCTTGGAAGGTTATCTCACTCCCTCTCTGTGAAGGGGGCCTTGCTATCAAAAATCTTCTTGATTGAAACAAGGCTCTAATTATTCTACATCTTCTCAAGGTCATCTCACCCTCTTCTTCCTCTTTGTGGGCAAGGTGGGTCAATTCAACTGTGCTTGCTAGGGATAATTTATGACATATCTCTACTCCTTCGGACTGTTCATGGATCTGGCGAAAGGTACTTAAGCTTCGCCCCATGGTTCTCAACTTCCTTAATTATAAATCTGGGAAGGGTAATATCTTCAGCCTCTGGTTTGATCCGTGGTTGAATGGTCAGGCATTAAACCCGTCGGTGTCCCTCATCGCTAACTCCAGAGTTCCAGTGAATGCACGGTTGTCTTCTATTATTTCCTTGGGAGCATGATAGCTGCCCCCTAGTAACCACCATGAGGTGCAGCAATTTCGTAGAGTTTTTGATTCTATTCCTGCTCCTTCGACTTCTGAGGACATCATTCTGTGGGATAATCGGGAGCTAAAATCTGTTAAAGCTTCCTTTATATGGGAATCGATCAGTTCTCGTGTTACGAAAGTCCCCTAGGGCTAATTTGTTATGGCATCCTCTCCACATCCCTCGTTTCTCTTTTACCTTGTGGCTGGCCTTACGTCGTAGACTACCCACCAACGATCGATTTTCTTCATGTTCGAGTTTTCGTCCTTTAAAATGCCCTTTCTGCGACACACATGATGAGACCTTTCTCCATCTGTTTTTTGAGTGTTCCTATTCCTCTTCTGTTCTCTCCTCTGTAATGGCTGCTGGAGCCTGGTATAATGTCCCTTTGAGTTGGGACAGCATTGTGGATTTCATCATTTCCTTTCGGGGGAGTCAATTAAGGTCAGATATTTTAAACTTAGTCCTATCTACAACTGTGTACAAGATATGGGCAGCTAGGAACTCCTTCATTCATAACAAGATCAAGATGCCTTTGGGGGTGTTGGTTAGGGAGATTTTGAATACCATCAAGTCCCGGTTATCCTCTTCCCCTAAATTTCTTCTAGCTGCTCCATCTTGTACTAATCTTAGTGTTTGGCTTTGATTGATCTGCTGCTGGTCTTGTTGTTTGTCCCTTTATTGCTCATGTTCCTGTTTAGGCCCATGTTGGGCTAGGGTTTTGGCTGGGTCTGGAGATTGGGGTTGGGTTGCTATTTGGTCTGGTGATATGAGCATTGTGTTGCTGTTGGACTGTATTGGTTGCTGGACGTTAAGCATTGTGTGGGGCGGGCCCATATTTTCTTGTTGTTGTTTTCTCTCTTTTATGGAAGGTTGCTGCTGTTGTTGTTGTAAAGCTAATCCCCAGATCAAGCATTGCTGCTGCATTGTTTAATTGTGTGCAGTATTGTGTTGCTGGCTGGCTCCGGTTGGCAGCTGGGTGTTGCTGTCGGTCTCAAGGCAGGGGTCTGATGGGGCTGGGTTCGGGGCTTTGGGCTGGGTCTTGAGTTGGGTTCTGGACTTGATGCTTCGGATTGGGTATTGGTTGTCCCGTGTTTCGGATTGCTCTAGTTCGGCTGCTGCTGTGTTAGGTGTGGTCGTCCACTTTGGCTGTTCTTGCTGGGTTTCTCGGGCTACTTTATTGTTTGACGGCAGTTTAGTCTTTAACTCTTTCCTTTTGGTCTGTTAGGTTACTTTGATTCTTGTATGGTTGTTTCAGGCTTAGTGCCTTGCTTCTTTTGTATGCTTCTCTTGCATACTTTTTTGGCTTGTGCCTTGTTCCTTCAATCTGGTCTTCTTGTTATTCTTTAGTTTAATCATTATGGGGGTTGTCCCAGGTCGTTTTCTCTAAAGTTTCTGGGGTATGCCCCTTTGCAATTGTATTGTCTTTTTTTTCTTTTCATTCTACAAACAAACTTAGCGAAAAAAAAATATGAAGGTCTCCCTAAATAAAGACTTGTGTGAGATCTACGCATCGTTTTGGACACGTTAGTGATGGGATTAATCCTTTTGTTGCTAATTTCAACTAGAACGAAGTAATAGGACTCATAATCACCTATATTTTGACAATTTGAGAAAACTAATGAAAAAATAAGGTGTTCCTAAATGAAGGCTTGTGTGAGATGTACGGACCGTTTTGAAGGCACTAGTGATATGATTGCTCCTTTTGATGCTAATCAAACTAGAACGAAGTCATAGGACTCATAATCACATCTTTCTTTTACAATTTGAGAGAACAAACGAAATAATAAGAGGTCTCCCTAAATCAAGACTTGTGTGAGATGTATGCATCGTTTTTAACGCGATAGTCATGGAATTGCTCTTTTTGTTGCTAATCAAATTAGAACGAAGTAATAAGACTCCCAGTCACCTCTTTCTTTGACAATTTTAGAGAACAAATAAACAATAAGAATGTCTGCTTAATTGAAGACTTGTGTGAGATGTACGCATCGTTTTTATCGCGATACTCATGAGATTGCTACTTTTGATGCTAATCTAACTAGAACGAAGTTATAGGACTCCTAATCACCTCTTTCTTTGACAATTTTAGAGAACCAATGAAACAATAAGGTCTCCTTAAATCAAGACTTGTGTGAGATGTACGCATCGTTTTGAACGCAATAGTCATAGTATTGCTCTTTTTGATACTAATCAAACTAGAACGAAGTTATAGGACTCTGAATCACCTCTTTCTTCGACAATTTTAGAAAATCAATGAAACAATAAGAAGCTCTCCCTAAATGAAGACTTGTGTGAGATGTACGCATGGTTTTGAACGCGATAATCATGGGTTTCTCTTTTTGACGCTAATCAAACTAGAACAAAAAAATACAATTCTTAATCACCTCTTTCTTTGTAAATTTAAAACAACCAATGAGACAATATGAAGGTCTCCATAAATAATGACTTGTGTGAGATTTACGCATCGTTTTGGACACGCTAGTGATGGGATTGTTCCTTTTGATGCTAATTTCAACTAGAACGAAGTAATAGGACTCATAATCACCTATATTTTGACAATTTGAGAAAAATAATGAAAAATAAGGTGTCCCTAAATGAAGGCTTGTGTGAGATGTACGGATCGTTTTGAAGGCACTAGTGATATGATTGCTCTTTTTGATGCTAATCAAACTAGAACGAAGTCATAGGACTCATAATCACATCTTTCTTTGACAATTTGAGAGAACAAATGAAATAATAAGAAGGTCTCCCTAAATCAAGTCTTGTGTGTGATGTACGCATAGTTTTTAACGCAATAGTCACGGGATTGCTCCTTTTGATGCTAATTAAATTAGAACAAAGTAATAGCACTCTTAATCACCTCTTTCTTTGACAAATCTAGAGAACTAATGAAATAATAAGAAGGCGAAGTAAATGATGACTTGTGTGAGATGTACGCATTATTTTGAACGCGATAGTCATGTGATTGCTCCTTTTAATGCTAATCAAACTAGAATGAAGTTAGAGGACTCCAAATCACCTCTTTCTTTGACAATTTTAGAGAATCAACGAAACAATAAGAAGATATACCTAAATGAAGACTTGTGTGAGATGTACGTATGGTTTTGAACCCAATAATTATGGGTTTCTCTTTTTGACGCTAATCAAACTAGAACGAAAAAATACAACTCTTAATCACCTCTTTCTTTGTAAATTTAAAACAACCAATGAAACAAAATGAAGGTCTCCCTAAATAAAGACTTGTGTGAAATCTACGCATCGTTTTGGACACGTTTGTGATGAGATTGCTCCTTTTGATGTTAATTTCAACTAGAACGAAGTAATAGGACTCATAATCATCTATATTTTGACAATTTGAGAAAAATAATGAAAAAATAAGGTGTCCCTAAATGAAGGCTTGTGTGAGATGTACGGATCGTTTTGAAGGCACTAGTGATATGATTGCTCCTTTTGATGCTAATCAAACTAGAACGAAGTCATAGGACTCATAATCACATCTTTCTTTGACAATTTGAGAGAACAAGTGAAATAATAAGAGGTCACCCTATATCAAGACTTGTGTGAGATGTACGCATCGTTTTTAACGCGATAGTCATGGGATTGCTCTTTTTAATGCTAATCAAATTAGAACGAAGTAATAGGACTCCCAGTCACCTCTTTCTTCGACAATTTTAGAGAACAAATGAAACAATAAGAATATCTGCTTAATTGAAGACTTGTGTGAGATGTACGCATCGTTTTTATCGCGATAGTCATGAGATTGCTACTTTTGATGCTAATCAAACTAGAACGAAGTTATAGGACTCCTAATCACCTCTTTCTTTGACAATTTTGGAGAACCAATGAAACAATAAGGTCTCCTTAAATCAAGATTTGTGTGAGATGTACGCATCGTTTTGAAAGCAATAGTCATAGTATTGCTCCTTTTGATACTAATCAAACTAGAACGAAGTTATATAGGACTCTTAATCACCTCTTTTTTTTGACAATTTTAGAGAATCAATGAAACAATAAGAAGCTCTCCCTAAATGAAGACTTGTGTGAGATGTACGCATGGTTTTGAACGCGATAATCATGAGTTTCTCTTTTTGACGCTAGTCAAACTTGAACGAAAAAATACAACTCTTAATCACCTCTTTCTTTATAAATTTAAAACAACCAATGAAACAATATGAAGGTCTCCCTAAATAAAGACTTGTGTGAGATCTACGCATCGTTTTGGACACGTTAGTGATGTGATTGCTCCTTTTGATGCTAATTTCAACTAGAACGAAGTAATAGGACTCATAATCACCTATATTTTTTATAATTTGAGAAAAATAATGAAAAAATAAGGTGTCCCTAAATGAAGGCTTGTGTGAGATGTACGGATCGTTTTGAAGGCAATAGTGATATGATTGCTCCTTTTGATGCTAATCAAACTAGAACGAAGTCATAGGACTCATAATCACATCTTTATTTGACAATTTGAGAGAACAAATGAAATAATAAGAAGGTCTCCCTAAATCAAGACTTGTGTGAGATGTACGCATCGTTTTTAACGCGATAGTTATGGGATTGCTCCTTTTGATGCTAATCAAATTATAACGAAGTAATAGGACTCCTAATCACCTATTTCTTTGTCAATTCTAGAGAACCAATGAAATAATAAGAAGGCGGAGTAAATGAAGACTTGTGTGAGATGTACGCGTCGTTTTGAACGCGATAGTCATGGGATTACGAATTTGAATGCTAATCAAACTAGAGTGAAGTTATAGGTCTCTTAATAACCTCTTTCTTTGACAATTGAAGGGAACCAATGAAACAATAAGAACGTCTCCCTAAATGAAGACTTGTGTGAGGTCTACGCATCATTTTGGGAGCGATAGTGATGGGATTGCTCGTTTTGATGCTAATTTTAACTAGAACGAAGTAATAGGACTGATAATCACCTACATTTTGACAATTTGAGAGAACTAATGAAACAATAAAAAATTCTCCCTAAATGAAGACTTGTGTAAGATGTACGGATTGTTTTGAAGGTACTAGTGATACGATTGCTCCTTTGATGCTAATCAAACTAGAACAAAGTCATATGACTCATAATAGCATCTTTCTTTGAAAATTTGAGAGAACCAATGAAACAATAAGAAAGTCTCCATAAATCAAGACTTTTTTTTTCTAAATTTAGACTAAATTGAACAAAATAAAAAGGTGTTACAAGACCTCATGGGAAATCCCAAACAAATTATAGCATAGACATCATAAGACAAGCCCTATGATGTCATGACTATAAAAGAACAGTACCCAACCACATTAAACAAATGATATAAAGACACAAAGGAAAACCCGACAAGAAATAACAAAACAAACCAAGGCAACAACCCAACCCTTCCGGCCCAAACTGCAGCCCAACTCAACCAGCCCAGTCAGGGAGCAGTAACATCATTTCCAAAACTACAGCCGGCCCAAACAAAACCAGGCAAGCAACAGTAACATCATTTCCAAAACCCCGGCCCCAGCCTACAATAGCCGCCCACATCAGCCTACCAGCCAAAGGCTTGGCCAACCCAAGCAGCTGAAGAACGGAGCCCGAACAACCAAGCCTTAAAACGAAAAAGGTAGCCAAAATGCTGTGAGTAGAACAGTCGAGCCCACCAAAAATTAACATTCCAAATTGTAGGCGGGAAACAAACCAAGGAGTGGTCAAAAACCCACACTCAGTCAACAAAATGATGCCAGCATGACCTATATGACAATTTTAGAGAACCAATGAAACAATAAGAATGTCTCCATAAATGAAGACTTTTTTTTTTGCTAAAATTAGACTTAATTAAAAAAATGAAGGGAGGAATACAAGACCTCATGGGAGAGACCCAATCAGAATATAGCGAAGACATTACAGGACATGCCCTATGATGTTAAGACTATAAAAGATTACAAGGCGAACGCCCAACAAATATGGCAAAAAGATAAGTCAAAATGCCAAGGCAACAATTTTTAAATAAACCTTAAACCCAACCAGAAACAAGGCAAAAACCATAGGCTCCACCAACCCCATCCGCAAGAGGTTGCACCAAACCAAGGAGAAAGGAAGAAAAAACCCAGCAGCATCAACACAACAGATGTGCATAGGAAGCCCATCCCAGCAGACATGCACAGGAAGCTGCAGCATTCCACTGCAGAAACTGTCAAAACAATTCAGCAAGTTGCAGTCCGCGTCGGACAGGACCAGCAGACCCCAAACAACAGCCACAAACCACAGCAGCATCCAAACACAAACAGTGCAGCAAGATGTAATAGACCACAAACCATCAACCATCAACTGGCCATAATCAAAACCATCAAGCAGAACTTGTGTGGGATGTACGCATCGTTTTTATCGCGATAGTCATGAGATTGCTACTTTTGATGCTAATAAAACTAGAACGAAGTTATAGGACTCCTAATCACCTTTTTCTTTGATAATTTTAGAGAACCAATGAAACAATAAGGTCTCCTTAAATCAAGACTTGTGTGAGATGTACGCATCATTTTGAACGCAATAGTCATAGTATTGCTCCTTTTCACACTAATCAAACTAGAACGAAGTTACATGACACTTAATCACCTCTGTCTTTGACAATTTTAGAGAATCAATCAAACAATAAAAAGGTCTCCCTAAATGAAGACTTCTGTGAGATGTACGCATGGTTTTGAACGCGATAATCATGGGTTTCTCTTTTTAACGCTAATCAAACTAGAACAAAAAAATACAACTCTTAATCACCT
This sequence comes from Panax stipuleanatus, assembly GCA_020205555.1. Taxonomy (NCBI): domain Eukaryota; kingdom Viridiplantae; phylum Streptophyta; class Magnoliopsida; order Apiales; family Araliaceae; genus Panax; species Panax stipuleanatus. The sequence continues at coordinate 131,054 of JAINUT010001226.1, forward strand.
CTTTCTTTGTAAATTTAAAACAACCAATGAAACAATATGAAGGTCTCCCTAAATAAAGACTTGTGTGAGATCTACACATCGTTTTGGACATGTTTGTGATGAGATTGCTCCTTTTGATGTTAATTTCAACTAGAACGAAGTAATAGGACTCATAATCATCTATATTTTGATAATTTGAGAAAAATAATGATAAAATAAAGTGTCCCTAAATAAAGGCTTGTGTCAGATGTACGGATCGTTTTGAAGGCAATAGTGATAGGATTGCTCCTTTTGATTCTAATCAAACTAGAACGAAGTCATAGGACTCATAATCACATCTTTCTTTCACAATTTGAGAGAACAAATGAAATAATAAGAAGGTCTCCCTAAATCAAGACTTGTGTGAGATGTATGCATCGTTTTTAATGCGATAGTCATGGGATTGCTCCTTTTGTTGTTAATCAAATTAAAACGAAGTAATAGGACTCCTAATCATCCTCTGTATTTGACAATTCTAGAGAACCAATGAAATAATAATAAGAAGGCAGAGTAAATGAAGACTAGGGCAATGTACGCATCGTTTTGAACGCGATAGTCATGGGATTGCTAATTTTAATGCTAATCAAACTAGAATGAAGTTATAGGTCTCCTAATCACCTCTTTCTTTGACAATTTTAGGGAACCAATGAAACAATAAGAAGGTCTCCCTAAATGAAGACTTGTGTGAGGTTACGCATCATTTTGTTAGCGATAGTGATGGGATTGCCCCTTTGGATGCTAATTTTAACTAGAACGAAGTAATAGGACTCATAATCACCTAAATTTTGACAATTTGAGAGAACTAATGAAATAATAAGAAGTTTTCCCTAAATGAAGACTTGTGTAAGATGTACGGATCGTTTTGAAGGTACTAGTGATAGGATTGCTCATTTGATGCTAATCAAACTAGAACAAAGTCATAGGACTCATAATCGGATCTTTCTTTGACAATTTGAGAGAACCAATGAAACAATAAGAAAGTCCCCATAAATCAAGACTTGTGTAAGATGTACGCATCATTTTTAACGCTATAGTCATGGGATTGCTCCATTTGATGCTAATCAAATTAGAACGAAGTAATAGGACTCCCAATCACCTCTTTCTTTGATAATTTTAGAGAACCAATGAAACAATAAGAATGTCTCCTTAAATGAAGACTTGTGTGAGATTTACGCATCGTTTTTATCGCGATAGTCATGAGATTTCTACTTTTGATGCTAATCAAACTAGAACGAAGTTATAGGACTCCTAATCACCTATTTCTTTGACAATTTTAGAGAACCAATGAAACAATAAGGCCTCCTTAAATGAAGACTTGTGTGAGATGTACGCATCGTTTTTATCGCGATAGTCATAGTATTGTTCCTTTTGATACTAATCAAACTAGAACGAAGTCATAGGATTCATAATCACATCTTTCTTTGACAATTTGAGAGAACAAATGAAATAATAAGAGGTCTCCCTAAATCAAGACTTGTGTGAGATGTACGCATCGTTTTTAACGCGATAGTCATGGGATTGCTCTTTTTTATGCTAATCAAATTAGAACGAAGTAATAAGACTCCCAGTCACCTCTTTCTTTGACAATTTTAGAGAATAAAGGAAATAATTAGAATGTCTCCTTAATTGAAGACTTGTGTGAGATGTACTCATCGTTTTTATCGCGATAGTCATGAGATTGCTACTTTTGATGCTAATCAAACTAGAACGAAGTTATAGGAATCCTCCTAATCACCTCTTTCGTTGACAATTTTAGAGAACCAATGAAATAATAAGGTCTCCTTAAATCAAGACTTGTGTGAGATGTACGCATCGTTTTGAACGCAATAGTCATAGTATTGCTCCTTTTGATACTAATCAAACTAGAATGAAGTTATAGGACTCTTAATCACCTCTTTCTTTGACAATTTTATAGAATCAATGAAACAATAAGAAGCTCTCCCTCAATGAAGACTTGTGTGAGATGTACGCATGGTTTTGAACGCGATAATCATGGGTTTCTCTTTTTGATGCTTATCAAACTTGAACGAAAAAATACAACTCTTAATCACCTCTTTCTTTATAAATTTAAAACAACCAATGAAACAATACGAAGGTCTCCCTAAATAAAGACTTGTGTGAGATCTACGCATCGTTTTGGACACGTTAGTGATGGGATTGCTCCTTTTTATGCTAATTTCAACTAGAACGAAGTAATAGGACTCATAATCACCTATATTTTGATAATTTGAGAAAAATAATGAAAAAATACGGTGTCCCTATATGAAGGCTTGTGTGAGATGTACGGATCGTTTGGAAGGCACTAGTGATATGATTGCTCCTTTTGATGCTAATCAAACTAGAACGAAGTCATAAGACTCATAATCACATCTTTCTTTGACTATTTGAGAGAACAAATGAAATAATAAGAAGGTCCCCTAAATCAAGATTTGTGTGAGATGTACGCATCGTTTTTAACGCGATAGTCATGGGACTGCTCCTTTTGATGCTAATCAAATTATAACGAAGTAATAGAACTCCTAATCACCTCTTTCTTTGACAATTCTAGGAAACCAATGAAATAATAAGAAAGCGGAGTAAATAAAGACTTGTGTGAGATGTACGCGTCGTTTTGAACGTGATAGTCATGGGATTGCTAATTTTAATGCTAATCAAACTAAAATGAAGTTATAGGTCTCCTAATAAGAAGGTCTCCCTAAAAGAAGACTTGTGTGAGGTCTACGCATCATTTTGGGAGCGATAGTGATGGGATTACTGTTGGGTTTGTACGAAATCGTGACGCAATCAAATTGCAAAAACTAGCGGAAGCATGGTATATCAGAGTTTAAAAAATTTCTACAAAACCATTACCCGGATCATCCTTTATGCAAATTATTAATTTAAAACGATAAATAAGAAGTTATGGAATCATACCCTTGTAGAACGAAACTTCCACAGGTACTAGTTCAACTCCTTGTTCTTCGTGATCTCCTTGAATTTTTGGGTTAGATTCTTTCCTTTGATCAACGTTAGCCACCCAAGTGTTTGGCCTCTAGAGGTGATCCACCAAGGAAGAGGAATTATCAAGAAGGAGGGTGTTTGGCTTAACCTTAGTTTTCTATCCTCTATAGAAAATGAGTACTCTCCAACAATTGGAATTGCATCATCTAATATCTATTATAAGACTTCTCTTATATAGACATTGGTCAACCCTTCTAATCCTATTAGACATGGGATTTCTTTTAATTAATTAAACTCCTTTAATTAATTTAGGCTTCCCACCACATGGGAATAATTAATTAAATTCATTTAATTAATTTGTGTGACAAACAAGATTTTTGTAATTTATTTTGAATATTTATTGAATTAAATAAATATTTTTTGATGATTTAATTATTGAGTTAAATAATTAATTGATGAATTTGTGGTAGATTAATTTAATTATATGTGTCACATTAGTTAAATTAATGTGGTGAATTTTTATATTCAAAGTATGTATTTAATTGAGCTTATTTGATTAATATATTAATTAATAAGCATAATGTTATTCTAATTAATTTAATAATTAATTAGAGATTTATGATTAGACATAATTAATAAATAAGAATTTTAATTATGTGACTATGTGATTTAATGTAGATTTATGCTATTTTATTTAATTGATTTAAATAGGATTATTGATTAATTAAAAGTGTGACATTATTAAACTATATTATAGTAAGTTAATTAAAATAAATGAGAAGGGATTCCTTAAGCTAGCCAAACAAGGCCTTAAGGGGAGTTGGTCAGTTAACCCACTAAGGGACCAACTGACAACCACTCACCCATTATATATTATACGTATTATACTTATATACATATATACTATATCAATTCATATATTCATATCAGAGAGAATTTTGAGAGAAAAGATTGAGGAAGAAGAATTTGAAAAGTTTATATCATCATCCTTGAATCATCTTCACAAACTAGCAAGGGTAATTCCTTCTCCTAAGTTTTTAAATTCAAGTTCTTAAAGTTTTCCATTAACGTATGTTAGATTCTCTGTGAATAACTAATTTGATAATTAATGTATGATATGATTTTATATGTGTTATTGTATGATCATAACATGTTGTATATCATGTATGCATGATTTAGTGCGATTAAATCCATGTAGTTATGCTTAATTTGATTTTTCAAAAGTTACAGAGTGTAAAAATTGTACATATGGCCCATATGGCCCTTACGTACAAAATTTACACACCTTATGCGTTTATTTAACTTAAATTAACACTTGAATGTGATTGTGTACATTTAAACGAACAAAATGGAAGTTAAACGAATGGATTCGGTGTTATAACGAATCCGTAACGTTGAATTCTTGTTTTCTTTCAAAACTTTATAAAATGTTGAAAATAGTGAAATTAAATGTGGTGATTTGTGTAATTTCGTGATTTAAAGTGTTAAAAGCATGCTTAGAACATGGTATGATGTTTCTGTAAATTCTATATCTCATGGGTAGCCTTAAATTCATTTCGTTAGTTTAATTTGGATTTATTTGGGTTGCTCTGTGTGTCATTCGCGAACTGGAAATCTGGGTCTGCGTTGCCGCGCGGCCGCGCTGGTCCCAAGGGTAACTGGCGCGCGGCCGCGCCCCTTGCAGAAATTTGAAATTTTTTTGCTAAGTGTTCGTGTGTTCTAAGAGGTGGTTTAAAACCTAATGTAATGAACATAAAGATATGCTAAACATATAATAAGAGGTTAATAACTTATATTACGTGAGTAATTAATAAGTTAATTACATGACTTGAATCGTTAATTGTATAGTCCAATAACGTGCTCAAGACCGATGTGTGTGATTCGATACGTATATCGAGTTATTGATTAATTTGTATTGTGAACGTATTGATGTGTAGGGTTTAATAAAGAACGTGAATTATAATTGTAGCTTGTGCAAGAGGCAAGTATCCTATCCCTAACTTATTGATTTAGCAAGTTCCCTAAATTCTAATTTATTCATTTATTAAGCCTTAGACTTGTGTTTCTATATCGAGTAAGCTCGTGTTTTTAATTGTTCAAGTTCGAAATTCATATTACATATTGTAACTCTTTTAAAAGCATGATTCAGTGATACAATACTTATTCGATTGTATACTCTTGAGATTTATTATTCAAGTTGAATATCGATGTTATTGTTGAACCTTATAGGACTAGTGAACCCTTATTGATTCGACTAGTCCATAGTTGATGAACGTTCTAAATTCCAAAATACTTATTGAGCTTATCCAAACCAAACTTCCTTTGGTGCGGACTCTGATGTCAAAACTGAGATGAACAACCCTGTAAAAGGGGATTATTTACGCTTTAGCGTTGAGATATTGTGCACAATATGGTACTAAGGGCTGATCCCCCTAAGTACGAGAAGTAGAGTCCATAGTCTTATGACTGTTAAAGGTTTTAAGTATAAACACTTTACAACCTAGGACATAGTTCAAGGTCTTATGACCCTCAGATGATATTTTGATTCCTGTTATTTATCCTCGAGTCAAAAGTTGAGTTTCTTTATTCAGATGTCCTTGATTCACTCGCATGTTATTATATTGTTGTCATATTATTATACTTGTGGGCAACCGTGCTCACTCTTGCGTAATAATAACATTGCAGTTAAGAACGAAAGGTCTGACGAGCCTTCTACTAGCAAAGGCAAGGGCAAAGTCAACAAGTGATGAAGACTTGTTGTTTATTTTATGTGTTTATGTTTCAGACTTATGTTAAAGTGGTGTAAAACTTATTTAATTAGTTATATTTCCGCATTTGATATTTAAGGTTAAGTACGACCTGGGATTGATGTATTTCTTTTCAGATGTTGTAACCCCATAAGGGGAGGATTATTTCTATTTATTTCATGGTTTGCATTTACTATGGGTAGATAGATAGATGATATTTGTACAGTGAACACCAAGTCCCGTGGAAATTGAAGTACCCGGATTTGGGGGTGTCACAGGTTGGTATCAGAGCTGTAGGTTATGAACCTTAGGTGGGGAAAAAAACCTTAGGATAGTAGCCTTTTTAGAGATCGAGAACATAGTAATGATAACTCTTATCGAGTTCTAAGAAAGATAATAACTTACCTTATGTGCTACGTGTTTATACTTATATATTCGAGTCTCGATTAGCATCACGTAATTACTAAAACTTAAAATTTTATTTGTCAGGATGACGAATGCTGGAGAACCTAGTCAGTCCAGGGACCTTGTACCCCTAGAGGCTAGAGAGGAGGAGCCCCGAGATATCCACGTAGTTTGGGAGCAGTTAGTCCGACGAGAGCCATCACCCTTGATCACAGTCATTGGTCAGGATATTGTGCCGGTGTCTAATTCAGAGGAGGACTCTGAGGAAGACCCTGAGGAGATTGAAGTTCAGGCTGAGGCAGCTGAAGAGGAGGAGGAAGACCCTGAAGAGTTCCCGCCGAGCTCTATCAGTGCTGAGATGTATGACGAGCTGTATGACCGTAACATAGAGTTACGTGATACTGTTCAGGAGCTGAGGGAGACTGTTCAGGAGCTGAGGGAGCGGTCGGTTACTCAACAGTCTACCATCGAGCTGAGGGATGGAGAGGTTGAGGCTCTTCACACACGTTTGGGAAATGTAGAGTGGAATTTGGCTCACGAGAAGGGCCAAACCGAGCAGAAGTCAGAGGAAATTGAGGAATTGAAGAATGAACTAAAAGAGAAATCAGCAAGGCTGGCCATAGCAGAGGAGGCTTGGGTAAGGGAATCACGACGAGCAGATCTCGCAGAAGATAATTGTCGGGCGAAGAAGGCCAAGCTTGAAGAGACGTACTCTATACTTCAGTATGCAATTGACGAGGCCCAGGATCGGGTTATGAGGTACCCAATTCAGTTTGAAGGACTACCGTCGTACATGCTAGATCGCAGGACGATGTCTCGGATTATGGAAGAAGAGCGTGGCAAAGCTGTTCGTCGCCTTAATGGGCAGTGATAGGAACATTTGATTTTGTGAAACCTATCTGGTAGTTAATAATGTAAATTCCAATGTGTTTATAAACAGAGGAATATTTTATGTTTTAAATCCTGTAGATTCTTTATCTCAGGATAGTTGATGTAAATAGCAGTGATGCTATCGTATTATGTTAAAACTTTTGATTTAGTAATATATCAGAGTTTATTTGAGATAATGTGTTGACTGATTGTGTCTAAATGTTTAAGTTAAGCCTTAGATATTTAAAAGATTGAATAAAGTTCTAATACGCGTATTTCTTAAGAGTAAAATGCCGCCAAGGAGACGATCTAACCGTCAACAGGCCCAAGAAGGGTCAACTAACAACAACAACGACGCCAATGCTAACCCCGTTCAGCAGTTGGCGAACTTACTTGCTGGAGCGCTTAACAACCAACCTCAAGCTCCACCGGCCACAACGTTCAAGGACTTCAAGGCGGTGGGACCGCCAGAGTTTAAAGGCACCATGAACCCGATAGAAGCTCAAACCTGGGTCATGGAGATGGAAAAAGTTTTTGACGTCGCCAGAGTCAGAGAGGACCAGAAAACCGCCTATGCAACGTTCATGCTGAAATCTGAGGCCAGCTATTGGTGGCAAGCGAATAAGGTCCGGGGAGGTGAAGGTGTGATTACCTGGGAGAGGTTCAAAGAGATGTTCTTCGAGATGTACTTTCCGACCAGCTCGCAGAATCAAATGGAGGTCCAGTTCTTGGAACTGAAACAGGGAAATATGTCCGTACCAGAATATGCGGCGAAATTCAATGAGTTGGCTAGGTTTGCCACGTATCAAGTGCACACCGATCAGAGGAAGGCAAGGAGGTTTGAACAGGGCCTGAAGCCCTGGTTGTATAGCAAAGTGTCAATGTTCCAATTGAACACTTTTGCTGGGGTGTTGGAGAAGGCCATTCTCGCTGAAGGCGGGAGTGATGCAGTTACAAAGTATAACCAAGATCAGAAAAAGAAGAAGAGTGAAGGTGAAGGAATTAACAAGGCTAGTGGTAGCAACACGGGAGGGAGTAATAATCAGAAGAGGAGGTGGAATGATAACTCATCGACTGGGAATCAGCAAGGTGGTCAGAAAAAGAGGATCGAAGCTTGTTCGACCTGCGGGAAAGCTCACCTGGGGGTCTGTATGAAGGGAAAACGAGTATGTTATAATTGTGGTCAGGAAGGCCACATAGCACCTAACTGTCCGAACCCAAAGAAGGGCGCTTGCTTCACTTGCGGCTCAAAGGACCATCTGGCAAGGGACTGTCCCAAGAAGGGATCTGGAAGGGAAGGATCAGGTGGAAACAGGGGAAACAGCGGTGGAAGTGCTTTAACTATCACGGGACCAACCGCAACCAACCGACCAACCGCCAGGACCTTCAACATGACCGTGCAGGATGCTGTGCAGTCTCGCGATGTGGTGTCAGGTATCATTCCGATCAATAAAGTTAATGCTTATGTACTATTTGATTCGGGTGCTACTTGTTCATTTATATCCGATGACTTTGCTAAGAACTTAGAACTTCCTATGGACGAGTTAGAATACCCCATGAATATAGAGATTGCGAATAGAGAAGTAATCCCTGTTAAGTATGTACACAAGAACTGTAGAGTAGATATTAAGGGTAACATTATGAACGTAAATCTTATCCCGATTAGACTTGGGGAATTCGATGTTATTCTGGGAATGGATTGGCTAGTCAATTATGGGGCTGTAATTGATTGCCAGAGGAAGTGTATCAACCTTATGACCCCGTCAAAGGTTGTGTTTTATGGCAGTAAATCGCCTAGACAAGCGAGTTGTCTGACGATGATGCAGGCCAGGAAGTTGTTAAGACAAGGCTGTGTAGGATATTTAGCCTACATAGTCGATAGTCGTAAAGAAAATTCGAAATTAGAAGATATACCAGTCGTGAGGGACTTCTTAGACGTATTTCCGGATGATCTGCCAGGACTTCCGCCAGACAGAGAGGTTGAGTTTGTGATCGATTTGGCGCCAGGGACGGCCCCAATATCGAAGGCACCATACCGGATGGCTCCGGTAGAGATGAAAGAGTTAATGGTACAACTACAAGAGTTACTGGACAAGAAGTACATCCAACCGAGCGTATCGCCGTGGGGAGCGCCGGTGTTATTTGTGAAGAAGAAGGACGGGACGATGCGGCTTTGCATCGACTACAGAGAACTGAATAAGGTCACAATTAAGAATAGATATCCATTACCGAGGATCGACGATCTGTTCGACCAATTGAAGGGTGCAAGGTACTTTTCAAAGATAGACTTGAGGAGTGGCTATCATCAGCTGAAGGTGAGGCCAGAGGATGTTCCAAAGACAGCATTTAGGACTCGATATGGTCACTACGAATTTTTGGTAATGTCATTTGGTCTAACGAATGCTCCTGCAGCATTCATGGGCTTAATGAATGGAGTGTTCAAGCCGTTTTTGGACAAATTCGTGGTGGTCTTTATCGACGATATTTTGGTATACTCGAAGACCAAGGAAGAACATGTAGAACATCTGAAGTTAACATTAGAGGCGTTGAGAAGAGAGAAGTTGTACGCCAAATTTTCTAAATGTGAATTCTGGATTGAAAGAGTGCAATTTCTTGGACATGTGATCGACAAGGACGGAATTTCGGTAGATCCCTCTAAAGTCGAAGCTGTGATGAACTGGGATCTGCCGAAAACACCGTCGGAAGTGAGGAGTTTTCTTGGATTGGCGGGTTATTATAGAAGATTTATTCAGGACTTTTCCAAGATCGCAACTCCGCTGACAAATTTGACTAGAAAATCGGTGAAATTCGTTTGGACAGAGAAGTGTGAGGAAAGTTTCCAAGAGCTCAAGAGGAGGTTGAGTTCAGCACCTGTGTTATCCCTTCCGGACGACACAGGCAATTTTGTGGTTTATAGTGATGCGTCGCATAAAGGACTTGGCTGTGTGCTTATGCAAAACGGCAGGGTCATTGCGTATGCGTCACGACAATTGAAAGACTATGAGAAGGGGTATCCGACCCATGACTTGGAGTTAGCTGCCGTGGTATTTGCTTTAAAAATTTGGAGACACTATCTCTATGGGGAGAAGTGTGAAATATATACAGACCACAAGAGTCTGAAATATATCTTTACACAGAAGGACTTGAATATGCGCCAGAGAAGGTGGCTGGAGTTAATTAAGGATTATGACTGTGAAATCTTATACCATCCGGGTAAGGCTAATGTGGTTGCCGACGCCTTAAGCAGAAAGGGTCGGGAGAAATTGATGATGTTGACTACTCAGGAGGAACTAATTTCAGCAATGGAAAAGCTGAAATTGGAAGTGAAGTATTCGATGGAGATTGACGAGAAGTTGTTTCAGATTCAAGCTGGTACAACCCTATTGGATAAAGTTAAGGAAGCTCAACTTCAGGACGAAGAATGTGAGAAGGTTAAGAAAAAGATATCTGAAGGAACCGAACCGAGATTCAAGATAGACAGTGAGGGACTACTGAGATTTGAGAATAGAGTTCGGGTACCGTCAGTGCCAGAAATTAAGGATGACATTTTGAGAGAGGCTCATAGCTCACGGTATTCAATTCACCCCGGTAGTACCAAGATGTACCAGGATCTTCGACAGCACTTCTGGTGGCCGAATTTGAAACGAGATGTTGCTGAGTGTGTTGCAAAGTGTCTAACCTGTCAGAAAGTGAAAGCAGAACATCAGAGACCAAGTGGTTTGCTACAACCCCTGGAAATCCCAGAATGGAAATGGGAACACATTACGATGGATTTCGTGGTTGGCCTTCCGACGACTCAGAAAGGCTACGACGTAGTATGGGTTATCGTTGACCGACTGACGAAATCCGCACACTTCCTTCCGATTAAAATCAGATTCAACTTAGACCAGTTGGCAAGGCTATATGTGAAAGAGATTGTTTCGAGGCACGGAGTTCCGGTGTCAATTGTTTCCGACAGAGATCCGCGTTTCACATCGAACTTCTGGAAGCGACTACAAGAATGCATGGGGACACAGTTGAGAATGAGTACGGCTTATCACCCTCAGACAGATGGGCAGAGTGAAAGAACGATCCAGACATTGGAAGATATGTTGAGAGCATGCATCATGGATTTTAAAGGAAATTGGGATGATCACCTACCGCTTGTGGAATTCGGTTACAACAACAGTTACCACGCTAGTATTGGCATGCCGCCTTACGAAGCGTTGTACGGAAGAAAATGCAGAACCCCGCTATACTGGGATGAAGTTGGCGAGAGACAACTATTAGGTCCAGAACTGGTACAGCAGACAGCAGAGATAGTCAAAGTGATCAGAACAAGACTGGTAGCAGCTCAGGATAGGCAGAAGAAATACGCCGATCCACACCGTAAGAACGTTGAGTTTGAATCGGGTAGCTATGTGTTCTTGAAAGTCTCTCCCTGGAAGGGGAAGATCAGATTCGGTAAGAAGGGAAAATTGAGCCCAAGGTTCTTTGGACCCTTTGAAGTACTGCGAAGGATTGGAGAAGTTGCGTATGAGGTAGCCTTACCTCCGGCGCTTGAGAATGTCCACAACGTCTTTCATGTGTCAGTTTTACGCCCCTACAAACCCGATTACAAACATGTGATTGAATATGAACCCCTACATTTTGAGAAAGACTTATCCTATGAAGAAATTCCTGTTCAGATTGTTGACAGGAAAGAGCAAGTCCTCAGAAATAAAATTATACCTTCTGTTAAGGTAATTTGGAGGAACCACAATGCTGAAGAAGCTACGTGGGAACTCGAAGAGCATATGATGAAGAATTACCCAGATTTATTTACTTAATTTTTTTGTTTATGCGATTCTGGGGACAGAATCTTTGTAAGGGGGGGAGAATGTAACGGGACGAAATTTAATTGAACCGTGATTCTGGGGACAGAATCCTTTTAAGGGGGGAAAGATGTGACAAACAAGATTTTTGTAATTTATTTTGAATATTTATTGAATTAAATAAATATTTTTTGATGATTTAATTATTGAGTTAAATAATTAATTGATGAATTTGTGGTAGATTAATTTAATTATATGTGTCACATTAGTTAAATTAATGTGGTGAATTTTTATATTCAAAGTATGTATTTAATTGAGCTTATTTGATTAATATATTAATTAATAAGCATAATGTTATTCTAATTAATTTAATAATTAATTAGAGATTTATGATTAGACATAATTAATAAATAAGAATTTTAATTATGTGACTATGTGATTTAATGTAGATTTATGCTATTTTATTTAATTGATTTAAATAGGATTATTGATTAATTAAAAGTGTGACATTATTAAACTATATTATAGTAAGTTAATTAAAATAAATGAGAAGGGATTCCTTAAGCTAGCCAAACAAGGCCTTAAGGGGAGTTGGTCAGTTAACCCACTAAGGGACCAACTGACAACCACTCACCCATTATATATTATACGTATTATACTTATATACATATATACTATATCAATTCATATATTCATATCAGAGAGAATTTTGAGAGAAAAGATTGAGGAAGAAGAATTTGAAAAGTTTATATCATCATCCTTGAATCATCTTCACAAACTAGCAAGGGTAATTCCTTCTCCTAAGTTTTTAAATTCAAGTTCTTAAAGTTTTCCATTAACGTATGTTAGATTCTCTGTGAATAACTAATTTGATAATTAATGTATGATATGATTTTATATGTGTTATTGTATGATCATAACATGTTGTATATCATGTATGCATGATTTAGTGCGATTAAATCCATGTAGTTATGCTTAATTTGATTTTTCAAAAGTTACAGAGTGTAAAAATTGTACATATGGCCCATATGGCCCTTACGTACAAAATTTACACACCTTATGCGTTTATTTAACTTAAATTAACACTTGAATGTGATTGTGTACATTTAAACGAACAAAATGGAAGTTAAACGAATGGATTCGGTGTTATAACGAATCCGTAACGTTGAATTCTTGTTTTCTTTCAAAACTTTATAAAATGTTGAAAATAGTGAAATTAAATGTGGTGATTTGTGTAATTTCGTGATTTAAAGTGTTAAAAGCATGCTTAGAACATGGTATGATGTTTCTGTAAATTCTATATCTCATGGGTAGCCTTAAATTCATTTCGTTAGTTTAATTTGGATTTATTTGGGTTGCTCTGTGTGTCATTCGCGAACTGGAAATCTGGGTCTGCGTTGCCGCGCGGCCGCGCTGGTCCCAAGGGTAACTGGCGCGCGGCCGCGCCCCTTGCAGAAATTTGAAATTTTTTTGCTAAGTGTTCGTGTGTTCTAAGAGGTGGTTTAAAACCTAATGTAATGAACATAAAGATATGCTAAACATATAATAAGAGGTTAATAACTTATATTACGTGAGTAATTAATAAGTTAATTACATGACTTGAATCGTTAATTGTATAGTCCAATAACGTGCTCAAGACCGATGTGTGTGATTCGATACGTATATCGAGTTATTGATTAATTTATATTGTGAACGTATTGATGTGTAGGGTTTAATAAAGAACGTGAATTATAATTGTAGCTTGTGCAAGAGGCAAGTATCCTATCCCTAACTTATTGATTTAGCAAGTTCCCTAAATTCTAATTTATTCATTTATTAAGCCTTAGACTTGTGTTTCTATATCGAGTAAGCTCGTGTTTTTAATTGTTCAAGTTCGAAATTCATATTACATATTGTAACTCTTTTAAAAGCATGATTCAGTGATACAATACTTATTCGATTGTATACTCTTGAGATTTATTATTCAAGTTGAATATCGATGTTATTGTTGAACCTTATAGGACTAGTGAACCCTTATTGATTCGACTAGTCCATAGTTGATGAACGTTCTAAATTCCAAAATACTTATTGAGTTTATCCAAACCAAACTTCCTTTGGTGCGGACTCTGATGTCAAAACTGAGATGAACAACCCTGTAAAAGGGGATTATTTACGCTTTAGCGTTGAGATATTGTGCACAATATGGTACTAAGGGCTGATCCCCCTAAGTACGAGAAGTAGAGTCCATAGTCTTATGACTGTTAAAGGTTTTAAGTATAAACACTTTACAACCTAGGACATAGTTCAAGGTCTTATGACCCTCAGATGATATTTTGATTCCTGTTATTTATCCTCGAGTCAAAAGTTGAGTTTCTTTATTCAGATGTCCTTGATTCACTCGCATGTTATTATATTGTTGTCATATTATTATACTTGTGGGCAACCGTGCTCACTCTTGCGTAATAATAACATTGCAGTTAAGAACGAAAGGTCTGACGAGCCTTCTACTAGCAAAGGCAAGGGCAAAGTCAACAAGTGATGAAGACTTGTTGTTTATTTTATGTGTTTATGTTTCAGACTTATGTTAAAGTGGTGTAAAACTTATTTAATTAGTTATATTTCCGCATTTGATATTTAAGGTTAAGTACGACCTGGGATTGATGTATTTCTTTTCAGATGTTGTAACCCCATAAGGGGAGGATTATTTCTATTTATTTCATGGTTTGCATTTACTATGGGTAGATAGATAGATGATATTTGTACAGTGAACACCAAGTCCCGTGGAAATTGAAGTACCCGGATTTGGGGGTGTCACAATTTGTCTCCTAATCTTATTAGGAATAAATGAGAGTACTAAATATTAAATTAATTACTAAACTCCTTTAGAAATTAAAATAATAATAATTGTAATAATATTAATAAGACTCCTCTTATTAATTTATATTTAATATTTCCAAAATATTAAATAATAAACATTAAGCTATTTAATTTATTCTATCACCATAGATTAAATTAATTATACTTAATGCATTATTACGATTATGCCATTACCTTCTTAAATAATTATTCTTCCTTTTATGGTGTGACCCTTTAGGTTCTCCATATTAAACCGGTTGTGAATAAATCAATTAAAATAATTTTAATCTTATTTAAATAAATAAATTAAACTAATAATTTATTTAAATAAATAATATTTATTCTATAATAGGGATAAGCCTCCCTAGCGATCAACGACTTTCCAGATAATATAGATTTCAACATTAATCATAAAAGAACCTGTGAGTTAATAGTTACCATACAATTCAATCCTTCCACCATACAATGTCCCAATTAAATATAAGACATGGATTTACTGTCAAGTCTTATTTTATTTAATTATATGTATTTCGATTAGAAAATGCACAACTCCAAATAATGCAAATTAGAAACTCCTTTCTAATTTCATTTCACCTTGGCCAAGGATTCCTGGGTTGTCATTTAACGAATCACATAGGACATATCTCCTCTTTTACTAGAGGTGGTAGATTCTTTATTGATCATTCATTATCTCCATATGTAACTCATTATACCCAAGCATACCCTATATATGCCTTAAAAGGTCTTAAGGAATAAGTCAAAGTATAATTTGTTACATACAAGATACTATGATGATCTCAAGTCCAAGGATTACTTGTACTACTATCACATTAGGAATTCCTATTGACAGGCGAGTAAATCTCCATTAGGTATTCCATAGCGAATCACGTTCAGTGAACTTATTCTCCAATAAGCACCTGCATACTTGCTTTAGTGTCTCCACACAAATGATCATGAGATCAATCATCCTCATCCAATGAGCAAGCAACATATGTACCAATCTATCCGGATTTACTAATCCCCTTTTTAGTAATCCCACGATTGGGAACTATTTTAGTTTTAGAGCTTTCTAAGAATTTAGATCTCATTAGCATGATCATCATCATGATTCTAAAAGCATTGCTTAAAACTATGGGTTATTTACATATTATAAAAACAGCACCATGTAGATAATTAAATGCCTTTAATAAATGAATATTTTTTTTAATAAATAAATAAGATTGTTTACAAAGTACGTGCTTTATCATCATACAAGATTGGCTTGTATGCACACTACAATCAATCTCCCACTTGCACTAAAGCCAATCGCCATGGTATCCCATACCCAACTTCTCTAAGTGACGATCAAACTGCTGTTGTGTTAAAGCTTTAGTTAATGGATCTGCAATGTTGTCTTGAGAGTCTACACTCTCCTCTTTCAATGATTTCTTTAATCAAAGTGCCGTAACACATGTTTAGATTCAAGATGAGACTTATGAACTATTCCTAGTTCTGTAATGAACTTTTCATCTAAAACATCAACTTGCAGCTTCACTTACAGTTATATACTCTGCCTCTGTCACTGAATCAGCAACTGTTTGCTGCTTGGAACTCTTCCAACTCACTGCGCCTCCGTTCAAGGTAAAAACATACCCCGAAACAGATTTACTGTCATCTTGGTCCGTTTGAAAACTTGAGTCTGTGAAGCCCTCGAGTTTTAATTCAGACCCACCGTAGACAAGAAAAATATCTTTAGTCCTTCTCAAGTACTTTAGGATATTCTTCACTGCCTTCCAGTGCTCTTCTCTAGGATTCGACTGGTATCTGCTCGTTACACTAAGTGCATGAGCAACATCCGGTCTAGTACATATCATACCGTACATGATAGATCCTATTGCAGAAGCATAAGGGATCTTACTCATACGGTCTCTCTCCTCAGGTGTCTTTGGGGCCTGTTTCTTGGAGAGATGTATTCCATGGCTCATTAGCATGAGACCTCTTTTGGAATCTTCCATGCTAAATCTCTTTAGCATTGCATCAATGTACGTTCCTTGGGATAAACCAAGCATCCTTTTAGATCTATCTCTATAGATCTTTATCCCCAAAATATAGGATGCTTCTCCCAAGTCCTTCATGGAGAAGTGTTTATACCCAAGCATACCCTATATATGCCTTAAAAGGTCTTAAGGAATAAGTCAAAGTATAATTTGTTACATACAAGATACTATGATGATCTCAAGTCCAAGGATCACTTGTACTACTATCACATTAGGAATTCCTATTGACATGCGAGTAAAACTCCATTAGGTATTCCATAGCGAATCACGTTCAATGAACTTATTCTTCAATAAGCACCTACATACTTGCTTTAGTGTCTCCACACAAATGATCATGAGATCAATCATCCTCATCCAATGAGCAAGCAACATATGTACCAATCTATCCGGATTTACTAATCCCCTTTTTCGTAATCCCACGATTGGGAACTATTTAAGTTTTAAAACTTTCTAAGAATTTAGATCTCATTAGCATGATCATCATCATGATTCTAAAAGCATTGCTTAAAACTATGGGTTATTTACATATTATAAAAACAGCAACATGTAGATAATTAAATGCCTGTAATAAATGAATATTTCATTAATAAATAAATAAGATTTTTTACAAAGTACGTGCTTTATCATCATACATGATTGGCTTGTATGCACACTACTATCAATCTCCCACTTGCACTAAAGCCAATCGCCATGGTATCTCATACCCATCTTCTCTAAGTGACGATCAAACTGCTGTTGTGTTAAAGCTTTAGTAAATGGATCTGCAATGTTGTCTTGAGAGTCTACAAGCTCCAAGGTGACGTCTCCTCTTTCAATGATCTCCCTGATCAAATGAAATCGCCGCAACACGTGTTTAGATTTCTGATGAGACCTCGGTTCCTTAGCATGTGCAACTGCTCCTGTGTTGTCACAGTAAATGGGAACTGCTTCTCCAATGCTAGGAACCACACCAAGTTCAGTTATGAACTTCTTCATCCAAACAGCTTCCTTTGCAGCTTCACTTGCAGCTATATACTCTGCCTCTGTCACTGAATCAGCAACTGTTTGCTGCTTGGAACTCTTCCAACTCACTGCGCCTCCGTTCAAGGTAAAAACATACCCCGAAACAGATTTACTGTCATCTTGGTCCATTTGAAAACTTGAGTCTGTGAAGCCCTCGAGTTTTAATTCAGACCCACCGTAGACAAGAAAAATATCCTTAGTCC
Source organism: Panax stipuleanatus (assembly GCA_020205555.1). Lineage (NCBI taxonomy): Eukaryota > Viridiplantae > Streptophyta > Magnoliopsida > Apiales > Araliaceae > Panax > Panax stipuleanatus. The sequence continues at coordinate 148,903 of JAINUT010001226.1, forward strand.
TTCTCAAGTATTTTAGGATATTCTTCACTGCCTTCCAGTGCTCTTCTCCTGGATTCGACTGGTATCTGCTCATTACACTAAGTGAATGAGCAACATCCGGTCTAGTACATATCATACCGTACATGATAGATCCTATTGCAGAAGCATAAGGGATCTTACTCATTCGGTCTCTCTCCTCAGGTGTCTTTGGGGCCTGTTTCTTGGAGAGATGTATTCCATGGCTCATCGGCATGAGACCTCTTTTGGAATCTTCCATGCTAAATCTCTTTAGCATTGCATCAATGTACGTTCCTTGGGATAAACCAAGCATCCTTTTAGATCTATCTCTATAGATCTTTATCCCCAAAATATAGGATGCTTCTCCCAAGTCCTTCATGGAGAAGTGTTTAGATAACCAGATTTTAATTAATTGTAGCATAGGAATGTCATTCCCTATCAGTAATATATCATCAACATATAATACAAGGAATGAAACTGCGCTCCCACTAACCTTCTTGTACACACATGGTTCATCGTCATTTTTGATAAAATCAAACTCTTTGATTGTCTCATCAAAACGAATGTTCCATCTACGAGAAGCTTGCTTCAATCCATAAATGGATCGTTGCAGCTTACAGACTTGATTTATTCCAACCTTTGAAACAAATCCCTCTGGCTGTGTCATATACACATCCTCCTCAAGTTTTCCATTGAGGAAGGCCGTTTTCACGTCCATCTGCCAGATCTCATAGTCGTTATAAGCTGCAATCGCAAGCAAAATCCGAATGGACTTGAGCATAGCTACTGGTGAAAAGGTTTCATCATAATCAACTCCTTGTCTTTGTTTGAAACCTTTTGCAACCAGTCGGGCCTTATAGGTCTCCACCTTGCCGTCCGCTCCAGTCTTTCTTTTAAAGACCCATTTACACCCAATAGGCTTAATGCCTTCAGGTGGTGAAACCAAAGTCCATACATTGTTTTCATACATGGAGTCCATTTCGGATTTCATGGCTTCAAGCCATTTCCCTGAGTCTTTATTACTCATGGCCTGTTCGTAATTCAATGGATCATCATCATTCATGATGCGTACCTCATCGTCATCCTCTACAACGAATCCATACCTCTCAGGTATCTTCGGTACTCTTCCAGATTTACGAACAGGGTGTGGTATAGTAGGTTCTTCTACTTGGTCAGGTACCTGACTTTGATCCGTGGTAATTTGTGGTTCTTGAGCTTCTTCAAGATATATCTTACTCCCACTGACCCCTTCATGGATAAACTCCTTTTCCAAGAAGGCAGCATGTTTCGCAACAAACACCTTTTGATCAGTTGGATGATAGAAATAATACCCTACAGTTTCTTTAGGGTATCCCACAAATCTACACTTTTCGGATTTAGTTTGTAGCTTATCATGTTCAAACTTTTTGACATAAGCTGGACAACCCCAAGTCTTAACATGCTTAAGATTTGGTTTCCTCCCCTTCCACATCTCATATGGAGTCTTTGGGGCGGATTTGGTAGGTACCTTGTTAAGTAGGTATGCAGCCGTTTCTAGGGCATATCCCCAGAAGGAAATTGGAAGGTCGGTAAAACTCATCATGGATCGAACCATGTCTAACAGTGTTCGATTTCTCCTTTCAGATACTCCATTTAACTGTGGTGTACCTGGAGGAGTCCATTGTGAGATTATACCATTTTCTTTGAGACAATTGAGAAACTCACCGCTTAAGTATTCTCCGCCTCGATCTGATCGAAGTATCTTTATACTCTTGCCCGTTTGTTTCTCTACTTCACTTCTGAACTCTTTGAACTTTTCAAATGATTCTTACTTGTATTTCATTAAATACACATATCCAAATCTTGAGTGATCATCAGTGAAAGTAATAAAATAAGAATACCCACCCCGTGCACTTGTTGTCATAGGCCCACAAACGTCTGTGTGAATCAATGTCAACAACTCTGTAACTCTTTCTCCTCTTCCACTAAAAGGAGATTTAGTCATTTTACCCATGATACAAGATTCACAAGTTGGATATGATTCATAATCGGATAGCTCGAGGAGCCCATCTTTATGCAACTTGGATAATCTTGTTTCATTGATATGACCGAGTCTACAGTGCCACATGTAGGTATAATTAATATCATCTCTTTTCCTTTTCTTAGTTTGTTCAATTTGAAATATATTTTCTTGTAAGTCAAGTGTATAAAGTCCATTTCGCAAATTTCCAATACCATATAAAACATCGTCTTTATAAATAGAACAACTATTGTTCTTTATAACAACGTTAAATCCTTCCATATCCAATACAGAAATTGAAATAATGTTTTTAATAATATTCGAAACATAATAACAATTATTAAGATAAATGGACTTGCCCGAAGGCATTGCTAAATAATAAGTTCCTACAGCTAATGCAGCAACCTTTGCTCCATTCCCTACTCGTAGGATCACCTCATCATTGTTCAGCTTTCTACTTCTGACTAGTCCCTTCACATTATTACATATGTGAGAACCACAGCCGGTATCCAATACCCAAGTAGAATTTTGACTTTCTGAAAAATTAATTTCAATCATGAACAAACCTTGATTCGAAGTCGAAGCTTCTCCAAGCTTCTTGTCTGCCAGAAACTTCTTGCAGTTTTTCTTCCAATGACCCGGCTCGTTGCAATGAAAGCACATTCCTTTAGCTGGTTCAGGTTTCTTTTGTTCCTTTTCTTTCCCCTTTCCCTTAGCCTTCTTGGATTTCTTCTTTTCAGAAGATACCTTAGGTCTCTTCCTTTTATTGGAAGAATCCACCATCAAGATATGGTTCTTCTTGGATGGGAAGTGACCTTCTGCAGTTTTCAGCATGTTAAGCAGCTCAGGCAAGCTGACATCTAGCTTATTCATGTGAAAATTAACCACAAACTGCGAGAAGGTCTCAGGGAGTGACTGCAAGACCAAGTCTTGACTCAACTCCCCATCCATGACGAACCCAAGCTGTCCAAGGCGTTCAATCAAATTGATCACTTTCAGGACATGAGTCTCGACGGCAGTACCCTCGGTCATCCGAGATCGGAAGAGCTCCTTAGATATCTCATATCTAGCAGTCCTACTCTGTTCACCATACAACTCCTCGAGGTGAAGCAGCATAGCAGGAGCATCCATTTTTTCGTGCTGACGCTGAAGCTCGTTATTCATGGATGCGAGCATGATGCATTGAGCCACAGATGCATCATCTTGCCACTTATTGAAAGTGACAATCTCTTCCTCAGAGGCTGTTTCTGAAACAGATTCAGGGACAGTTGAATTTAGGACATAAGAAATCTTTTCAGCAGTGAGAACAATTCTCAGATTTCTTAGCCAGTCCTCATAATTCGGCCCGGTAAGCTTGTTTGCATCAAGTATGCTTCGTAGTGAGATTAGTGATTTAGACATTTTTAAAATTCTGCATGTGAAAAATAACATTTTAGCAAACATTCATTTTATTAATTTTGCATACCAAAATAAATTTAGGTCTTTATTTTAAATTGGTATCTCCCACTATTTTCATCAAACTATATTACCCTCACTTATATAGTTCGGCAACATCTAATTAAAGATTTGCTAGTGAGAATAAGGATCCCATTTCAAATGTATATAACCTTGTGGATAGCACAACAAGCGATATACAAATAAATAGGTAGACAACTCTTGTCAATTACAACACTATATAAGTCCTTTTATTTTGCCTCTTAAATCATAATGGTCAAGTGTGTGCACATCCGAACTAAAATGATTTAAGTTAAGTCCAGCCTAGCACTTCCATAAATTCAAAAAAGAAAAATGTTCGTCCTTGTGGATAGCACAACAAGACTAGATCGTTCAATTTTCTTGATAAGCATCAAATGTGATTAATTAACATCTTAAATACGCAATACTCGCCTTGTGGATAGCACAACAAGCTCATATTAAATATTTAATACTCTATTAATTTATCATGCTAGAAGGCGACGTTCGATATTCCAAATATCATTTGAACGCTTCGGACTTAATATTATTTCTTTGAGGGGTTTGTTATTATTTGTCTCATCTTGTTTAGTGCGCATGCACATATATATATAAAATACGCGTCATTTTATTAAACATGCGAAGCATGTTTGCATAAAATATAATATATATAATATTTAGCATGCAATATAGAATATTATATTCTACCCGGATTGATTATGGACTTTTATTCTAGTTTGGTTCACTAGAGCCACCAAGTGAACCAAAAGGTCAAACCTAGGAGTGCAAGAATTTAAATTTAAATATAACTATTACATTTAAACTCGGGCTCCATACAAACGGGTCTTCACGAGCTCCTTGCTCCTTGGTCTCCAATTTTTAAAGATAATTCTAACTATTTCTATTACATTAAACTATTTAATTTAAATAGAAACCTTGATCAACAGTCAAGGGGAAGTACATAGGAGGGAGATAGAATTTTACATCAAGAAAAAAAATTAGAGAAGACGAGGTACGCAGACCCCATTTAATAAAACCCATTCATTCAAGCATTCAACTAAAATAAAATCCAATCACATTGGTCAAATAGTCCATAATCAATCCCCATTTATTTTCATACATATCACCATATATATCAATAAATAAATATTCATCTCATGAATTAAAACATTCCATATATATATGAGTATCATTTAATGGGCAATTTTAAATTGCATGAAATCCAATTTCAAGATTAAAATAAACGCTTTATTTTAATTATAAAATTATTTAGAATATAATATATAAATATATCATATTTATTTATTTTTATTTTTTAAAAAAAAATCACCTTCTTTTATTAAAAGAGTCCTGCAGGTTTATTAAAAAAGTCCTTTCCTGATGGGTCACATTCTTTTTGGAGTAAGAAAGAGACAACACCTTTTCTTTGCAGAATTCAAGATTAGCACCAAAAAAAAATTGTGATTCTTCCCAAAAAAAGTCTTTTTTTTTTTCTTAAAAAATATAATTTTATACAATAAAATTATGCCCAATAAATTATTTTAAATACATACCCATATGTATATGAAATCAAAAATAAATTAATAATTGCATAAAGATTTGGCTCTGATACCACTGTTGGGTTTGTACGAAATCGTGACGCAATCAAATTGCAAAAATTAGCGGAAGCATGGTATATCAGAGTTTAAAAAATTTCTACAAAACCATTACCCGGATCATCCTTTATGCAAATTATTAATTTAAAACGATAAATAAGAAGTTATGGAATCATACCCTTGTAGAACGAAGCTTCCACAGGTACTAGTTCAACTCCTTGTTCTTCGTGATCTCCTTGAATTTCCGGGTTAGATTCCTTCCTTTGATCAACGTTAGCCACCCAAGTGTTTGGCCTCTAGAGGTGATCCACCAAGGAAGATGAATTATCAAGAAGGAGGGTGTTTGGCTTAACCTTAGTTTTCTATCCTCTATAGAAAAGGAGTACTCTCCAACAATTGGAATTGCATCAATCTAATATCTATTATAAGACTTCTCTTATATAGACATTGGTCAACCCTTCTAATCCTATTAGACATGGGATTTCTTTTAATTAATTAAACTCCTTTAATTAATTTAGGCTTCCCACCACATGAGAATAATTAATTAAATTTATTTAATTAATTTGTCTCCTAATCTTATTAGGAATAAATGAGAGTACTAAATATTAAATTAATTACTAAACTCCTTTAGAAATTAAAATAATAATAATTGTAATAATATTAATAAGACTCCTCTTATTAATTTATATTTAATATTTCCAAAATATTAAATAATAAACATTAAGCTATTTAATTTATTCTATCACCATAGATTAAATTAATTATACTTAATGCATTATTACGATTATGCCATTACCTTCTTAAATAATTATTCTTCCTTTTATGGTGTGACCCATTAGGTTCTCCATATTAAACCGGTTGTGAATAAATCAATTAAAACAATTTTAATCTTATTTAAATAAATAAATTAAACTAATAATTTATTTAAATAAATAATATTTATTCTACAATAGGGATAAGCCTCCCTAGCGATCAACGACTTTCCAGATAATATAGATTTCAACATTAATCATAAAAGAACCTGTGAGTTAATAGTTACCATACAATTCAATCCTTCCACCATACAATGTCCCAATTAAATATAAGACATGGATTTACTGTCAAGTCTTATTTTATTTAATTATATGTATTTCGATTAGAAAATGCACAACTCCAAATAATGCAAATTAAAAACTCCTTTCTAATTTCATTTCACCTTGGCCAAGGATTCCTGGGTTGTCATTTAACGAATCACATGGGACATATATCCTCTTTTACTAGAGGTGGTAGATTCTTTATTGATCATTCATTATCTCCATATGTAACTCATTATACCCAAGCATACCCTATATATGCCTTAAAAGGTCTTAAGGAATAAGTCAAAGTATAATTTGTTACATACAAGATACTATGATGATCTCAAGTCCAAGGATCACTTGTACTACTATCACATTAGGAATTCCTATTGACATGCGAGTAAAACTCCATTAGGTATTCCATAGCGAATCACGTTCAATGAACTTATTCTTCAATAAGCACCTACATACTTGCTTTAGTGTCTCCACACAAATGATCATGAGATCAATCATCCTCATCCAATGAGCAAGCAACATATGTACCAATCTATCCGATTTACTAATCCCCTTTTTCGTAATCCCACGATTGGGAACTATTTAAGTTTTAAAACTTTCTAAGAATTTAGATCTCATTAGCATGATCATCATCATGATTCTAAAAGCATTGCTTAAAACTATGGGTTATTTACATATTATAAAAACAGCAACATGTAGATAATTAAATGCCTGTAATAAATGAATATTTCATTAATAAATAAATAAGATTGTTTACAAAGTACGTGCTTTATCATCATACATGATTGGCTTGTATGCACACTACTATCAATAATGTCATACAAGATTAATGGAATGTCTAATAGCGTTGAAATAAATCTCAAGTTTCCTAAACAAACTTTAACATATATAGACCATAAATACATTCTGACTTTTGAGACATAATAGTATGACATAGAAATACATGAAGTGCATGTTAGCTTATCTATATTGGTTCCATGATATAGTATGGACATGTGAACCTAACTAGTGCTCATTTCTAACGAAAATATAAGTTTTAAAGGCAAACCTTGACATATAAAGATCATATATATATTCTGATTTTCGGGTATGTTTCTATGGCCTTTACATACATGTCGGACACATTAACTTACGTATATAAATTTCATAATGTAGCATGAACGTGTTAGAACGTATTAGCAAACTTTATTAATTAAAGTATAAGTGTTGAACGTGAACGTCGGCATGTTACATTGAGATTTGAACTTCGATACTTATGAACATGTTTGATAGAACTTGTAGACTTGCTAAGGTATCATTCATGTTTGCCTACTATGTTACTTGTAATGAAACCAAATTTGCGTAAATAAAGTATGCTTTCAAACTAATGATAATGATAGTTGCATATATGTGATATGAAAACTCATGAACATGTTTACTACAAGTTATGTGAACATTTTAAGTGTTTAAAAAGCGAGCATGTTAGACCTTATGAGTTCGTGTCCTTGAATGACTTTTAGTCATTGAAAGTATTGACTTAGAATCTATATCACATATAATTGAAACGAGGAAAGGTTGTACAAACATAAAAGTATCTTTTAATATGTTTATATGCTATGTGGTGTTGTTGGCTTGCATGACCGGACAGAAACCATAAGGCACAGCTCAGCCTTGGCTTGGCCAGAGGGCTGCGCAGCTGCGCTGTCCCTAGGCTTAGTCATGGCGCAGCTGCGCCGGCCTGGAATTGAAAGCCATGCAGTTTGACAATCTGATTTTGGACAGATAGCTTATATGACGCCTACATTGCTAGAAATGGTTTACACCCTACTGATATATGTGCATAGGTGATGATTAAGTAACAAGATAATGTTTAACTTATATAATGGAAGCCCATGGGTCAAAGAATCATAGCTACTTGAACATGATGAGTTGGTATAATATCATTTATATTATAACTATGTACTTGATTCGTGATCTGATTTTATACCATATGAGTATAAGTATGACATGTGACTAAGATAGTAACATATATGTATATTGAGTAATAAGTTGTGTAACGGATGTGTTAACTAATGAAAATCTTATGCATGTAATACATTATATAGGATTCGAAAGTGTTGGCTAGCTTTACGTGAATAAACTACGCATAAGGCAAGTATCCTAAACCCTTGCACTACTTTATTTAACGGATATCGTAAGCGAGTATCTAAACCTTATCTCTTTGGATACGAGTATTCTATCTTTGTATATTGCGAACTAGTTCCTACTTAATCGTTTGAATTGAATTAGCATACTTGAACTCTTATTTCATTAAAGCTATTATTCATGTTGAACTTAGTGTTGTTCTTGAATATTGTGAAAGTGTCTATGCCATTTGATTCGGCTAGACTTACATTATTGAAAAGCGACCCAAAACCAATTGATTGGTGCGGGATCTTATATATGACTGAGAAGAACAAACTATAACTGTCGGAGAACCGACGCGCGCACTTGAGTATGATTGATTGTTATGCATAACGAGGGTACTTTAGGCTGATCACCTGTTGTATCTGTTTTTGTTGGATTTTCAGTTTATTACTGTCAAATCCTGTGGAAGTTCATAGTCCTTAGTGACTGCTCAGTATTCAGTTATCTTGAAATCTTGAATTGATTTATTATTGAATCATATTGATATTATTCTGTCCTTAGTGACTGTTATTGAGAACTGTTGATATTCTTGCTATCCTTGAACTATCAAACTTTCCTATACCCTTTCGAGAATTGAGAATTATATCATTTACCCTTGTTGTATATTACTTGCTGAGCAATTTGTGCTCATTCTTGCTTTTCCCTAAAACATTTCAGTTAAGGCAGAGCATGGCGAACCTTCGGGCATTGATAAGGGCAAGGGCAAGGCTACCAACTAGTTTGTCTCTTTTATGTTTTAATATTTTAATGTTGTATTAAGATAATGTAGTAAGACTGGATTTGATTATGTTTAAGCTTAAGTTAGATTATGTAATAAGTCGTTTATTGATATTATTATGTAATCTATTAAGTACTGTAGGTTGCGAGACTTGGGGGAATAATTATAATAAATCATTGTAAATTATTCTAGAATAGAATTTCCGCTGTGATTGTGCAATATTTAGTTATTATTATTGTGATGTATTACCATGAGCACGTGATGAACCGAATTCGAGAGACCAAGTGGCGGTCTTAGAATTTGGGGGCGTCACATGAGATGTACGCATGGTTTTGAACGCGATAATCATGTTTTGACGCTAATCAAAATTGAACGAAAAAATACAACTCTTAATCACCTCTTTCTTTATAAATTTAAAACAACCAATGAAACAATATGAAGGTCTCCCTAAATAAAGACTTGTGTGAGATCTACGCATAGTTTTGGACACGTTAGTGATGGGATTGCTCCTTTTGATGCTAATTTCAACTAGAACAAAGTAATAGGACTCATAATCACCTATATTTTGACAATTTGAGAAAAATAATAAAAAAATAAGTTATCCCTAAATAAAGGCTTGTGTGAGATGTACGGATCGTTTTGAAGGCACTAGTGATATTATTGCTCCTTTTGATGCTAATCAAACTAGTACGAAGTCATAGGACTCATAATCACATCTTTCTTTGACAATTTGAGAGAACAACTGAAATAATAAGAAGGTCTCCCTAAATCAAGACTTGTGTGAGATGTATGCATCATTTTTATCGCGATAGTCATGGGATTGCTCCTTTTGATGCTAATCAAATTATAACGAAGTAATAGAACTCCTAATCACCTCTTTCTTCGACAATTCTAAGGAACCAATGAAATAATAAGAAGGCAGAGTAAATGAAGACTTATGTGAGATGTACGAGTCGTTTTGAATGCGATAGTCATGGGATTGCTAATTTTAATGCTAATCAAACTAGAATGAAGTTATAGGTCACCTAATAACCTCTTTCTTTGACAATTGAAGGGAACCAATGAAACAATAAGAAAGTCTCCCTAAATAAAGACTTGTATGAGGTCTACGCATCATTTTGGGAGCGATAGTGATGGGATTGCTCCTTTTGATGCTAATTTTAACTAGAACGAAGTAATAAGACTCATAATCACCTACATTTTGAGAATTTGAGAGAACTAATGAAAGAATAAAAAGTTCTCCCTAAATGAAGACTTGTGCAAAATGTACGGATCGTTTTGAAGGTACTAGTAATAGGATTGCCCCTTTGATGATAATCAAACTAGAATGAAGTCATAGGACTCATAATCGCATCTTTCTTTGACAATTTGAGGGAAACTAATGAAACAATAAGAAAGTCTCCATAAATCAAAACTTGTGTGAGATGTACGCATCGTTTTTAACGCGATAGTCATGGGATTGCTTCTTTTGATGCTAATCAAATTAAAACAAAGTAATAGGATTCCCAATAACCTCTTTCTTTGACAATTTTAGAGAACCAATGAAACTATAAGAATGTCTCCTTAAATGAAGGACTTGTGTGAGATGTACACATCGTTTTTATCGCGATAGTCATGAGATTGCTACTTTTGATGCTAATTAAACTAGAACGAAGTTATAGGACTCCTAATCACCTCTTTCTTTGACAATTTTAGAGAACCAATGAAACAATAAGAATGTCTCCTTAAATGAAGACTTGTGTGAGATGTACGCATCATTTTTATCGCGACAGTCATGGGATTGCTACTTTTAATGCTAATCAAACTAGAATGAAGTTATAGGACTCCTAATCACCTCTTTCTTTAACAATTTTAGGGAACCAATGAAACAATAAGAAGGTCTCCCTAAATGGAGACTTGTGTGAGGTCTACGCATCATTTTGGGAGCGATAGTGATGGGATTGCTCCTTTTGATGCTAATTTTAACTAGAACGAAGTAATAGGACTCATAATTACCTACATTTTGACAATTTGAGAGAACTAATGAAACAATAAGAAGTTCTCCCTAAATGAAGAATTGTGTAAGATGTACGGATCGTTTTGAAGGTACTAGTGATAGGATTGCTCCTTTGATGCTAATCAAACTATAACATAGTCATAGGACTCATAATAGCATCTTTCTTTGACAATTTGAGAGAACCAATGAAACAAGAAGAAAGTCTCCATAAATCAAGACTTGTGCGAGATGTACGCATCCTTTTTAACGCGATAGTCATGGGATTGCTCCTTTTGATGCTAAACAAATTAGAACGAAGTAATAGGACTCCCAATTACCTCTTTTTTGACAATTTTAGAGAACCAATGAAACAATAAGAATATCTCCATAAATGAAGACTTGTGTGAGATGTACGCATCGTTTTTATTGCGATAGTCATGAGATTGCTACTTTTGATGCTAATAAAACTAGAACGAAGTTATAGGACTCCTAATCACCTTTTTCTTTGACAATTTTAGAGAACCAATGAAACAATAAGGTCTCCTTAACTCAAGACTTGTGTGAGATGTACGCATCGTTTTGAACGCAATAGTATAGTATTGCTCCTTTTGTCACTAATCAAACTAGGATGAAGTTATAGGACTCTTAATCACCTCTTTCTTTGAGAATTTTAGAGAATCAATGAAACAATAAGAAGGTCTCCTTAAATGAAGACTTGTGTGAGATGTACGCATGGTTTTCAACGCGATAATCATGGGTTTCTCTTTTTGACGCTAATCAAACAAGAACGAAAAAATACAACTCTTAATCATCTCTTTCTTTGTAAATTTAAAACGACCAATGAAACAATATGAAGGTCTCTCTAAATAAAAACTTGGGTGAGATCTACGCATCGTTTTGGACACTTTAGTGATGGGATTTCTCCTTTTGATGCTAATTTCAACAAGAATGAAGTAATAGGACTCATAATCACCTATATTTTGACAATTTGAGAAAACTAATAACAAATAAGGTGTCTTTAAATGAAGGCTTGTGTGAGTTGTACGGATCGTTTTGAAGGCACTAGTGATATGATTGCTCCTTTTGATGTTAATCAAACTAGAACGAAGTCATAGGACTCATAATCAGATCTTTGTTTGACAATTTGAGAGAACAAATGAAATAATAAGAGGTCTCCCTAAATCAAGACTTGTGTGAGATGTACGCATCATTTTTAACGCGATAGTCATGGGATTGCTCTTTTTGATGCTAATCAAATTAGAACGAAGTAATAAGACTCACAGTCACCTCTTTCTTTGACAATTTTAGAGAACAAATGAAACAATAAGAATGTCTCCTTAATTGAAGACTTGTGTGAGATGTACGCATTGTTTTTATCGTGATAGTCATGAGATTGCTACTTTTGATGCTAATCAAACTAGAACGAAGTTATAGGACTCCTAATCACCTCTTACTTTGATAATTTTAGAGAACCAATGAAGCAATAAGGTCTCCTTAAATCTAGACTTGTGTGAGATGTACGCATCGTTTTGAACGCAATAGTCATAGTATTGCTCCTTTTGATACTAATCAAACTAGAACGAAGTCATAGGACTCTTAATCACCTCTTTCATTGACAATTTTAGAGAATCAATGAAACAATAAGTTCTCCCTAAATGAAGACTTGTGTGAGATGTAAGCATGGTTTTGAACGCGATAATCATGGGTTTCTCTTTTTGACGCTAATCAAACTTGAACGAAAAAATACAACTCTTAATCACCTCTTTCTTTATAAATTTAAAATAACCAATGAAACAATTTGAAGGTCTCCCTAAATAAAGACTTGGGTGAGATCTACGCATCGTTTTGTACACGTTAGTGATGGGATTTCTCCATTTGATGCTAATTTCAACTAGAACGAAGTAATAGGACTCGTAATCACCTATATTTTGATAATTTGAGAAAACTAATAAAAAATAAGGTGTCTCTAAATGAAGGCTTGTGTGAGTTGTACGGATCGTTTTGAAGGCACTAGTGATATGATTGCTCCTTTTGATGTTAATCAAACTAGAACGAAGTCATAGGACTCATAATCACATCTTTGTTTGACAATTTGAGAGAACAAATGAAATAATAAGAGGTCTCCCTAAATAAAGACTTGTGTGAGATGTACGCATCGTTTTTAACGCGATAGTCATGGGATTGCTCTTTTTGTTGCTAATCAAATTAGAACGAAGTAATAAGACTCCCAGTCACCTCTTTCTTTGACAATTTTGGAGAACAAATGAAACAATAAGAATGTCTCCTTAATTGAAGACTTGTGTGAGATGTACGCATCGTTTTTATCATGATAGTCATGAGATTGCTACTTTTGATGCTAATCAAACTAGAACGAAGTTATAGGACTCCTAATCACCTCTTACTTTGATAATTTTAGAGAACCAATGAAGCAATAAGGTCTCCTTAAATCTAGACTTGTGTGAGATGTACGCATCGTTTTGAACGCAATAGTCATAGTATTGCTCCTTTTGATACTAATCAAACTAGAACGAAATCATAGGACTCTTAATCACCTCTTTCTTTGACAATTTTAGAGAATCAATGAAACAATAAGAAGCTCTCCCTAAATGAAGACTTGTGTGAGATGTACGCATGGTTTTGAACGCGATAATCATGTTTTGACGCTAATCAAAATTGAACGAAAAAATACAACTCTTAATCACCTCTTTCTTTATAAATTTAAAACAACCAATGAAACAATATGAAGGTCTCCCTAAATAAAGACTTGTGTGAGATCTACGCATAGTTTTGGACACGTTAGTGATGGGATTGCTCCTTTTGATGCTAATTTCAACTAGAACGAAGTAATAGGACTCATAATCACCTATATTTTGACAATTTGAGAAAAATAATAAAAAAATAAGTTGTCCCTAAATAAAGGCTTGTGTGAGATGTACGGATCGTTTTGAAGGCACTAGTGATATTATTGCTCCTTTTGATGCTAATCAAACTAGAACGAAGTCATAGGACTCATAATCACATCTTTCTTTGACAATTTGAGAGAACAAATGAAATAATAAGAAAGTCTCCCTAAATCAAGACTTGTGTGAGATGTACGCATCGTTTTTAACGCGATAGTCATAGGATTGCTCCTTTTGATGCTAATCAAATTATAACGAAGTAATAGAACTCCTAATCACCTCTTTCTTCGACAATTCTAAGGAACCAATGAAATAATAAGAAGGCGGAGTAAATGAAGACTTGTGTGAGATGTACGAGTCGTTTTGATTGCGATAGTCATGGGATTGCTAATTTTAATGCTAATCAAACTAGAATGAAGTTATAGGTCACCTAATAACCTCTTTCTTTGACAATTGAAGGGAACCAATAAAACAATAAGAAGGTCTCCCTAAATGAAGACTTGTATGAGGTCTACGCATCATTTTGGGAGCGATAGTGATGGGATTGCTCCTTTTGATGCTAATTTTAACTAGAACAAAGTAATAAGACTCATAATCACCTACATTTTGAGAATTTGAGAGAACTAATGAAAGAATAAAAAGTTCTCCCTAAATGAAGACTTGTACAAAATGTACGGATCGTTTTGAAGGTACTAGTGATAGGATTGCCCCTTTGATGATAATCAAACTAGAATGAAGTCATAGGACTCATAATCGCATCTTTCTTTGACAATTTGAGGGAAACTAATGAAATAATAAGAAAGTCTCCATAAATCAAGACTTGTGTGAGATGTACGCATCGTTTTTAACGCGATAGTTATGGGATTGCTTCTTTTGATGCTAATCAAATTAAAACAAAGTAATAGGATTCCTAATAACCTCTTTCTTTGACAATTTTAGAGAACCAATGAAACTATAAGAATGTCTCCTTAAATGAAGACTTGTGTGAGATGTACACATCGTTTTTGTCGCGATAGTCATGAGATTGCTACTTTTGATGCTAATTAAACTAGAACGAAGTTATAGGACTCCTAATCACCTCTTTCTTTGACAATTTTAGAGAACCAATGAAACAGTAAGAATGTCTCCTTAAATAAAGACTTGTGTGAGATGTACTCATCATTTTTATCGCGACAGTCATGGGATTGCTACTTTTAATGTTAATCAAACTAGAATGAAGTTATAGGACTCCTAATCACCTCTTTCTTTAACAATTTTAGGGAACCATTGAAACAATAAGAAGGTCTCCCTAAATGGAGACTTGTGTGAGGTCTACGCATCATTTTGGGAGCGATAGTGATGGGATTTCTCCTTTTGATGCTAATTTTAACTAGAACGAAGTAATAGGACTCATAATTACCTACATTTTGACAATTTGAGAGAACTAATGAAACAATAAGAAGTTCTCCCTAAATGAAGAATTGTGTAAGATGTACGGATCGTTTTGAAGGTACTAGTGATAGGATTGCTCCTTTGATGCTAATCAAACTATAACATAGTCATAGGACTCATAATAGCATCTTTCTTTGACAATTTGAGAGAACCAATGAAATAAGAAGAAAGTCTCCATAAATCAAGACTTGTGCGAGATGTACGCATCCTTTTTAACGCGATAGTCATGGGATTGCTCCTTTTGATGCTAAACAAATTAGAACGAAGTAATAGGACTCCCAATTACCTCTTTTTTGACAATTTTAGAGAACCAATGAAACAATAAGAATGTCTCCATAAATGAAGACTTGTGTGAGATGTACGCATCGTTTTTATTGCGATAGTCATGAGATTGCTACTTTTGATGCTAATAAAACTAGAACGAAGTTATAGGACTCCTAATCACCTTTTTCTTTGACAATTTTAGAGAACCAATGAAACAATAAGGTCTCCTTAACTCAAGACTTGTGTGAGATGTACGCATCGTTTTAAACGCAATAGTATAGTATTGCTCCTTTTGACACTAATCAAACTAGAATGAAGTTATAGGACTCTTAATCACCTCTTTCTTTGAGAATTTTAGAGAATCAATGAAACAATAAGAAGGTCTCCTTAAATGAAGACTTGTGTGAGATGTACGCATGGTTTTCAACGCGATAATCATGGGTTTCTCTTTTTGACGCTAATCAAACAAGAACGAAAAAATACAACTCTTAATCATCTCTTTCTTTGTAAATTTAAAACGACCAATGAAACAATATGAAGGTCTCTCTAAATAAAAACTTGTGTGAGATCTACGCATCGTTTTGGACACATCAGTGATGGGATTTCTCCTTTTGATGCTAATTTCAACAAGAACGAAGTAATAGGACTCATAATCACCTTTATTTTGACAATTTGAGAAAACTAATAACAAATAAGGTGTCTTTAAATGAAGGCTTGTGTGAGTTGTACGGATCGTTTTGAAGGCACTAGTGATATGATTGCTCCTTTTGATGTTAATCAAACTAGAACGAAGTCATAGGACTCATAATCAGATCTTTGTTTGACAATTTGAGAGAACAAATGAAATAATAAGAGGTCTCCCTAAATCAAGACTTGTGTGAGATGTACGCATCATTTTTAATGCGATAGTCATGGGATTGCTCTTTTTGATGCTAATCAAATTAGAACGAAGTAATAAGACTCCCAGTCACCTCTTTCTTTGACAATTTTAGAGAACAAATGAAACAATAAGAATGTCTCCTTAATTGAAGACTTGTGTGAGATGTACGCATCGTTTTTATCGTGATAGTCATGAGATTGCTACTTTTGATGCTAATCAAACTAGAACGAAGTTATAGGACTCCTAATCACCTCTTACTTTGATAATTTTAGAGAACCAATGAAGCAATAAGGTCTCCATAAATCTAGACTTGTGTGAGATGTACGCATCATTTTGAACGCAATAGTCATAGTATTGCTCCTTTTGATACTAATCAAACTAGAACGAAGTCATAGGACTCTTAATCACCTCTTTCTTTGACAATTTTAGAGAATCAATGAAACAATAAGTTCTCCCTAAATGAAGACTTGTGTGAGATGTAAGCATGGTTTTGAACGCGATAATCATGGGTTTCTCTTTTTGACGCTAATCAAACTTGAACGAAAAAATACAACTCTTAATCAACTCTTTCTTTATAAATTTAAAACAACCAATGAAACAATTTGAAGGTCTCCCTAAATAAAGACTTGGGTGAGATCTACACATCGTTTTGTACACGTTAGTGAGGGGATTTCTCCTTTTGATGCTAATTTCAACTAGAACGAAGTAATAGGACTCGTAATCACCTATATTTTGATCATTTGAGAAAACTAATAAAAAATAAGGTGTCTCTAAATGAAGGCTTGTGTGAGTTGTACGGATCGTTTTGAAGGCACTAGTGATATGATTGCTCCTTTTGATGTTAATCAAACTAGAACGAAGTCATAGGACTCATAATCACATCTTTGTTTGACAATTTGAGAGAACAAATGAAATAATAAGAGGTCTCCCTAAATAAAGACTTGTGTGAGATGTACGCATCGTTTTTAACGCGATAGTCATGGGATTGCTCTTTTTGTTGCTAATCAAATTAGAACGAAGTAATAAGACTCCCAGTCACCTCTTTCTTTGACAATTTTGGAGAACAAATGAAACAATAAGAATGTCTCCTTAATTGAAGACTTGTGTGAGATGTACGCATCGTTTTTATCATGATAGTCATGAGATTGCTACTTTTGATGCTAATCAAACTAGAACGAAGTTATAGGACTCCTAATCACCTCTTACTTTGATAATTTTAGAGAACCAATGAAGCAATAAGGTCTCCTTAAATCTAAACTTGTGTGAGATGCACGCATCGTTTTGAACGCAATAGTTATAGTATTGCTCCTTTTGATACTAATCAAACTAGAACGAAGTCATAGGACTCTTAATCATCTCTTTCTTTGACAATTTTAGAGAATCAATGAAACAATAAGTTCTCCCTAAATGAAGACTTGTGTGAGATGTACGCATTGTTTTGAACGCGATAATCATGGGTTTCTCTTTTTGACGCTAATCAAACTTGAACGAAAAAATACAACTCTTAATCACCTCTTTCTTTATAAATTTAAAACAACCAATGAAACAATTTGAAGGTCTCCCTAAATAAAGACTTGGGTGAGATCTACGCATCGTTTTGTACACGTTAGTGATGAGATTTCTCCTTTTGATGCTAATTTCAACTAGAACGAAGTAATAGGACTCATAATCACCTATATTTTGACAATTTGAGAAAAAATAATGAAAAAATAAGGTGTCCCAAAATGAAGGCTTGTGTGAGATGTACGGATCGTTTTGAAGGCACTAGTGATATGATTGCTCCTTTTGATGCTAATCAAACTAGAACGAAGTCATAGAACTCATAATCACATCTTTCTTTGACAATTTGAGAGAACAAATGAAATAATAAGAAGGTCTCCCTAAATCAAGACTTGTGTGAGATGTACGCATCGTTTTTAACGCGATAGTCATAGGATTACTCCTTTTGATGCTAATCAAATTATAACGAAGTAATAGAACTCCTAATCACCTCTTTCTTCGACAATTCTAAGGAACCAATGAAATAATAAGAAGGCGGAGTAAATGAAGACTTGTGTGAGATGTACGAGTCGTTTTGAACGCGATAGTCATGGGATTGCTAATTTTAATGCTAATCAAACTAAAATGAAGTTATAGGTCACCTAATAACCTCTTTCTTTGACAATTGAAGGGAACCAATGAAACAATAAGAAGGTCTCCCTAAATGAAGACTTGTATGAGGTCTACACATCATTTTGGGAGCGATAGTGATGGGATTGCTCCTTTTGATGCTAATTTTAACTAGAACGAAGTAATAAGACTCATAATCACCTACATTTTGAGAATTTGAGAGAACTAATGAAAGAATAAAAAGTTCTCCCTAAATGAAGACTTGTGCAAAATGTACGGATCGTTTTGAAGGTACTAGTGATAGGATTGCCCCTTTGATGATAATCAAACTAGAATGAAGTCATAGGACTCATAATCGCATCTTTCTTTGACAATTTGAGGGAAACTAATGAAACAATAAGAAAGTCTCCATAAATCAAGACTTGTGTGAGATGTACGCATCGTTTTTAACGCGATAGTCATGGGATTGCTTCTTTTGATGCTAATCAAATTAAAACAAAGTAATAGGATTCCCAATAACCTCTTTCTTTGACAATTTTAGAGAACCAATGAAACAATAAGAATGTCTCCTTAAATGAAGACTTGTGTGAGATGTACGCATCGTTTTTATCGCGATAGACATGAGATTGCTACTTTTGATGCTAATTAAACTAGAACGAAGTTATAGGACTCCTAATCACCTCTTTCTTTGACAATTTTAGAGAACCAATGAAATAATAAGAATGTTTCCTTAAATAAAGACTTGTGTGAGATGTACGCATCATTTTTATCGCGACAGTTATGAGATTGCTACTTTTGATGCTAATTAAACTAGAACGAAGTTATAGGACTCCTAATCACCTCTTTCTTTAACAATTTTAGAGAACCAATGAAACAATAAGAAGGTCTCCATAAATGAAGACTTGTGTGAGGTCTACGCAACATTTTGGGAGCGATAGTGATGGGATTGCTCCTTTTGATGCTAATTTTAACTAGAACGAAGTAATAGGACTCATAATCACCTATATTTTGACAATTTGAGAGAACTAATGAAACAATAAGAAGTTCTCCCTAAATGAAGACTTGTGTAAGATGTACTGATCATTTTGAAGGTACTAGTGACAGGATTGCTCCTTTGATGCTAATCAAACAATAACAAAGTCATAGGACTCATAATAGCATCTTTCTTTGACAATTTGAAAGAACCAATGAAACAATAAGAAAGTCTCCATAAATCAAGACTTGTGTGAGATATAAGCATCGTTTTTAACGCGATAGTAATGGGATTGCTCCTTTTGATGCTAAACAAATTAGAACGAAGTAATAGGACTCCCAATTACCTCTTTCTTTGACAATTTTAGAGAACCAATGAAACAATAAGAATGTCTCCTTAATTGAAGACTTGTGTGAGATGTACGCATCGTTTTTATTGCGATAGTCATGAGATTGCTACTTTTGATGCTAATAAAACTAGAACGAAGTTATAGGACTCCTAATCACCTTTTTCTTTAACAATTTTAGAGAACCAATGAAACAATAAGGTCTCCTTAAATCAAGACTTGTGTGAGATGTACGCATCGTTTTGAATGCAATAGTCATAGTATTGCTCCTTTTGACACTAATCAAACTAGAACGAAGTTATAGGACTCTTAATCACCTCTTTCTTTGACAATTTTAGAGAATCAATGAAACAATAAGAAGTTCTCCCTAAATGAAGACTTGTGTGAGATGTACGCATGGTTTTGAACGCGATAATCATGGGTTTCTCTTTTTGACGCTAATCAAACAAGAACGAAAAAATACAACTCTTAATCACCTATTTCTTTGTAAATTTAAAACAACCAATGAAACAATATGAAGGTCTCCCTAAAAAAAACTTGTGTGAGATCTACGCATCGTTTTGGACACGTTAGTGATGGGATTGCTCCTTTTGATGCTAATTTCAACAAGAACGAAGTAATAGGACTCATAAAAAATAAGGTGTCTCTAAATGAAGGCTTGTGTGAGTTGTACGGATCGTTTTGAAGGCAGTAGTGATATGATTGCTCCTTATGATGCTAATCAAACTAGAACGAAGTCATAGGACTCATAATCACATCTTTGTTTGACAATTTGAGAGAACAAATGAAATAATAAGAGGTCTCCCTAAATTAAGACTTGTGTGAGATGTACGCATCGTTTTTAACGCGATAGTCATGGGATTGCTCTTTTTGATGCTAATCAAATTAGAACGAAGTAATAAGACTCCTAGTCACCTCTTTCTTTGATAATTTTAGAGAACAAATGAAACAATAAGAATGTCTCGTTAATTGAAGACTTGTGTGAGATGTACGCATCATTTTTATTGTGATAGTCATGAGATTGCTACTTTTGATGCTAATCAAACTAGAACGAAGTTATAGGACTCTTAATCACCTCTTTCTTTGATAATTTTTGAGGACCAATGAAACAATTAGGTCTCCTTAAATCTAGACTTGTGTGAGATGTACGCATCGTTTTGAATGCAATAGTCATAGTATTGCTCCTTTTGATACTAATCAAACTAGAACGAAGTCATGGGACTCTTAATCACCTCTTTCTTTGACAATTTTAGAGAATCAATGAAACAATAAGAAGCTCTCCCTAAAAGAAGACTTGTGTGATATGTACGCATGGTTTTGAACGCGATAATCATGGGTTTCTCTTTTTGACGCTAATCAAACTTGAACGAAAAAATACAACTCTTAATCTCCTCTTTCTTTATAAATTTTAAACAACCAATGAAACAATATAAAGGTCTCCCTAAATAAAGACTTGTATGAGATCTACGCATCGTTTTGGACACGTTAGAGATGGGATTGCTCCTTTTGATGCTAATTTCAACTAGAACGAAATAATAGGAATCATAATCACCTATATTTTGACAATTTGAGAAAAATAATGAAAAAATAAGGTGTCCCTAAAGGCTTGTGTGAGATGTACGAATCATTTAGAAGGCACTAGTGATATGATTGCTCCTTTTGATGCTAATCAAACGAGAACGAAGTCACAGGATTCATAATCACATCTTTCTTTGACAATTTGAGAGAACAAACAAAATAATAAGTAGGTCTCCCTAAATCAAGACTTGTGTGAGATGTACGCATCGCTTTTAACGCGATAGTCATGGGATTGTTCCTTTTGATGCTAATCAAATTAGAACGAAGTAATATGACTCCTAATCACCTCTTTTTTTGATAATTCTAGAGAACCAATGAAATAATAAGAAGGCGGAGTAAATGAAGACTTGTGTGAATGTACGCATTATTTTAAAACCGATAGTCATGGGATTGCTAATTTAAATGCTAATCAAACTAGAATGAAGTTATAGGTCTCCTAATCACCTCTTTCTTTGATAATTTTTGGGATCCAATGAAACATTTAGAATGTCTCCCTAAATGAAGACTTGTGTGAGGTCTACGCATCATTTTGGGAGCGATAGTGATGGGATTGCTCCTTTTGATGCTAATTTTAACTAGAACGAAGTAATAGGACTCATAATCACCTACATTTTGACAATTTGAGAGAAATAATGAAACAATGGGAAGTTCTCCCTAAATGAAGTTCTCCCTAAATGAAGACTTGTGTAAGATGTACGGATCGTTTTGAAGGTACTAGTGATAGGATTGCTCCTTTGATGCTAATCAAACTAGAACAAAGTCATAGGACTCATAATCGCATCTTTCTTTGACAATTTGAGAGAACCAATGAAACAATAAGAAAGTCTCCATAAATCAAGACTTGTGTAAGATGTACGCATCGTTTTTAACACGATTGTCATGGGATTGCTCCATTTGATGCTAATCAAATTAGAACAAAGTAATAGGACTCCCAATCACCTCTTTCTTTGATAATTTTAGAGAACCAATGAAACAATAAGAATGTCTCCTTAAATGAAGACTTGTGTGAGATTTACGCATCATTTTTATCGCGATAGTCATGAGAATGCTAGTTTTGATGCTAATCAAACTAGAACGAAGTTATAGGACTTCTAATCACCTCTTTCTTTGATTAGGAGTCCTATAACTTCGATCTAGTTTGATTAGCATCAAAAGTAGCAATCTCATGACTATCACGATAAAAATGATGCGTACATCTCACCCAAGTCTTCATTTAAAGAGACATTCTTATTGTTTTATTTGTTCTCTAAAATTGTCAAAGAAAGAGGTGATTGGGAGTCCTATTACTTCGTTCTAATTTGATTAGCATCAAAAGGAGCAATCCCATGACTATCGCGTTAAAAACGATGCGTACATCTCACACAAGTCTTCATTTAAGGAGACTTTATTGTTTCATTGGTTCTCTAAAATTGTCAAAGAAAGAGGTGATTAGGAGTCCTATAACTTCGTTCTAGTTTGATTAGCATCAAAAGTAGCAATCTCATGACTATCGCGATAAAAACGATGCGTACATCTCACACAAGTCTTCATTTAAGGAGACATTCTTATTATTTCATTGGTTCTCTAAAATTATCAAAGAAAGAGGTGATTGGGAGTCCTATTATTTCAGTTCTAATTTGATTAGCATCAAAAGGAGCAATCCCATGACTATCGCGTTAAAAACGATTCGTACATCTCACACAAGTCTTCATTTAAGGAGACCTTATTGCTTCATTGGTTCTCTAAAATTGTCAAAGAAAGAGGTGATTAGGAGTCCTATAACTTCGTTCTAGTTTGATTAGCATCAAAAGTAGCAATCTCATGACTATCGCGATCAAAACGATGCGTACATCTCACACAAGTCTTCATTTAAGGAGACATTCTTATTGTTTCATTGGATCTCTAAAATTGTCAAAGAAAGAGGTGATAGGGAGTACTATTAGTTCATTCTAATTTGATTAGCATCAAAAGTAGCAATCACATGACTATCACGTTAAAAACGATGCGTACATCTCACAGAAGTCTTGATTTATGGAGACTTTCGTATTGTTTGATTGGTTTTCTCAAATTGTCAAAGAAAGATGCGATTATGAGTCCTATTACTTCATTCTAGTTTGATTAGCATCAAAGGAGCAATCCTATCACTAGTACCATCAAAACAATCCGTACATCTTACACAAGTCTTCATTTAGGGAGAACTTCTTATTGTTTCATTAGTTCTCTCAAATTGTCAAAATGTAGGTGATTACGAGTCCTATTACTTCGTTCTAGTTAAAATTAGCATCAAAAAGAGCAATCCCATCACGATCGCTCCCAAAATGATGCGTAGACCTCACACAAGTCTTCATTTAGGGAGACCTTCTTATTGTTTGATTGGTTCCTTAAAATTGTTAAAGAAAGAGGTGATTAGAAGTCCTATAACTTCATTCTAGTTTGATGAGCATTAAAAGTAGCAATCCCATGACTATCGCGTTCAAAACGATGCGTACATCTCACACAAGTCTTCATTTACTCCGCCTTCTTATTATTTCATTGGTTCTCTAAAATTGTCAAAGAAAGAGGTGATTGGGAGTCCTATTACTTTGTTCTAATTTGATTAGCATCAAAAGAAGCAATTCCATTACTATCGCGTTAAAAACGATGCGTACATCTCACACAAGTCTTGATTTATGGAGGCTTTCTTATTGTTTCATTGGTTTCCCTCAAATTGTCAAAGAAAGATGCGATTATGAGTCCTATGATTATCATCAAAGGGGCAATCCTATCACTAGTACCTTCAAAACGATCTGTACATCTTGCACAAGTTTTCATTTAGGGAGAACTTCTTATTCTTTCATTAGTTCTCTCAAATTCTCAAAATGTAGGTGATTATGAGTCTTATTACTTTGTTCTAGTTAAAATTAGCATCAAAAGGAGCAATCCCATCACTATCGCTCTCAAAATGATGCGTGGACCTCACACAAGTCTTCATTTAGGGAGACCTTCTTATTGTTTCATTGGTTCCCTAAAATTGTCAAAGAAAGAGGTGATTAGAAGTCCTATAACTTCATTCTAGTTTGATTAGCATTAAAAGTAGCAATCCCATGACTGTTGCGATCAAAACGATGCGTACATCTAGCACAAGTCTTCATTTACTCCGCCTTCTTATTATTTTATTGGTTCTCTAAAATTGTGAAAGAAAGAGGTGATTAGGAGTCCTATTACTTCGTTCTAATTTGATTAGCATCAAAAGGAGCAATCCCATGACTATTGCGTTAAAAACGATGCGTACATCTCGCACAAGTAGTCTTAATTTAAGGAGACCTTCTTATTATTTTATTTGTTCTCTCAAATTGTCAAAGAAAGATGTGATTATGAGTCCTATAACTTCGTTCTAGTTTGATTATCATCAAAAGAAGCAATCATATCACTAGAAGCTTCAAAACGATCCGTTCATCTCACACAAGCCTTCATTTAGGGACACCTTATTTTTTTATTAGTATTCTCAAATTGTGAAAATATAGGTGATTATGAGTCCTATTAATTCGTTCTAGTTAAAATTAGCATCAAAAAGAGCAATTCCATCACAAACGCGTCCAAAACGATGCGTAGATCTCACACAAGCCTTTATTTAAGGAGACCTTCCTATTGTTTCAGGGGTTGTTTTAAATTTATAAAGAAAGAGATGATTAAGAGTTGTATTTTTTTTTCTAGTTTGATTAGCGTCAAAAAGAGAAACCCATGATTATCGCGTTCAAAACCATGCGTACATCTCACACAAGTCTCCATTTAGGGAGACCTTCTTATTGTTTCATTGACTCTCTAAAATTGTCAAAGAAAAAGGTGATTAAGAGTCCTATAACTTCATTTTAGTTTGATTAGTATCAAAAGGAGCAATACTATGACTATCGCGTTCAAAATGATGCGTACATCTCACACAAGTCTTCATTTATGGAGACCTTATTGTTCCATTGGTTCTCTAAAATTGTCAAAGAAAGAGGTGATTAGGAGTCCTATAACTTTGTTCTAGTTTAATTAGCATCAAAAGTAGCAATCTCATGACTATCGCAATAAAAACGATGCGTACATCTCACACAAGTCTTCATTTAAGGAGACATTCTTAATGTTTCATTGGTTCTCTAAAATTGTCAAAGAAAGAGGTGATTGGGAGTCCTATTACTTTGTTCTAATTTGATTAGCATCAAAAGAAGTAATTCCATTACTATCGCATTAAAAACGATGCGTACATCTCACACAAGTCTTGACTTATGGAGACTTTCTTATTTTTTCATTGGTTTCCCTCAAATTTTCAAAGAAAGATGCGATTATGAGTCCTATGACTTCATTCTAGTTTGATTATCATCAAAGGGGCAATCCTATCACTAGTACCTTCAAAACGATCCGTACATTTTGCACAAGTCTTCATTTAGGGAGAACTTTTTATTCTTTCATTAGTTCTCTCAAATTCTCAAAATGTAGGTGATTATGAGTCTTATTACTTCGTTCTAGTTAAAATTAGCATCAAAAGGAGCAATCCCATCACTATCGCTCCCAAAATGATGTGTAGACCTCATACAAGTCTTCATTTAGGGAGACCTTCTTATTGTTTCATTGGTTCCCTTCAATTGTCAAAGAAAGAGGTTATTAGGTGACCTATAACTTCATTCTAGTTTGATTAGCATTAAAAGTAGCAATCCCATGACTGTCGCGTTCAAAACGATGCGTACATCTCGCACAAGTCTTCATTTACTCTGCCTTCTTATTATTTCATTGGTTCTCTAAAATTGTGAAAGAAAGAGGTGGCTAGGAGTCCAATTCCTTCGTTTTAATTTGATTAGCATCAAAAGGAGCAATCCCATGACTATTGCATTAAAAACGATGCGTACATCTCGCACAAGTAATCTTAATTTAGGGAGACCTACTTATTATTTTAATTGTTCTCTCAAATTGTCAAAGAAAGATGTGATTATGAGTCCTATGACTTCGTTCTAGTTTGATCAGCATTAAAAGGAGCAGTCATATCACTAGAAGCTTCAAAACGATCCGTACATCTCACACAAGCCTTCATTTAGGGACACCTTATTTTTTTATTAGTTTTCTCAAATTGTGAAAATATAGGTGATTATGAGTCCTATTAATTCGTTCTAGTTGAAATTAGCATCAAAAAGAGCAATTCCATCACTAACGTGTCCAAAACGATGCGTAGATCTCACACAAGTCTTTATTTAAGGAGACCTTCCTATTGTTTCATTGGTTGTTTTAAATTTATAAAGAAAGAGGTGATTAAGAGTTGTATTTTTTCGTTCTAGTTTGATTAGCATCAAAAAGAGAAACCCATGATTATCGCGTTCAAAACCATGCGTACATCTCGCACAAGTCTTCATTTAGGGAGACCTTCTTATTGTGTCATTGATTCTCTAAAATTGTCAATGAAAGAGGTGATTAAGAGTCCTATAACTTCGTTCTAGTTTGATTAGTATCAAAAGGAGCAATACTATGACTATCTCGTTCAAAACGATGCGTACATCTCACATAAGTCTTCATTTAAGAAAACCTTATTGTTTCACTGGTTCTCTAAAATTTTCTAAGAAAGAGGTGATTAGGAGTCCTATTACTTTGTTCTAATTTGATTAGCATCAAAAGGAGCAATCTCATGACTATCGCGTTAAAAACGATGCGTGCATCTCACACAAGTCTTGATTTATGGAGACTTTCTTATTGTTTCATTGGTTTCTCTCAAATTGTCAAAGAAAGATGCGATTATGAGTCCTATGATTATCATCAAAGGGGCAATCCTATCACTAGTACCTTCAAAACGATCTGTACATCTTGCACAAGTTTTCATTTAGGTAGAACTTCTTATTCTTTCATTAGTTCTCTCAAATTCTCAAAATGTAGGTGATTATGAGTCTTATTACTTTGTTCTAGTTAAAATTAGCATCAAAAGGAGCAATCCCATCACTATCGCTCTCAAAATGATGCGTGGACCTCACACAAGTCTTCATTTAGGGAGACCTTCTTATTGTTTCATTGATTCTCTAAAATTGTCAAAGAAAAAGGTGATTAAGAGTCCTATAACTTCATTTTAGTTTGATTAGTATCAAAAGGATCAACACTATGACTATCGCGTTCAAAACGATGCGTACATCTCACACAAGTCTTCATTTATGGAGACCTTATTGTTTAATTGCTTCTCTAAAATTGTCAAAGAAAGAGGTGATTAGGAGTCCTATAACTTTGTTCTAGTTTAAATAGCATCAAAAGTAGCAATCTCATGACTATCGCGATAAAAACGATGCGTACATCTCACACAAGTCTTCATTTAAGGAGACATTCTTATTGTTTCATTGGTTCTCTAAAATTGTCAAAGAAAGAGGTGATTAGGAGTCCTATTACTTTGTTCTAATTTGATTAGCATCAAAAGAAGCAATTCCATTACTATCGCGTTAAAAACGATGCGTACATCTCACACAAGTCTTGATTTATGGAGACTTTCTTATTGTTTCATTGGTTTACCTCAAATTGTCAAAGAAAGATGCGATTATGAGTCCTATGACTTCATTCTAGTTTGATTATCATCAAAGGGGCAATCCTATCACTAGTACCTTCAAAACGATCCGTACATCTTGCACAAGTCTTCATTTAGGGAGAACTTCTTACTCTTTCATTAGTTCTCTCAAATTCTCAAAATGTAGTTGATTATAAGTCTTATTACTTCGTTCTAGTTAAAATTAGCATCAAAAGGAGCAATCCCATCACTATCGCTCCCAAAATGATGCGTAGACCTCACACAAGTCTTCATTTAGGGAGACCTTCTTATTGTTTCATTGGTTCCGTAAAATTGTCAAAGAAAGAGGTGATTAGGAGTCCTATAACTTCATTCTAGTTTGATTAGCATTAAATGTACCAATCCCATGACTGTCGCGTTCAAAACGATGCGTACATCTCGCACAAGTCTTCATTTACTCCGCCTTCTTATTATTTCATTGGTTCTCTAAAATTGTGAAAGAAAGAGGTGATTAGGAGTCCTATTACTTCGTTCTAATTTGATTAGCATCAAAAGGAGCAATCCCATGACTATTGCGTTAAAAACGATGCGTACATCTCGCACAAGTAGTCTTAATTTAGGGAGACCTTCTTATTATTTTATTTGTTCTCTCAAATTGTCAAAGAAAGATGTGATTATGAGTCCTATGACTTCGTTCTACTTTGATTAGCATCAAAAGGAGCAATCATATCACTAGAAGCTTCAAAACGATCCGTACATCTCACACAAGCCTTCATTTAGGGACACCTTATTTTTTTATTAGTTTTCTCAAATTGTGAAAATATAGGTGATTATGAGTCCTATTAATTCGTTCTAGTTGAAATTAGCATCAAAAAGAGCAATTCCATCACTAACGTGTCCAAAACGATGCGTAGATCTCACACAAGTCTTTATTTAAGGAGACCTTCCTATTGTTTCATTGGTTGTTTTAAATTTATAAAGAAAGAGGTGATTAAGAGTTGTATTTTTTTGTTCTAGTTTGATTAGCGTCAAAAAGAGAAACCCATGATTATCGCGTTCAAAACCATGCGTACATCTCACACAAGTCTCCATTTAGGGAGACCTTCTTATTGTTTCATTGATTCTCTAAAATTTTCAAAGAAAAAGGTGATTAAGAGTCCTATAACTTCATTTTAGTTTGATTAGTATCAAAAGGAGCAATACTATGACTATCGCGTTCAAAACGATGCGTACATCTCACACAAGTCTTCATTTATGGAGACCTTATTATTTCATTACTTCTCTAAAATTATCAAAGAAAGTGGTGATTAGGAGTCCTATAACTTTGTTCTAGTTTAATTAGCATCAAAAGTAGCAATCTCATGACTATCGCGATAAAAACGATGCGTACATCTCACAAAAGTCTTCATTTAAGGAGACATTCTTATTGTTTCATTGGTTCTCTAAAATTGTCAAAGAAAGAGGTGATTGGGAGTCCTATTACTTTCTTCTAATTTGATTAGCATCAAAAGAAGCAATTCCATGACTATCGCGTTAAAAACCATGCGTACATCTCACACAAGTCTTGATTTATGGAGACTTTCTTATTGTTTCATTGGTTTCCCTCGAATTGTCAAAGAAAGATACGATTATGAGTCCTATGACTTCATTCTAGTTTGATAATCATCAAAGGGGCAATCTTATCACTAGTACCTTCAAAACGATCCGTACATCTTGCACAAGTCTTCATTTAGGGAGAACTTCTTATTCTTTCATTAGTTCTCTCAAATTCTTAAAATGTAGTTGATTATGAGTCTTATTACTTCGTTCTAGTTAAAATTAGCATCAAAAGGAGCAATCCCATCACTATCGCTCCCAAAATGATGCGTAGACCTCACACAAGTCTTCATTTAGGGAGACCTTCTTATTGTTTCATTGGTTCCCTTTAATTGTCAAAGAATGAGGTGATTAGGAGTCCTATAACTTCATTCTAGTTTGATTAGCATTAAAAGTAGCAATCCCATGATTGTCGCGTTCAAAACGATGCGTACATCTCGCACAAGTCTTCATTATTCCGCCTTCTTATTATTTCATTGGTTCTCTAAAATTGTGAAAGAAAGAGGTGATTAGGAGTCCTATTCCTTCGTTCTAATTTGATTCCCATCAATAGGAGCAATCCCATGACTATTGCGTTAAAAACGATGCGTACATCTCGCACAAGTAATCTAAATTTAGGGAGACCTTCTTATTATTATTATTTGTTCTCTCAAATTGTCAAAGAAAGATGTGATTATAAGTCCTATGACTTCATTCTAGTTTGATTAGCATTAAAAGGAGCAATCATATCACTAGAAGCTTCAAAACGATCCGTACATCTCACACAAGCCTTCATTTAGGGACACCTTATTATTTTTATTATTTTTCTCAAATTGTGAAAATATAGGTGATTATGATTCCTATTAATTCGTTCTAGTTGAAATTAGCATCAAAAAGAGCAATTCCATCACTAACGTGTCCAAAACGATGCGTAGATCTCACACAAGTCTTTATTTAAGGATACCTTCATATTGTTTCATTGGTTGTTTTAAATTTATAAAGAAAGAGGTGATTAAGAGTTGTATTTTTTCGTTCTAGTTTGATTAGCGTCAAAAAGAGAAACTCATGATTATCGCATTCAAAACCATCCGTACATCTCACACAAGTCTCCATTTAGGGAGACTTTCTTATTGTTTCATTGTTTCTCTAAAATTGTCAAAGAAAAAGGTGATTAAGAGTCCTATAACTTCATTTTAGTTTGATTAGTATCAAAAGGAGCAATACTATAACTATCGCGTTAAAAACGATGTGTACATCTCACACAAGTCTTCATTTATGGAGACCTTATTGTTTCATTGGTTCTCTAAAATTGTCAAAGAAAGAGGTGATTAGGAGTTCTATAACTTCGTTCTAGTTTAATTAGCATCAAAAGTAGCAATCTCATGACTATCGCGATAAAAACGATGCGTACATCTCACACAAGTCTTTATTTAAGGAGACATTCTTATTGTTTCATTGGTTCTCTAAAATTATCAAAGAAAGAGGTGATTGGGAGTCCTATTACTTTGTTCTAATTTGATTAGCATCAAAAGAAGCAATTCCATGACTATCGCGTTAAAAACGATGCGTACATCTCACACAAGTCTTGATTTATGGAGACTTTCTTATTGTTTCATTGGTTTCCCTCAAATTGTCAAAGAAAGATACGATTATGAGTCCTATGATTTCATTCTAGTTTGATTATCATCAAAGGGGCAATCCTATCACTAGTACCTTAAAAACGATCCGTACATCTTGCACAAGTCTTTATTTAGGGAGAACTTCTTATTCTTTCATTAGTTCTCTCAAATTATCAAAATGTAGGTGATTATGAGTCTTATTACTTCGTTCTAGTTAAAATTAGTATCAAAAGGAGCAATCCCATCACTATCGCTCCCAAAATGATGCGTAGACCTCACACAAGTCTTCATTTAGGGAGACCTTCTTATTGTTTCATTGGTTCCCTAAAATTGTCAAATAAAGAGGTGATTAGGAGTCCTATAACTTCATTCTAGTTTGATTAGCATTAAATGTAGCAATCGCCATGACTGTCGCGTTCAAAACGATGCGTACATCTCGCACAAGTCTTCATTTACTCTGCCTTCTTATTATTTCATTGGTTCTCTAAAATTGTGAAAGAAAGAGGTGGCTAGGAGTCCAATTCCTTCGTTTTAATTTGATTAGCATCAAAATGAGCAATCCCATGACTATTGCATTAAAAACGATGCGTACATCTCGCACAAGTAATCTTAATTTAGGGAGACCTACTTATTATTTTAATTGTTCTATCAAATTGTCAAAGAAAGATGTGATTATGAGTCCTATGACTTCGTTCTAGTTTGATCAGCATTAAAAGGAGCAGTCATATCACTAGAAGCTTCAAAACGATCCGTACATCTCACACAAGCCTTCATTTAGGGACACCTTATTTTTTTATTAGTTTTCTCAAATTGTGAAAATATAGGTGATTATGAGTCCTATTAATTCGTTCTAGTTGAAATTAGCATCAAAAAGAGCAATTCCATCACTAACGTGTCCAAAACGATGCGTAGATCTCACACAAGTCTTTATTTAAGGAGACCTTCCTATTGTTTCATTGGTTGTTTTAAATTTATAAAGAAAGAGGTGATTAAGAGTTGTATTTTTTCGTTCTAGTTTGATTAGCGTCAAAAAGAGAAACCCATGATTATCGCGTTCAAAACCATGCGTACATCTCACACAAGTCTCCATTTAGGGAGACCTTCTTATTGTTTCATTGATTCTCTAAAATTGTCAAAGAAAAAGGTGATTAAGAGTCCTATAACTTCATTTTAGTTTGATTAGTATCAAAAGGATCAACACTATGACTATCGCGTTCAAAACGATGCGTACATCTCACACAAGTCTTCATTTATGGAGACCTTATTGTTTAATTGCTTCTCTAAAATTGTCAAAGAAAGAGGTGATTAGGAGTCCTATAACTTTGTTCTAGTTTAAATAGCATCAAAAGTAGCAATCTCATGACTATCGCGATAAAAACGATGCGTACATCTCACACAAGTCTTCATTTAAGGAGACATTCTTATTGTTTCATTGGTTCTCTAAAATTGTCAAAGAAAGAGGTGATTAGGAGTCCTATTACTTTGTTCTAATTTGATTAGCATCAAAAGAAGCAATTCCATTACTATCGCGTTAAAAACGATGCGTACATCTCACACAAGTCTTGATTTATGGTGACTTTCTTATTGTTTCATTGGTTTACCTCAAATTGTCAAAGAAAGATGCGATTATGAGTCCTATGACTTCATTCTAGTTTGATTATCATCAAAGGGGCAATCCTATCACTAGTACCTTCAAAACGATCCGTACATCTTGCACAAGTCTTCATTTAGGGAGAACTTCTTACTCTTTCATTAGTTCTCTCAAATTCTCAAAATGTAGTTGATTATGAGTCTCATTACTTCGTTCTAGTTAAAATTAGGATCAAAAGGAGCAATCCCATCACTATCGCTCCCAAAATGATGCGTAGACCTCACACAAGTCTTCATTTAGGGAGACCTTCTTATTGTTTCATTGGTTTCCGTAAAATTGTCAAAGAAAGAGGTGATTAGGAGTCCTATAACTTCATTCTAGTTTGATTAGCATTAAATGTACCAATCCCATGACTGTCGCGTTCAAAACGATGCGTACATCTCGCACAAGTCTTCATTATTCCGCCTTCTTATTATTTCATTGGTTCTCTAAAATTGTGAAAGAAAGAGGTGATTAGGAGTCCTATTCCTTCGTTCTAATTTGATTAGCATCAAAAGGAGCAATCCCATGACTATTGCGTTAAAAACGATGCGTACATCTCGCACAAGTAATCTAATTTAGGGAGACCTTCTTATTATTATTATTTGTTCTCTCAAATTGTCAAAGAAAGATGTGATTATGAGTCCTATGACTTACAGTTCTAGTTTGATTAGCATTAAAAGGAGCAATCATATCACTAGAAGCTTCAAAACGATCCGTACATCTCACACAAGCCTTCATTTAGGAACACCTTATTATTTTTATTATTTTTCTCAAATTGTGAAAATATAGGTGATTATGATTCCTATTAATTCGTTCTAGTTGAAATTAGCATCAAAAAGAGCAATTCCATCACTAACGTGTCCAAAACGATGCGTAGATCTCACACAAGTCTTTATTTAAGGAGACCTTCATATTGTTTCATTGGTTGTTTTAAATTTATAAAGAAAGAGGTGATTAAGAGTTGTATTTTTTCGTTCTAGTTTGATTAGCGTCAAAAAGAGAAACTCATGATTATCGCATTCAAAACCATCCGTACATCTCACACAAGTCTCCATTTAGGGAGACTTTCTTATTGTTTCATTGTTTCTCTAAAATTGTCAAAGAAAAAGGTGATTAAGAGTCCTATAACTTCATTTTAGTTTGATTAGTATCAAAAGGAGCAATACTATAACTATCGCGTTAAAAATGATGTGTACATCTCACACAAGTCTTCATTTATGGAGACCTTATTGTTTCATTGGTTCTCTAAAATTGTCAAAGAAAGAGGTGATTAGGAGTTCTATAACTTCGTTCTAGTTTAATTAGCATCAAAAGTAGCAATCTCATGACTATCGCGATAAAAACGATGCGTACATCTCACACAAGTCTTATTTAAGGAGACATTCTTATTGTTTCATTGGTTCTCTAAAATTATCAAAGAAAGAGGTGATTGGGAGTCCTATTACTTTGTTCTAATTTGATTAGCATCAAAAGAAGCAATTCCATGACTATCGCGTTAAAAACGATGCGTACATCTCACACAAGTCTTGATTTATGGAGACTTTCTTATTGTTTCATTGGTTTCCCTCAAATTGTCAAAGAAAGATACGATTATGAGTCCTATGATTTCATTCTAGTTTGATTATCATCAAAGGGGCAATCCTATCACTAGTACCTTCAAAACGATCCGTACATCTTGCACAAGTCTTCATTTAGGGAGAACTTCTTATTCTTTCATTAGTTCTCTCAAATTATCAAAATGTAAGTGATTATGAGTCTTATTACTTCATTCTAGTTAAAATTAGTATCAAAAGGAGCAATCCCATCACTATCGCTCCCAAAATGATGCGTAGACCTCACACAAGTCTTCATTTAGGGAGACCTTCTTATTGTTTCATTGGTTCCCTAAAATTGTCAAAGAAAGAGGTGATTAGGAGTCCTATAACTTCATTCTAGTTTGATTAGCATTAAATGTAGCAATCCCATGACTGTCGCGTTCAAAACGATGCGTACATCTCGCACAAGTCTTCATTTACTCCGCCTTCTTATTATTTCATTGGTTCTCTAAAATTGTGAAAGAAAGAGGTGATTAGTAGTCCTATTACTTCATTGTAATTTGATTAGCATCAGAAGGAGCAATCCCATGACTATTGCGTTAAAAACGATGCGTACATCTCGCACAAGTAGTCTTAATTTAGGGAGACCTTCTTATTATTTTATTTGTTCTCTCAAATTGTCAAAGAAAGATGTGATTATGAGTCCTATGACTTCGTTCTAGTTTGATTAGCATCAAAAGGAGCAATCATATCACTAGAAGCTTCAAAATGATCCGTACATCTCACACAGGCCTTCATTTAGGGACACCTTATTTTTTTATTAGTTTTCTCAAATTGTAAAAATATAGGTGATTATGTGTCCTATTAATTCGTTCTAGTTGAAATTAGCATCAAAAAGAGCAATTCCATCACTAACGTGTCCAAAACGATGCGTAGATCTCACACAAGTCTTTATTTAAGGAGACCTTCATATTGTTTCATTGGTTGCTTTAAATTTATAAAGAAAGAGGTGATT
This sequence comes from Panax stipuleanatus, assembly GCA_020205555.1. NCBI lineage: Eukaryota > Viridiplantae > Streptophyta > Magnoliopsida > Apiales > Araliaceae > Panax > Panax stipuleanatus. The sequence goes on from JAINUT010001226.1 coordinate 184,199, forward strand.
AAGAGTTGTATTTTTTCGTTCTAGTTTGATTAGCGTCAAAAAGAGAAACCCAATATTATCGCGTTCAAAACCATGCGTACGTCTCACACAAGTCTCCATTTAGGGAGACCTTCTTATTGTTTCATTGATTCTCTAAAATTATCAAAGAAAAAGGTGATTAAGAGTCCTATAACTTCATTTTTGTTTGATTAGTATCAAAAGGAGCAATACTATGACTATCGCGTTCAAAACGATGAGTATATCTCACACAAGTCTGCAGTTATGGAGACCTTATTATTTCATTGGTTTTCTAAAATTGTCAAAGAAAGAGGTGATTAGGAGTCCTATAACTTCGTTCTAGTTTAATTAGCATCAGAAGTACCAATCTCATGACTATCGCGATAAAAACGATGCGTACATCTCACACAAGTCTTCATTTAAGTATACATTCTTATTGTTTCATTGGTTCTCTAAAATTGTCAAAGAAATAGGTGATTGGGAGTCCTATTACTTTCTTCTAATTTGATTATCATCAAAAGAAGCAATTCCATGACTATCGCGTTAAAAACGATGCGTACATCTCACACAAGTCTTGATTTATGGAGACTTTCTTATTGTTTCATTGGTTTCCCTCAAATTATCAAAGAAAGATGCGATTATGAGTCATATGACTTCATTCTAGTTTGATTATCATCAAAGGAACAATCTTATCACTAGTACCTTCAAAACGATCCGTACATCTTGCACAAGACTTCATTTAGGGAGAACTTATTATTTTTTCATTAGTTCTCTCAAATTCTCAAAATGTAGGTGATTATGAGTCTTATTACTTCGTTCTAGTTAAAATTAGTATCAAAAGGAGCAATCCCATCACTATCGCTCCCAAAATGATGCAAAGACCTCACACAAGTCCTCATTTAGGGAGACCTTCTTATTGTTTCATTGGTTCCCTAAAATTGTCGAAGAAAGAGGTGATTAGGAGTCCTATAACTTCATTCTAGTTTGATTAGCATTAAAAGTAGCAATTCCATGACTGTCGCGTTCAGAACGATACGTACATCTCGCACAAGTCTTCATTTACTCCGCCTTCTTATTATTTCATTGGTTCTCTAAAATTGTGAAAGAAGGAGGTGTTTAGGAGTCCTATTACTTCGTTCTAATTTGATTAGCATCAAAAGGAGCAATCCCATGACTATTGCGTTAAAAACGATGCGTACATCTCGCACAAGTAGTCTTAATTTAGGGAGACCTTCTTATTATTTTATTTGTTCTCTTAAATTGTCAAAGAAAGATGTGATTCTGAGTCCTATGACTTCGTTCTAGTTTGATTAGCATCAAATGGAGCAATCATATCACTAGTGCCTTCAAAACGATCCGTACATCTCACACAAGCCTTCATTTAGGGACACCTTATTTTTTCATTAGTTTTCTCAAATTGTCAAAATATAGGTGATTATAAGTCCTATTACTTCTTTCTAATTTGATTAGCATCAAAAGGAGAAATCCCATTACTATTCGCGTTAAAAATGATGCGTACATCTCACAGAAGTCTTGATGTAGGAGACCTTCTTATTATTTTATTTGTTCTCTCAAATTGTAAAAGAAAGATGTGAATATGAGTCCTATGACTTCGTTCTAGTTTGATTAGCATCAAAAGGAGCAATCATATCACTAGTGTCTTCAAAACGATCCGTACATCTCACACAAGCCTTCATTTAGGGACACCTTAATTTTTTATTAATTTTCTCAAATTGTAAAAATATAGGTGATTATGAGTTCTATTAATTCGTTCTAGTTGAAATTAACATCAAAAGGAGCAATCCCATCACTAACGTGTCCAAAACGATGCATAGATCTCACCCAAGTCTTTATTTAAGGAGACCTTCATATTGTTTCATTGGTTGTTTTAAACTTACAAAGAAAGAGGTGATTAAGAGTTGTATTTTTTCGTTCTAGTTTGATTAGCGTCAAAAAGAGAAACCTATGATTATCGCTTTCAAAACCATGCGTACATCTCACACAAGTCTTTATTTAGGGAGACCTTATTGTTTCATTGATTCTCTAAAATTGTCAATGAAAGAGGTGATTAAGAGTCCTATAACTTCGTTCTAGTTTAATTAGTATATAAAGGAGCAATATTATGACTATCGCGTTAAAAACGATGCGTACATCTCACACAAGTCTTCATTTAAGAAGACCTTATTGTTTCATTGGTTCTCTGAAATTGTCAAAGAAAGAGGTGATTAGGAGTCCTATAACTTCGTTCTAGTTTGATTAGCATCAAAAGTAGCACTCTCATGACTATCGCGACAAAAACGATTCGTACATCTCACACAAGTCTTCAATTAAGGAGACATTCTTATTGTTATATTGGTTCTCTAAAATTGTCAAAGAAAGAGGTGATTGGGAGTCCTATTACTTCGTTCTAATTTGATTAGCACAAAAATGAGCAATCCCATGACTATCGCGTTAAAAACGATGCGTACATCTCACATAAGTCTAGATTTATGGAGACTTTCTTATTATTTAATTGGTTCTCTCAAATTGTCAAAGAAATATGCGATTATGAGTCCTATGACTTCATTTTAGTTTGATTAGCATCGAAGGAGCAATCCTATCACTAATACCTTCAAAACGATTCGTACATCTTACACAAGTCTTCATTTAGGGAGAACTTCTTATTGTTTCATTAGTTCTCTCAGATTGTCAAAATGTAGGTGATTATGAAGACCTCACACAAGTCTTCATTTAGGATGACCTTCTTATTATTTCTTTGGATCCCTAAAATTGTCAAAGAAAGACGTGATTAGGAGTCCTATAACTTCATTCTAGTTTGATTAGCATTAAAAGTAGCAATCCCATTACTATCACGTTCAAAACGATGCGTACATCTCACACAAGTCTTCATTTATTCCGTCGGTTTATTATTTCATTGGTTCTCTAGAATTGTCAAAGAAAGAGGTGATTAGGAGTCCTATTACTTCGTTCTAATTTGATTAGCATCAAAAGGAGCAATCCCATGACTATTGCGTTAAAAACGATGCGTACATCTCACACAAGTCTTGATTTAGGGAGACCTTCTTATTATTTTATTTTTTCTCTCAAATTGTCAAAGAAAGATGTGATTATGAGTGCTATGACTTCGTTCTAATTTGATTAGCATCAAAAAGAGCAATCATGTCACTAGTGCCTTCAAAACTATCCGTACATCTCACACAAGCCTTCATTTAGGGACACCTTATTTTTTTATTAGTTTTCTCAAATTGTGAAAATTTATGTGATTATGTGTCCTATTAATTCGTTCTAGTTGAAATTAGTCTCAAAAAGAGCAATTCCATCACTAACGTGTCCAAAACGATGCGTAGATCTCACACAAGTCTTTATTTAAGGAGACCTTCATATTGTTTCATTGGTTGTTTTAAATTTACAAAGAAAGAGGTGATTAAGAGTTGTATTTTTTCGTTCTAGTTTGATTAGCGTCAAAAAGAGAAACCCATGATTATCGCGTTCAAAACCATGCGTACATCTCACACAAGTCTCCATTTAGGGAGACCTTCTTATTGTTTCATTGATTCTCTAAAATTGTCAGAGAAAAAGGTGATTAAGAGTCCTATAACTTCATTTTAGTTTGATTAGTATCAAAAGGAGCAAAACTATGACTATCGCATTCAAAACAATGCGTACATCTCACACAAGTCTTCACTTAAGGAGACCTTATTGTTTCATTGGTTCTCTAAAATTGTCAAAAAAAGAGGTGATTGGGAGTCTTATTATTTCGTTCTAATTTGATTAGCATCAAAAGGAGCAATCCCATGACTAACGTGTCAAAAACGATGCGTAGATCTCACACAAGTCTTTATTTAGGGAGACCTTCATATTGTTTCATTGGTTGTTTTAAATTTACAAATAAAGAGGTGATTAAGAGTTGTATTTTTTTGTTCTAGTTTGATTAGCGTCAAAAAGAGAAACCCATGATTATCGTGTTCAAAACCATGCGTACATTCTCACACAAGTCTCCATTTAAGGAGACCATCTTATTGTTTCATTGATTCTCTAAAATTGTCAAAGAATAAGGTGATTAAGAGTCCTATAACTTCATTTTAGTTTGATTAGTATCAAAAGGAGCAATACTATGACTATCGCGTTCAAAACGATGCGTACATCTCACACAAGTCTTCATTTAAGGAGACCTTATTGTTTCATTGGTTCTCTAAAATTGTCAAAGAAAGAGGTGATTAGGAGTCCTATAACTTCGTTCTAGTTTGATTAGCATCAAAAGTAGCAAGCTCATGACTATCGCAATAAAAACGATGTGTACATCTCACACAAGTCTTCATTTAAGGAGACAATCTTATTGTTTCATTGGTTCTCTAAAATTGTCAAAGAAAGAGGTGATTGGGAGTCCTATGACTTTGTTCTAATTTCGTTAGCATCACAAGAAGCAATCCCATAACTATCGTGTTAAAAACGATGCGTACATCTCACAAAATTCTTGATTTATGGTGGCTTTCTTATTGTTTCATTGGTTTCTCTCAAATTGTCAAAGAAAGATGCGATTATGAGTCATATGACTTCATTCTTGTTTGATTAGCATCAAAGGGGCAATCCTATCACTAGTACTTTCAAAACGATCCGTACATCTTACACAAGTCTTCATTTAGGGAGAACTTGTTATTGTTTCATTAGTTCTCTCAAATTGTCAAAATGTAGGTGATTATGAGTCCTATTAATTCGTTCTAGTTAAAATTAGCATCAAAAAGAGCAATCCCATCACTATCGCTCCCAAAATGATGCGTAGACCACACACAAGTCTTCATTTAGGGAGACCTTCTTATTGTTTCATTGGTTCCCTAAAATTGTCAAAGAAAGAGGTGATTAGGAGTCCTATAATTTCATTCTAGTTTGATTAGCAATAAAAGTAGCAATCCCATGACTGTCGCGTTCAAAACGATGCGTACATCTCACACAAGTCTTCATTTACTCCGCCTTCTTATTATTTCATTGGTTCTCTAGAATTGTCAAAGAAAGAGGTGATTAGAAGTCCTATTACTTCGTTCTAATTTGATTAGCATCAAAAGGAGCAATCCCATGACTATCGCATTAAAAACGATGCGTACATCTCGCACAAGTAGTCTTATTTTAGGGAGACCTTCTAATTATTTTATTTGTTCTCTCAAATTGTCAAAGAAAGATGTGATTATGGGTCCTATGACTTCTTTCTAGTTTGATTAGCATCAAATGGAGCAATCATATCACTAGAAGCTTCAAAACGATGCGTACATCTCGCACAAGCATTCATTTAGGGACACCTTATTTTTTCATTAGTTTTCTCAAATTGTCAAAATATATGTGATTATAAGTCCTATTATATCGTTCTCATTTGATTAGCATCAAAAGGAGAAATCCCATGACTATTCGCGTTAAAAACGATGCGTACATCTCACACAAGTCTTGATTTCGGAGACCTTCTTATTATTTTATTTGTTCTCTCAAATTGTCAAAGAAAGATGTGATTATGAGTCCTATAATTTCGTTCTACTTTGATTAACATCAAAAGGAGCAATCATATCACTAGTGCCTTCAAAACGATCCGTACATCTCACACAAGCCTTCATTTAGGGACACCTTATTTTTTTATTAGTTTTCTCAAATTGTGAAAATATAGGTGATTTTGATTCTTATTAATTCGTTCTAGTTGAAATTAGCATCAAAAGGAGCAATCCCATCACTAACGTGTCCTAAACGATGCGTAGATCTCACACAAGTCTTTATTTAGAGAGACCTTCATATTGTTTCATTGGTTGTTTTAAATTTACAAAGAAAGAGGTGATTAAGAGTTGTATTTTTTCGTTCTAGTCTGATTAGCATCAAAAAAAGAAACCCATGATTATCGCGTTCAAAACCATGCGTACATCTCACACAAGTCTTCATTTAGGGAGACCTTCTTATTGTTTCATTGATTCTCTAAAATTGTCAATGAAAGAGGTGATTAAGAGTCCTATAACTTCGTTCTAGTTTGATTAGTATCAAAAGGAGCAATACTATGACTATCGCGTTCAAAACGATGCGTACATCTCACACAAGTCTTCATTTAAGCAGACCTTATTGTTTCATTGGTTCTCTAAAATTCTCAAAGAAAGAGGTGATTAGGAGTCCTATAACTTCGTTCTAGTTTGATTAGCATCAAAAGTAGCACTCTCATGACTATCGCGATAAAAATGATGCGTGCATCTCACCCAAGTCTTCATTTAAGGGGACATTCTTATGGTTTTATTGGTTCTCTAAAATTGTCAAAGAAAAAGGTGATTGGGAGTCCTATTACTTCATTCTAATTTGATTAGCATCAAAAGGAGCAATCCCATGACTATCGCGTTAAAAACGATGCGTACATCTCACAGAAGTCTTGATTTATGGAGGCTTTCTTATTATTTCATTGGTTCTCTAAAATTGTCAAAGAAAGATGCGATTATTTGTCCTATGACTTTATTCTAGTTTGATTAGCATCAAAGGAGCAATCCTATCACTAGTACCTTTAAAACGATCCGTACATCTTACACAAGTCTTCATTTAGGGAGAACTTCTTATTGTTTCGTTAGTTCTCTAAAATTGTCAAAATGTAGGTGATTATGTGTCCTATTACTTCGTTCTAGTTAAAATTAGCATCAAAAAGAGCAATACCATCACGATCGCTCCCAAAATGATGCGTAGACCTCACACAAGTCTTCATTTAGGAACACCTTCTTATTATTTCATTGGTTCCCTAAAATTGTCGAAGAAAGAGGTGATTAGGAGTCCTGTAACTTCATTCTAGTTTGATTAGCAATAAAAGTAGCAATCCCATGACTGTCGCGTTCAAAACGATGCGTACATCTCACACAAGTCTTCATTTACTCCTCCTTCTTATTATTTCATTGGTTCTCTAGAATTGTCAAAGAAAGAGGTGATTAGGAGTCCTATTACTTCGTTCTAATTTGATTAGCATCAAAAGGAGCAATCCCATGACTATCGCGTTAAAAACGATGCGTACATCTCGCACAAGTAGTCTTATTTTAGGGAGACCTTCTTATTATTTTATTTGTTCTCTCAAATTGTCAAAGAAAGATGTGATTATGAGTCCTATGACTTCGTAATAGTTTGATTAGCATCAAATGGAGCAATCATATCACTTGAGTACAGCTTATCATCCTCAAACAGACGGACAAAGTGAGCGAACAATACAAACGCTTGAAGACATGCTTAGGACTTGCGTGATGGATTTTAAGGGAAATTGGGACGACCACCTACCCTTAGTAGAATTCGCATATAATAATAGCTACCATGCAAGTATCGGCATGCCACCGTACGAAGCTCTTTACGGGAGAAAGTACAGAACGCCGTTATGTTGGGACGAAGTCGGAGAACGACGAATACTCGGACCAGAGTTAGTTCAACAAACCACAGACGTGGTGACAGTGATAAGAGCCAGACTTGTAGCAGCTCAAGATCGCCAGAAGAAATACGCAGATTTGCATCGGCAGGACCGAGACTTCAAAGTCGGCAGTTTCGTATTCTTGAAGGTATCTCCATGGAAGGGAAAAATCCATTTCGGCAAGAAAGTAAAATTGAGTCCAAGATTCATAGGACCGTTCGAGATACTGAAGCGATTGGGTGAAGTGGCATACAAAGTTGCGTTACCACCCGAGTTGGAGCATATCCACAACGTGTTCCACATTTCCGTGTTGCGACCGTACAAGGCCGACTACAAGCACGTGATTTCTTACGAGCCCATTCAAGTGGAGAAGAACTTGGCGTATGAAGAAATTCCTGTCCAGATATTAGATAGGAAAGAACAAACTTTGAGAAATAAAGTTATTTCATCTGTAAAAGTACTTTGGCGTAACCACGATATCGAGGAGGCAACGTGGGAGTTAGAAGATAGGATGATGAGGGACTATCCCCATCTATTTGTGTAACCTTGTAGCAATTCCGGGACGGAATTTTTATAAGGGGGGGAGGATGTAATACCCGAGAATTTCTATATATTATTAAATAAATATATTAATGGAAATGAGAATTTATTTGAATATAAATGATTTTGTGTTATGAGATGAATTAATTCAATTATATATAATTGAATAATTATAATAATTGAGAAATTGGTGGAGTTTGTGATAAACTCGTTGATTTCCTTGTGTGGCACAGTGACGTAATATAAGAATGATAATATTAATTTAAGCGAACAATTAATCTATATTAATTATTAATCGAAGAATATTAATTAACTGTTATAAAATACTAATGAGGATTGATTAATAATATGTGATTATTATTATTGCAAGAAACATAATAATAATGAGCAACGTGTTTATAAATATAATAAGATTTATATCAAAGTGATAATTAATCATATAAGGGTTAATTAAATTGTTATGGAGGTTAACAATTATATTGATTGATGTAGGATATGTGTATATTATTAATATTCAATTTATAAGATGAGAAATTATATGTGCAAGCATGCGAATTAAATGTGTAGCATATATTAGTTGACTATGTATTATGTGAAGTGTAATATGACACTATTATATGGTAAGGCTTATTAAACCATTTGAGCTACTTGATTAATAACTTGTGTGACAATAAATATGTGGGTATACATTGTATAATATATCATGAACATATTGTGAACAATTAGTTTTAATAAAGGAGACAGTGTAATGTGTTAACGTCTGATTAGATTATATCCGGTATTAACAAAATGTTCATGGATTATACGTGTCAATTTACACTTACTACAGTATATGAATTACTGTGACATTTCAATTAAAGACCTAAGTGTCTAAATATGTGTGTGTATATAACCTAAGTATTAACACTAGTTTGTTTACAAATTGGAAATGCTGAGATTTTTATGCCTTGTCCCATATTAATAAGACACAAACCTTGTACACGTAAAACACTCATGAAGCTAGCCTACTCCTACCTTCTCAAACTCAGCATTCTAGCCATCATGATCATGAAGGGAGTGGGTGGAATAGTGGAGATCACCAACTAATTACCAACTCCCTCTTATCTAGCAAACATTCCTATAATCTGTTAGTTTGATTTTGGATGTAATTGCATTGCCTGGTTATGAAATTCTTCTATAAATATAACCCATCCTCTTCCTAATTCATTTGTTGAGAATTTTGGCTAAGTAAGTTAAGAGTTATATATATATTTATCAGTGTTCTTGAGTAGCAGCAAGATCAGAATCTAACAGAAGGTATAATACAGTTTCCTTTGTTCTTCATTTTCGTTTTCTGTTTCCGAAGTTTCCTTCAAATTTTTGATTATGCCAAATTGGTTCATGATTGGTTTGTAGAACCCTTATATTGTTGTTATATGAACATACATACGTGATGGAACCACTATATAGCTTTCTTGACTTTCATTTCCATTGTTGCTCTATAATTTCTGTAAAGCATCGAATTCGTGAAATAAGTTGGAGTTCATCAAATTGGGAATCGTTTGGGCGATTGACTGTTATATAACAATATATATGTGTTAGTAAGGTAAAAAGGTTAGTCTAATAGCATATGGGTATGTCGAGATCGATAAAATGGGAGGTTTTGGGTCGGTTTCGCTGCAGTCTGAACTGCAGGAACTGTCCCCACGCCGCAGCGCCGAAGCCCGCGCCGCAGCCCCACCCACGCCGCAGCCCGCGCCGCAGCGCCAGAGTATGCTGCTGTTGCCGCGCCGCGGCGCCGGCCTCTGTGTTCAATTTTCTGCATTCTGCAACAAAACTGTTATGTACTAATTGGTTGATTTTTGTTTAAACAATCATGGAAGCATGATTAATACATATATATAAACATAATGAGGCAATGTAAGCATGTTTTAGTGTATTAGCATGCATAGTTAACAAAACGACATGAAGCTTGGAAACGAACTTAAAATTTCATAAACACTCATTAACATTATAAAGCATGTTTACATACTGACCTTGCAAGTACGTTAATACCACCTAGAGACACATGAAGTGCATGTTAGCTTATCTATATTGGTTCCGTAATAAAATATGAACATGTGAACCTAACTAGTGCTCTCATTCCTAACAAAAATATAAGTTTGAAGGTGGATATGATCATGTAAATGCTATATAGTCATTCTGATGTTATGAGCATGTTTAGATAACTTTGAAATATATGAATGAAGCCTTAACTTGTGTTTATATAGTTCGTAAGGAAGCATGAACATGTTAGGCTCTATTAGTAAGATTCACTAATAGAAATACAAGCCTTGCACATGGGCATTAACACGATACGTGGAGATTTAAATTCTGATATTTATGGACACATGTGATAGTACTCTTAAACTCATTCATGTGTCATGCATATATATATACCATGATTGGTTGCCGTGATTAAGTTTAGCATAAACAAAGCATGTTTTCAAGATAATAACAATGCTAGCTACATATATGCAATACGAGTACTCATGAGCATGACTAATACAAGTTATATGAATATCTTATATGTTTAAAAACGACCATGTTAGACCATATGAGTTCGTGTCCTTGAATGGCTTTAAGTATTAACTTAAGAACCTATACCATGTACGATTGGATTTGGAAAAGTTATACAAGCATGTAAAGTATCCTTTAAATATGAATACATGCTACGTGATATTATATGATGTTACTTGAACCCGATTTTGATGGTTAACTTAAGGAGATGTCGTAACTTGCTAAAATAAAATATATTTAGTATTGATTGTGGTCTTATGTGATATTAATAATATGCAAGCATGTTTGCTAATTGTTGAGATCTTATATAATATGAGAATGCGTTTAAACTCTAAAGAAGGAACGTTAAGGATAGAAATTATATTCTATATAATTGTGTAGCTAGGTAAAACTTACCTTATGTGTTGATCGTATATTCAAAGAGAAAATGTGAAGTTAAATTATATGACTAATGAATATCATATATATACGTAACTGTATTACAATAGGAATTCGAAAGTGTTGATTGCTTTTCGTGGATAAACTACGCTAAAGGCAAGTTCTCTTACTTACACTCTCTTAAAGTGCAAGTATCCTAACCGACGCATTTACTTTATGCAAGGAAAGCTATGATTGTGAAAGTTTCCTAACTTATACTCTTTTACTATGCAAGTATCCTATCTTGTGTATTGCGAACTAGTTTCCTATTTAATCGGTTGAATTGAATTAGCATACTTGAACTCTTATTTCATTAAAGCTATTATTCATGTTGAACTTAGTATTGTTCTTGAATATTGTGAAAGTGTCTATGCCATTTGATTCGGCTAGACTTATATTATTGAAAAGCGACCCAAACTAATTGATTGGTGCGGGATCTTGTATTTAACTGAGAAGAACAACCTTCTTTGAAGGGAATATATAATTATCGGAGAACCGACGTGCACACTTGAGTATGATTGATTGTTATGCATAACGATGGTACTTTAGGCTGATCACCTGTTGTACCTGTTTTTTTTTGGATTTTCAGTTTATTACTGTCAATTCTAGTAGAAGTTCATAGTCCGTAGTGACTACTCAGTATTCAATTATTTGAAATCTTGAATTGACTTATTATTGAATCATATTGATATTATCCTGTCCTTAGCGACTGTTATTGAGAACTGTTGATATTCTTGTTATTCTTGAACTATCAAATTTTGCTACACCCTTTCGAGAATTGAGAATCTTATTATTCACCCTTATTGTATATTACTTGCTGGGCAATTTGTGCTCATTCTTGCTTTCCCTAAAACATTTCAGTTAAGGCAGAGCATGGCGAACCTTCGGGCATTGATAAGGGCAAGGGCAAGGCTACCAACTAGCTTATGTCTGTTATGTTTCAAATATATTAATATTGTGTGAAGATGATGTAGTAAGACTGGATTTGTTTATGTTTAAGCTTAAGTTAGATTATATAACAAGTCGTTAATTGATATTGCTATGTAATCTATTAAGTACTGTAGGTTGCGAGACTTGGGGGAATAATTATAATAAATCATTGTAAATTATTCTAGAATAGATTTTTCGCTGTGGTTGTGTGATATTTAGTTATCATTATTGCGATGTATTACCATGAGCACGTGATGAACCGAATTCGAGAGACCAAGTGGCGGTCCTGGAATTTAGGGGCGTCACATTATCGCGTTCATCTCATACAAGTCTCCATTTAAGGAGACCTTCTTATTGTTTCATTGATTCTCTAAAATTGTCAAAGAAAGAGGTGATTAAGAGTCCTATAACTTCATTTTAGTTTGATTAGTATCAAAAGGAGCAATACTAAGACTATCGCGTTCAAAACGATGCGTACATCTCACACAAGTCTTCATTTAAGGAGACCTTATTGTTTCATTGGTTCTCTAAAATTATCAAAGAAAGAGGTGATTAGGAGTCCTATAACTTCGTTCTAGTTTGATTAGCACCAAAAGTAGCAAGCTCATGACTATCGCAATAAAAATGATGCGTACATCTCACACAAGTCTTCATTTAAGGAGACATTCTTATTGTTTTATTGGTTCTCTAAAATTGTCAAAGAAAGAGGTAATTGGGAGTCCTATTACTTTATTTTAATTTGGTTAGCATCAAAAGGAGCAATCCCATAACTATCGCGTTAAAAACGATGTGTACATCTCACACAATTCTTGATTTATGGAGACTTTCTTATTGTTTCATTGGTTTCTCTCAAATTGTCAAAGAAAGATGCGATTATGAGTCCTATGACTTCATTCTAGTTTGATTAGCATCAAAGGGGCAATCCTATCACTAGTACTTTCAAAACGATCCGTACATCTTACACAAGTCTTCATTTAGGGAGAACTTGTTATTGTTTTATTAGTTCTCTCAAATTGTCAAAATGTAGGTGATTATGAGTCCTATTACTTCGTTCTAGTTAAAATTAGCATCAAAAGGAGCAATCCCATCACTATCGCTCCCAAAATGATGCGTAGACCTCACACAAGTCTTCATTTAGGGAGACCTTCTTATTGTTTCATTGGTTCCCGAAAATTGTCAAAGAAAGAGGTGATTAGGAGTCCTATAACTTCATTCTAGTTTGATTAGCAATAAAAGTAGCAATCCCATGACTGTCGTGTTCAAAACGATGCGTACATCTCACACAAGTCTTCATTTACTCCGCCTTCTTATTATTTCATTGGTTCTCTAGAATTGACAAATAAAGAGGTGATTATGAGTCCTATTACTTCTTTCTAATTTGATTAGCATCAAAATGAGCAATCCCATGACTATCGCGTTAAAAACGATGCGTACATCTCGCACAAGTCTTGATTTAGGGAGACATTCTTATTATTTTATTTGTTCTCTCAAATTGTCAAAGAAAGATGTGATTATGAGTCCTATAACTTCGTTCTAGTTTGATTAGCATTAAATGGAGCAATCATATCACTAGTGCCTTCAAAACGATGCGTACATCTCACACAAGCATTCATTTAGGGACACCTTATTTATCATTAGTTTTCTCAAATTGTCAAAATATATGTGATTATAAGTCCTATTACTTCGTTCTCATTTGATTAGCATCAAAAGGAGAAATCCCATGACTATTCGCGTTAAAAACGATGCGTACATCTTACACAAGTCTTGATTTAGGAGACCTTCTTATTATTTTATTTGTTCTCTTAAATTATCAAAGAAAGATGTGAGTATGAGTCCTATGACTTCGTTCAAGTTTCATCCGTACATCTCACACAAGCCTTCATTTAGGAACACCTTATTTTTTTTTATTAGTTTTATCAAATTGTGAAAATATAGGTGATTATTAGTCCTATTAATTCGTTCTAGTTGAAATTAGCATCAAAAAGAGCAATTCCATCACTAACGTGTCCAAAACGACGCGTAAATCTCACACAAGTCTTTATTTAAGGAGACCTTCATATTGTTTCATTGGTTGTTTTAAATTTACAAAGAAAGAGGTGATTAAGAGTTGTATTTTTTCGTTCTAGTTTGATTCGCGTCAAAAAGAGAAAACCATGATTATCGCGTTCAAAACCATGCGTACATCTCACACAAGTTTTCATTTAGGGAGACCTTCTTATTGTTTCATTGATTCTCTAAAATTGTCAAAGAAAGAAGTGACTAAGAGTCTTATAACTTCGTTTTAGTTTGATTAGTATCAAAAGGAGCAATACTATGACTATCACGTTAAAAACGATGCGTACATCCCACACAAGTCTTCATTTAAGGAGACCTTATTGTTTCATTGGTTCTATAAAATTGTCCAAGAAAGGGGTGATTAGAAGTCCTATAACTTCGCTCTAGTTTGATTAGCATCAAAAGTAGTTATCTCACGACTATCGCGATAAAAACGATTCGTACATCTCACACAAGTCTTCATTTAAGGAGACATTCTTATTGTTTCATTGGTTCTCTAAAATTGTCAAAGAAAGAGGTGATTGGGAGTCCTATTACTTTGCTCTAGTTAGATTAGCATCAAAGGGGCAATCCTATCACTAGTACTTTTAAAACGATCCGTACATCTTACACAAGTCTTCATTTAGGGAGAACTTGTTATTGTTTCATTAGTTCTCTCAAATTGTCAAAATGTAGGTGATTATGAGTCCTATTACTTCGTTCTAGCTAAAATTAGCATCAAAAGGAGCAATCCCATCACTATCGCTCCAAAAATGATGCGTAGACCTCACACAAGTCTTCATTTAGGGAGACCTTCTTACTGTTTCATTGGTTCCCTAAAATTATCAAAAAAAGAGGTGATTAGGAGTCCTATAACTTCATTCTAGTTTGATTAGCAATAAAAGTAGCAATCCCATGACTGTCGCGTTTAAAACGATGCGTACATCTCACACAAGTCTTCATTTATTCCGCCTTCTTATTATTTCATTGGTTCTCTAGAATTGTCAAAGAAAGAGGTGATTAGGAGTCCTATTCCTTCGTTCTAATTTGATTAGCATCAAAAGGAGCAATCCCATGACTATTGCATTAAAAACGATGCGTACATCTCACACAAGTCTTGATTTAGGAAAACTTTCTTATTATTTTATTTGTTCTCTCAAATTGTCAAAGAAAGATGTGATTATGAGTCCTATGACTTCGTAATAGTTTGATTAGCATCAAAAGGAACAATCATATCACTAGTGCATTCAAAACGATCCGTACATCTCACACAAGCCTTCATTTAGGGACACCTTATTTTTTTATTAGTTTACTCAAATTGTGAAATATAGGTGATTATGTGTCCTATTAATTCGTTCTAGTTGAAATTATATCAAAAAGAGCAATTCCATCACTAACGTGTCCAAAACGATGTGTAGATTTCACACAAGTCTTATTTAAGGAGACCTTCATATTGTTTAATTGGTTGTTTTAAATTTACAAAGAAAAATGTGATTAAGAGTTGATTCTCTCACATTGTCAAAGAAAAAGGTGATTAAGAGTCCTATAACTTCATTTTAGTTTGATTAGTATCAAAAGGAGCAATACTATGACTATCGCGTTCAAAACGATGCGTACATCTCACACAAGTCTTCATTTAAGGAGACCTTATTGTTTCATTGGTTCTCTAAAATTGTCAAAAAAAGAGGTGATTGGGAGTCTTATTATTTCGTTCTAATTTGATTAGCATCAAAAGGAGCAATCCCATGACTAACGTGTCAAAAACGATGCGTAGATCTCACACAAGTCTTTATTTAGGTAGACCTTCATATTGTTTCATTGGTTGTTTTAAATTTACAAAGAAAGAGGTGATTAGGAGTTGTATTTTTTCGTTCTAGTTTGATTAGCGTCAAAAAGAGAAACCCATGATTATCGCCTTCAAAACCATGCGTACATCTCATACAAGTCTCCATTTAAGGAGTCCTTTTTATTGTTTCATTGATTCTCTAAAATTATCAAAGAAAGAGGTGATTAAGAGTCCTATAACTTCATTTTAGTTTGATTAGTATCAAAAGGAGCAATACTATGACTATCACGTTTAAAACGATGCGTACATCTCACACAAGTCTTCATTTAAGGAGTCCTTATAGTTTTATTGGTTCTCTAAAATTGTCAAAGAAAGAGGTGATTAGGAGTCCTATAACTTTGTTCTAGTTTCATTAGCATCAAAAATAGCTATCTCATGACTATCGCGATAAAAACGATTCGTACATCTCACACAAGTCTTCATTTAAGGAGACATTCTTATTATTTCATTGGTTCTTTAAAATTGTCAAAGAAAGAGGTGATTGGGGGTCCTATTACTTTGTTCTAATTTGGTTAGCATCAAAAGGAGCAATCCCATAACTATCGCGTTAAAAATGATGCGTACATCTCACACAAGTCTTGATTTATGCAGACTTTCTTATTATTTCATTGGTTTCTCTCAAATTGTCAAAGAAAGATGCGATTATGAGTCCTATGACTTCATTCTAGTTTGATTAGCATCAAAGGGGCAATCCAATCACTAGTACTTTCAAAACGATCCGTACATCTTACACAAGTCTTCAGTTAGGGAGAACTTGTTATTGTTTCATTAGTTCTCTAAAATTGTCAAAATGTAGGTGATCGTGAGTCCTATTACTTCGTTCTAATTAAAATTAGCATCAAAATGAGCAATTCCATCACTATCGCTCCCAAAATGATGCGTAGACCTCACACAAGTCTTCACTTAGGGAGACCTTCTTACTGTTTCATTGGTTCCCTAAAATTATCAAAGAAAGAGGTGATTAGGAGTCCTATAACTTCATTATAGTTTGATTAGCAATAAAAGTAGCAATCCCATTACTGTCGCGTTCAAAACGATGCGTACATCTCACACAAGTCTTCATTTACTCTGCCTTCTTATTATTTCATTGGTTCTCTAGAATTGTCAAAGAAAGAGGTGATTAGGAGTCCTATTACTTCGTTCTAAGTTGATTAGCATCAAAAGGAGCAATCCCATGACTATTGCGTTAAAAATGATGCGTACATCTCACACAAATCTTAATTTAGGGAGACCTTTTTATTATTTTATTTGTTCTCTTAAATTGTCTAAGAAAGATGTGATTATGAGTTCTATGACTTCGTTCAAGTTTGATTAGAATCAAATGGAGCAATCATATCACTAGTGCCTTCAAAACGATGCGTACATCTCACACAAGCATTCATTTAGGGACACCTTTATTTTTTCATTAGTTTTCTCAAATTGTCAAAATATAGGTGATTATAAGTCTTATTACTTCGTTCTAATTTGATTAGCATCAAAAGGAGAAATCCCATGACTATTCGCGTTAAAAACGATGCGTACATCTCACAGAAGTCTTGATTTAGGAGACCTTATTATTTTATTTGTTCTCTCAAAGTGTAAAAGAAAGATATGATTATGAGTCCTATAACTTTGTTCTAGTTTGATTAGCATCAAAAGGAGCAATCATCTCACTAGTTCCTTCAAAACGATCCGTACATCTCACACAAGCCTTCATTTAGGGACACCTTATTTTTTTATTAGTTTTCTCAAATTGTGAAAATATAGGTGATTATGATTCTTATTAATTCGTTCTAGTTGAAATTAGCATCAAAAGGAGCAATCCCATCGCTAACGTGTCTAAAAGGATGCGTAGATCTCACACAAGTCTTTATTTAGGGAGACCTTCATATTGTTTCATTGGTTGTTTTAAATTTACAAAGAAAGAGGTGATTAAGAGTTGTATTTTTTCGTTCTACTCGGATTAGCGTCAAAAAGAGAAACCCATGATTATCGCGTTCAAAACCATGCGTACATCTCACACAAGTCTTCATTTAGGGAGACCTTCTTATTGTGTCATTGATTCTCTAAAATTGTCAATGAAAGAGGTGATTAAGAGTCCTATAACTTCGTTCTAGTTTGATTAGCATCAAAAGGAGCAATACTTTGACTATCTCGTTCAAAACGATGCGTACATCTCACATAAGTCTTCATTTAAGGAAACCTTATTGTTTCACTGGTTCTCAAAAATTTTCTAAGAAAGAGGTGATTAGGAGTCCTATTACTTTGTTCTAATTTGATTAGAATCAAAAGGAGCAATCCCATGACTATCGCGTTAAAAACGATGCGTACATCTCACACAGGTCTTGATTTATGGAGACTTTCTTATTGTTTCATTGGTTTCTCTCAAATTGTCAAAGAAAGATGCGATTATGAGTCCTATGACTTCATTCTAGTTTGATTAGCATCAAAGGGGCAATCCTATCACTAGTACCTTCAAAACGATCCGTACATCTTGCACAAGTCCTTATTTTGGGAGAACTTCTTATTGTTTCATTAGTTCTCTCAAATTGTCAAAATGTAGGTGATTATGAGTCCTATTACTTCGTTCTAGTAAAAAGTAGCATCAAAAGTTGCAATCCCATTACTATCGCTCACAAAATGATGCGTAAACCTCACACAAGTCTTCATTTAGGGAGACCTTCTTATTGTTTCATTGGTTCCCTAAAATTATCAAATAAAGAGGAGATTAGGAGACCTATAACTTCATTCTAGTTTGATTAGCAATAAAAGTAGCAATCCCATGATTGTTGTGTTCAAAATGATGCGTACATCTCACACAAGTCTTCATTTACTCCACCTTCTTATTATTTCATTGGTTCTCTAGAATTGTCAAAGAAAGAGGTGATTATGAGTCC
Source organism: Panax stipuleanatus (assembly GCA_020205555.1). Taxonomy (NCBI): domain Eukaryota; kingdom Viridiplantae; phylum Streptophyta; class Magnoliopsida; order Apiales; family Araliaceae; genus Panax; species Panax stipuleanatus. Next base: position 202,767 of record JAINUT010001226.1, read on the forward strand.
TATTACTTCGTTCTAATTTTATTAGCATCAAAAGAAGCAATCCCATGACTATTGCATTAAAAACGATGCGTACATCTCACACAAGTCTTGATTTAGGGAGACCTTCTTATTATTTTATTTGTTCTCTCAAATTGTCAAAGAAAGATGTGATTATGAGTCCTATATCTTCGTTCTAGTTTGATTTGCATCAAATGGAGCAATCATATCACTAGTGCCTTCAAAACGATGTGTACATCTCACACAAGCCTTCATTTAGGGACACCTTATTTTTTCATTAGTTTTCTCAAATTGTCAAAATATATGTGATTATAAGTACTATTACTTCGTTCTAATTTGATTAGCATCAAAAGGAGAAATTCCATGACTATTCGCGTTAAAAACGATGCATACATATCACACAAGTCTTGATTTAGGAGACCTTCTTATTATTTTATTTGTTCTCTCAAATTGTCAAAGAAAGATGTGATTATGAGTCCTATGACTTCGTTCTAGTTTGATCCGTACATCTCACACAAGCCTTCATTTAGGGACACCTTATTTTTTTTATTAGTTTTATCAGATTATGAAAATATAAGTGATTATTAGTCCTATTAATTTGTTCTAGTTGAAATTGGCATCAAAAAGAGCAATTCCATCACTAACATGTCCAAAACGACGCGTAGATCTCACACAAGTCTTTATTTAAGGAGACCTTCATATTGTTTCTTTGGTTGATTTAAATTTACAAAGAAAGAGGTGATTAAGAGTTGTATTTTTTCGTTCTAGTTTGATTAGCGTCAAAAAGAGAAAACCATGATTATCGCGTTCAAAACCATGCATACATTTCACACAAGTTTTCATTTAGGGAGACCTTCTTATTGTTTCATTGATTCTCTAAAATTGTCAAAGAAAGAAGTGATTAAGAATCCTATAACTTCGTTTTAGTTTGATTAGTATCAAAAGGAGCAATACTATGAATATCGCGTTCAAAACCATGCGTACATCTCACACAAGTATTCATTTAGGGAGACCTTCTTATTGTGTCATTGATTCTCTAAAATTGTCAATGAAAGAGGTGATTAGGAGTCCTATAACTTCGTTCTAGTTTGATTAGCATCAAAAGTAGCTATCTATAACTATCGCGATAAAAACGATTCGTACATCTCACACAAGTCTTCATTTAAGGAGACATTCTTATTGTTTCATTGGTTCTCTAAAATTGTCAAAGAAAGAGGTGATTAGGAGTCTTATAACTTCGTTCTAGTTTGATTAGCATCAAAAGTAGCTATCTCATGACAATCACGATAAAAACGATTCGTACATCTCACACAAGTCTTCATTTAAGGAGACATTCTTATTGTTTCATTGGTTCTCTAAAATTGTCAAAGAAAGAGGTGATTGGGAGTCCTATTACTTTGTTCTAATTTGGTTAGCATCAAAAGGAGCAATCCCATAACTATCGCGTTAAAAACGATGCGTACATCTCACACAAGTCTTGATTTATGGAGACTTTCTTATTGTTTCATTGGTTTCTCTCAAATTGTCAAAGAAAGATGCGATTATGAGTCCTATGACTTCATTCTTGTTTGATTAGCATCAAAAGGGCAATCCTATCACTAGTACTTTCAAAACGATCCGTACATCTTGCACAAGTCTTCATTTAGGGAGAACTTGTTATTGTTTCATTAGTTATCTCAAATTGTCAAAATGTAGGTGATTATGAGTCCTATTACTTCGTTCTAGTTAAAATTAGCGTCAAAAGGAGCAATCCCATCACTATCGCTCCCAAAATGATGCGTAGACCTCACACAAGTCTTCATTTAGGGAGACCTTCTTACTGTTTCATTGGTTCCCTAAAATTATCAAAGAAAGAGGTGATTAGGAGTCCTATAACTTCATTCTAGTTTGATTAGCAATAAAAGTAGCAATTCCATGATTGTCGCGTTCAAAACGATGCGTACATCTCACACAAGTCTTCATTTACTCCGCCTTCTTATTATTTCTTTGGTTCTCTAGAATTGTCAAAGAAAGAGGTGATTAGGAGTCCTATTACTTCGTTCTAATTTGATTAGCATCAAAAGGAGCAATCCCATGACTATTGCGTTAAAAACGATGCGTACATCTCACACAAATCTTGATTTAGGGAGACCTTTTTATTATTTTATTTGTTCTCTCAAATTGTCAAAGAAAGATGTGATTATGAGTCCTATGACTTCGTTCTAGTTTGATCCGTACATCTCACACAAGCCTTCATTTAGGGACACCTTATTTTTTATATTAGTTTTATCAGATTATGAAAATATAAGTGATTATTAGTCCTATTAATTCGTTCTAGTTGAAATTGGCATCAAAAAGAGCAATTCCATCACTAACATGTCCAACACGATGCGTAGATCTCACACAAGTCTTTATTTAAGGAGACCGTCATATTGTTTCATTGGTTGATTTAAATTTACAAAGAAAGAGGTGATTAAGAGTTGTATTTTTTCGTTCTAGTTTGATTAGCATCAAAAAGAGAAAACCATGATTATCGCGTTCAAAACTATGCGTACATCTCACACAAGTTTTCATTTAGGGAGACCTTCTTATTGTTTCATTGATTCTCTAAAATTGTCAAAGAAAGAAGTGATTAAGAATCCTATAACTTTGTTTTAGTTTGATTAGTATCAAAAGGAGCAATACTATGACTATCACGTTCAAAACGATGCGTACATCTCACACAAGTCTTCATTTAAGGAGACCTTATTGTTTCATTGGTTCTCAAAAATTGTCAAAGAAAGAGGTGATTAGGAGTCCTATAACTTCGTTCTAGTTTGATTAGCATCAAAAGTAGCTATCTCATGACTATCGCGATAAAAACGATTCGTACATCTCACACAAGTCTTCATTTAAGGAGACATTCTTATTGTTTCTTTGGTTCTCTAAATTTGTCAAAGAAAGAGGTGATTGGGAGTCCTATTACTTTGTTCTAATTTGGTTAGCATCAAAAGGAGCAATCCCATAACTATCGCTTTAAAAACGATGCGTACATCTCATGCAAGTCTTGATTTATGGAGACTTTCTTATTGTTTCATTGGTTTCTCTCAAATTGTCAAAGAAAGATGCGATTATGAGTCCTATGACTTCATTCTAGTTAGATTAGCATCAAAGGGGCAATCCTATCACTAGTACTTTCAAAACTATCCGTACATCTTACACAAGTCTTCATTTTGGGAGAACTTGTTATTGTTTCATTAGTTCTCTCAAATTGTCAAAATGTAGGTGATTATGAGTCCTATTACTTCGTTCTAGTTAAAATTAGCATCAAAAGGAGCAATCCCATCACTATCGCTCCCAAAATGATGCGTAGACCTCACACAAGTCTTCATTTAGGGAGACCTTCTTACTGTTTCATTGGTTCACTAAAATTGTCAAAGAAAGAGGTGATTAGGAGTCCTATAACTTCATTCTAGTTTGATTAGCAATAAAAGTAGCAATCCCATGACTGTCGCGTTCAAAACGATGCGTACATCTCACACAAGTCTTCATTTACTCCGCCTTCTTATTATTTCATTGGTTCTCTAGAATTGTCAAAGAAAGAGGTGATTAGGAGTCCTATTACTTCATTCTAATTTGATTAGCATCACAAGGAGCAATCCCATGACTATTGCGTTAAAAACGATGCGTACATCTCACACAAATCTTGATTTAGGGAGACATTTTTATTATTTTATTTGTTCTCTCAAATTGTCAAAGAAAGATGTGATTATGAGTCCTATGACTTCGTTCTACTTTGATTAGAATCAAATGGAGCAATCATATCACTAGTGCCTTCAAAACGATGCGTACATCTCACACAAGCATTCATTTAGGGACACCTTTATTTTTTCATTAGTTTTCTCAAATTGTCAAAATATAGGCGATTATAAGTCTTATTACTTCGTTCTAATTTGATTAGCATCAAAAGGAGAAATCCCATGACTATTCGCGTTAAAAACGATGCGTACATCTCACAGAAGTCTCGATTTAGGAGACCTTATTATTTTATTTGTTCTCTCAAATTGTAAAAGAAAGATATGATTATGAGTCCTATAACTTCGTTCTAGTTTAATTAGCATCAAAAGGAGCAATCATCTCACTAGTTCCTTCAAAACGATCCGTACATCTCACACAAGCCTTCATCTAGGGACACCTTATTTTTTTATTAATTTTATCAAATTGTGAAAATATAGGTGATTATGATTCTTATTAATTCGTTCTAGTTGAAATTAGCATCAAAAGGAGCAATCCCATCACTAACGTGTCCAAAATAATGCGTAGATCTCACACAAGTCTTTATTTAGGGAGACCTTCATATTGTTTCATTGGTTGTTTTAAATTTACAAAGAAAGAGGTGATTAAGAGTTGTATTATTTCGTTCTACTCTGATTAGCGTCAAAAAGTGAAACCCATGATTATCGCGTTCAAAACCATGCGTACATCTCACACAAGTCTTCATTTAGGGAGACCTTCTTATTGTGTCATTGATTCTCTAAAATTGTCAATGAAAGAGGTGATTAAGAGTCCTATAACTTCGTTCTAGTTTGATTAGTATCAAAAGGAGCAATACTATGACTATCTCGTTCAAAACGATGCGTACATCTCACATAAGTCTTCATTTAAGAAAACCTTATTGTTTCACTAGTTCTCTAAAATTTTCTAAGAAAGAGGTGATTAGGAGTCCTATTACTTTGTTCTAATTTGATTAGCATCAAAAGGAGCAATCTCATGACTATCGCGTTAAAAACGATGCGTGCATCTCACACAAGTCTTGATTTATGGAGACTTTCTTATTGTTTCATTGGTTTCTCTCAAATTGTCAAAGAAAGATGCGATTATGAGTCCTATGACTTCATTCTAGTTTGATTAGAATCAAAGGGGCAATCCTATCACTAGTACCTTCAAAACGATCCGTACATCTTGCACAAGTCTTTATGTAGGGAGAACTTCTTATTGTTTCATTAGTTCTCTCAAATTGTCAAAATGTAGGTGATTATGAGTCCTATTACTTCGTTATAGTTAAAAGTAGCATCAAAAGTTGCAATCCCATTACTATCGCTCCCAAAATGAAGCGTAAACCTCACACAAGTTTTCATTTAGGGAGACCTTCTTATTGTTTCATTGGTTCCCTAAAATTGTCAAATAAAGAGGTGATTAGGAGTCCTATAACTTCATTCTAGTTTGATTAGGAATAAAAGTAGCAATCCCATGACTGTTGCGTTCAAAACGATGCGTACATCTCACACAAGTCTTCATTTACTCCGCCTTCTTATTATTTCTTTGGTTCTCTAGAATTGTCAAAGAAATAGGTGATTAGGAGTCCTATTACTTCGTTCTAATTTTATTAGCATCAAAAAGAGCAATCTCATGACTATTGCGTTAAAAACGATGCGTACATCTCACACAAGTCTTGATTTAGGGAGACCTTCTTATTATTTTATTTGTTCTCTCAAATTGTCAAAGAAAGATGTGATTATGAGTCCTATGACTTCGTTCTAGTTTGATCCGTACATCTCACACAAGCCTTCATTTAGGGACACCTTATTTTTTTTATTAGTTTTATCAGATTATGAAAATATAAGTGATTATTAGTCCTATTAATTCGTTCTAGTTGAAATTGGCATCAAAAAGAGCAATTCCATCACTAACATGTCCAACACGATGCGTAGATCTCACACAAGTCTTTATTTAAGGAGACCGTCATATTGTTTCATTGGTTGATTTAAATTTACAAAGAAAGAGGTGATTAAGAGTTGTATTTTTTCGTTCTAGTTTGATTAGCATCAAAAAGAGAAAACCATGATTATCGCGTTCAAAACTATGCGTACATCTCACACAAGTTTTCATTTAGGGAGACCTTCTTATTGTTTCATTGATTCTCTAAAATTGTCAAAGAAAGAAGTGATTAAGAATCCTATAACTTCGTTTTAGTTTGATTAGTATCAAAAGGAGCAATACTATGACTATCACGTTCAAAACGATGCGTACATCTCACACAAGTCTTCATTTAAGGAGACCTTATTGTTTCATTGGTTCTCTAAAATTGTCAAAGAAAGAGGTGATTAGAAGTCCTATAACTTCGTTCTAGTTTGATTAGCATCAAAAGTAGCTATCTCATGACTATCGCGATAAAAACGATTCGTACATCTCACACAAGTCTTCATTTAAGGAGACATTCTTATTGTTTCTTTGGTTCTCTAAATTTGTCAAAGAAAGAGGTGATTGGGAGTCCTATTACTTTGTTCTAATTTGGTTAGCATCAAAAGGAGCAATCCCATAACTATCGCGTTAAAAACGATGCGTACATCTCACACAAGTCTTGATTTATGGAGACTTTCTTATTGTTTCATTGGTTTCTCTCAAATTCTCAAAGAAAGATGCGATTATGAGTCCTATGACTTCATTCTAGTTAGATTAGCATCAAAGGGGCAATCCTATCACTAGTACTTTCAAAACTATCCGTACATCTTACACAAGTCTTCATTTTGGGAGAACTTGTTATTGTTTCATTAGTTCTCTCAAATTGTCAAAATGTAGGTGATTATGAGTCCTATTACTTCGTTCTAGTTAAAATTAGCATCAAAAGGAGCAATCCCATCACTATCGCTCCCAAAATGATGCGTAGACCTCACACAAGTCTTCATTTAGGGAGACCTTCTTACTGTTTCATTGGTTCCCTAAAATTGTCAAAGAAAGAGGTGATTAGGAGTCCTATAACTTCATTATAGTTTGATAAGCAATAAAAGTAGCAATCCCATGACTGTCGCGTTCAAAACGATGCGTACATCTCACACAAGTCTTCATTTACTCCGCCTTCTTATTATTTCATTGGTTCTCTAGAATTGTCAAAGAAAGAGGTGATTAGGAGTCCTATTACTTCGTTCTAATTTGATTAGCATCACAAGGAGCAATCCCATGACTATTGCGTTAAAAACGATGCGTACATCTCACACAAATCTTGATTTAGGGAGACATTTTTATTATTTTATTTGTTCTTTCAAATTGTCAAAGAAAGATGTGATTATGAGTCCTATGACTTCGTTCTACTTTGATTAGAATCAAATGGAGCAATCATATCACTAGTGCCTTCAAAACGATGCGTACATCTCACACAAGCATTCATTTAGGGACACCTTTATTTTTTCATTAGTTTTCTCAAATTGTCAAAATATAGGCGATTATAAGTCTTATTACTTCGTTCTAATTTGATTAGCATCAAAAGGAGAAATCCCATGACTATTCGCGTTAAAAACGATGCGTACATCTCACAGAAGTCTCGATTTAGGAGACCTTATTATTTTATTTGTTCTCTCAAATTGTAAAAGAAAGATATGATTATGAGTCCTATAACTTCGTTCTAGTTTAATTAGCATCAAAAGGAGCAATCATCTCACTAGTTCCTTCAAAACGATCCGTACATCTCACACAAGCCTTCATCTAGGGACACCTTATTTTTTTATTAATTTTCTCAAATTGTGAAAATATAGGTGATTATGATTCTTATTAATTCGTTCTAGTTGAAATTAGCATCAAAAGGAGCAATCCCATCACTAACGTGTCAAAAATAATGCGTAGATCTCACACAAGTCTTTATTTAGGGAGACCTTCATATTGTTTCATTGGTTGTTTTAAATTTACAAAGAAAGAGGTGATTAAGAGTTGTATTTTTTCGTTCTACTCTGATTAGCGTCAAAAAGTGAAACCCATGATTATCGCGTTCAAAACCATGCGTACATCTCACACAAGTCTTCATTTAGGGAGACCTTCTTATTGTGTCATTGATTCTCTAAAATTGTCAATGAAAGAGGTGATTAAGAGTCCTATAACTTCGTTCTAGTTTGATTAGTATCAAAAGGAGCAATACTATGACTATCTCGTTCAAAACGATGCGTACATCTCACATAAGTCTTCATTTAAGAAAACCTTATTGTTTCACTGGTTCTCTAAAATTTTCTAAGAAAGAGGTGATTAGGAGTCCTATTACTTTGTTCTAATTTGATTAGCATCAAAAGGAGCAATCTCATGACTATCGCGTTAAAAACGATGCGTGCATCTCACACAAGTCTTGATTTATGGAGACTTTCTTATTGTTTCATTGGTTTCTCTCAAATTGTCAAAGAAAGATGCGATTATGAGTCCTATGACTTCATTCTAGTTTGATTAGAATCAAAGGGGCAATCCTATCACTAGTACCTTCAAAGCGATCCGTACATCTTGCACAAGTCTTTATGTAGGGAGAACTTCTTATTGTTTCATTAGTTCTCTCAAATTGTCAAAATGTAGGTGATTATGAGTCCTATTACTTCGTTATAGTTAAAAGTAGCATCAAAAGTTGCAATCCCATTACTATCGCTCCCAAAATGAAGCGTAAACCTCACACAAGTTTTCATTTAGGGAGACCTTCTTATTGTTTCATTGGTTCCCTAAAATTGTCAAATAAAGAGGTGATTAGGAGTCCTATAACTTCATTCTAGTTTGATTAGGAATAAAAGTAGCAATCCCATGACTGTTGCGTTCAAAACGATGCGTACATCTCACACAAGTCTTCATTTACTCCGCCTTCTTATTATTTCTTTGGTTCTCTAGAATTGTCAAAGAAATAGGTGATTAGGAGTCCTATTACTTCGTTCTAATTTTATTAGCATCAAAAAGAGCAATCCCATGACTATTGCGTTAAAAACGATGCGTACATCTCACACAAGTCTTGATTTAGGGAGACCTTCTTATTATTTTATTTGTTCTCTCAAATTGTCAAAGAAAGATGTGATTATGAGTCCTATAACTTCGTTATAGTTTGATTAGCATCAAATGGAGCAATCATATCACTAGTGCCTTCAAAATGATCCGTACATCTCACACAGCCTTAATTTTGGGACACCTTATTTTTTCATTAGTTTTCTCAAATTGTCAAAATATATGTGATTATAAGTCCTATTACTTCGTTCTAATTTGATTAGCATCAAAAGGAGAAATCCCATGACTATTCGCGTTAAAAACAATGCATACATATCATACAAGTCTTGATTTAGGAGACCTTCTTATTGTTTTATTTGTTCTCTCAAATTGTCAAAGAAAGATGTGATTATGAGTCCTATGACTTCGTTCTAGTTTGATCCGTACATCTCACACAAGCCTTCATTTAGGGACACCTTATTGTTTTTATTAGTTTTATCAAATTATGAAAATATAGGTGATTATTAGTCCTATTAATTCGTTCTAGTTGAAATTAGCATCAAAAAGAGCAATTCCATCACTAACATGTCCAAAACGATGCGTAGATCTCACACAAGTGTTTATTTAAGGAGACCTTCATATTATTTCATTGGTTGTTTTAAATTTACAAAGAAAGAGGTGATTAAGAGTTGTATTTTTTCGTTCTAGTTTGATTAGCGTCAAAAAGAGAAAACCATGATTATCGCGTTCAAAACCATGCGTACATCTCACACAACTTTTCATTTAGGGAGACCTCCTTATTGTTTCATTAATTCTCTAAAATTGTCAAAGAAAGAAGTGATTAAGAGTCCTATAACTTCGTTTTAGTTTGATTAGTATCAAAAGGAGCAATACTTTGACTATCACGTTCAAAACGATGCGTACATCTCACACAAGTCTTCATTTAAGGAGACCTTATTGTTTCATTGGTTCTCTAAAATTGTCAAAGAAAGAGGTGATTAGGAGTCTTATAACTTCGTTCTAGTTTGATTAGCAGCAAAAGTAGCTATCTCATGACAATCACGATAAAAACGATTCGTACATCTCACACAAGTCTTCATTTAAGGAGACATTCTTATTGTTTCATTGGTTCTCTAAAATTGTCAAAGAAAGAGGTGATTGGGAGTCCTATTACTTTGTTCTAATTTGGTTAGCATCAAAAGGAGCAATCCCATAACTATCGCGTTAAAAACGATGCGTACATCTCACACAAGTCTTGATTTATGGAGACTTTCTTATTGTTTCATTGGTTTCTCTCGAATTGTCAAAGAAAGATGCGATTATGAGTCCTATGACTTCGTTCTAGTTTGATTAGTATCAAAGGGGCAATCCTATCACAAGTACTTTCAAAACGATCCGCACATCTTACACAAGTCTTCATTTAGGGAAAACTTGTTATTGTTTCATTAGTTCTCTCAAATTGTCAAAATGTAGGTGAGTATGAGTCCTATTACTTCGTTCTAGTTAAAATTAGCATCAAAAGGAGCAATCCCATCACTATCGCTCCCAAAATGATACGTAGACCTCACACAAGTCTTCTTTTAGGGAGACCTTCTTACTGTTTCATTGGTTCCCTAAAATTGTCAAAGAAAGAGTTGATTAGGAGTCCTATAACTTCATTCTAGTTTGATTAGCAATAAAAGTAGCAATCCCATGACTGTCGCGTTCAAAACGATGCGTACATCTCACACAAGTCTTCATTTACTCCGCCTTCTTATTATTTCATTGGTTCTCTAGAATTGTCAAAGAAAGAGGTGATTAGGAGTCCTATTACTTCGTTCTAATTTGATTAGCATCAAAAGGAGCAATCCCATGACTATTGCGTTAAAAACAATGCGTACATCTCACACAAATATTGATTTGGGGAGACCTTTTTATTATTTTATTTGTTCTTTCAAATTGTCAAAGAAAGATGTGATTATGAGTCCTATGACTTCGTTCTAGTTTGATTAGAATCAAATGGAGCAATCATATCACTAGTGCCTTCAAAACGATGCTTACATCTCACACAAGCATTCATTTAGGGACACCTATATTTTTTCATTAGTTTTCTCAAATTGTCAAAATATAGGTGATTACAAGTCTTATTACTTCGTTCTAATTTGATTAGCATCAAAAGGAGCAATCCCATGACTATTCGCGTTAAAAACGATGCGTACATCTCACAGAAGTCTTGATTTAGGAGACCTTATTATTTTATTTGTTCTCTCAAATTGCAAAAGAAAGATGTGATTATGAGTCCTATAACTTCGTTCTACTTTGATTAGCATCAAAAGGAGCAATCATCTCACTAGTTCATTCAAAACGATCCGTACATCTCACACAAGCCTTCATTTAGGGACACCTTATTTAGTTATTAGTTTTCTCAAATTGTGAAAATATAGGTGATTATGATTCTTATTAATTCGTTCTAGTTGAAATTAGCATCAAAAGGAGCAATCCCATCACTTACGTGTCCAAAACGATGCGTAGATCTCACACAAGTCTTTATTTAGGGAGACCTTCATATTGTTTCATTGGTTGTTTTAAATTTACAAAGAAAGAGATGATTAAGAGTTGTATTTTTTCGTTCTAGTCTGATTAGCGTCAAAAAGAGAAACCCATGATTATCGCGTTCAAAACCATGCGTACATCTGGCACAAGTCTTCATTTAGGGAGACCTTCTTATTGTGTCATTGATTCTCTAAAATTGTCAATGAAAGAGGTGATTAAGAGTCCTATAACTTCGTTCTAGTTTGATTAGTATCAAAAGGAGCAATACTATGACTATCTCGTTCAAAACGATGCGTACATCTCACATAAGTCTTCATTTAAGGAAACCTTATTGTTTCACTGGTTCTCTAAAATTTTCTAAGAAAGAGGTGATTAGGAGTCCTATTACTTTGTTCTAATTTGATTAGCATCAAAAGTAGCAATCCCATGACTATCGCGTTAAAAACGATGCGTACATCTCACACAAGTCTTGATTTATGGAGACTTTCTTATTGTTTCATTGGTTTCTCTCAAATTGTCAAAGAAAGATGCGATTATGAGTCCTATGACTTCATTCTAGTTTGATTAGCATCAAAGGGGCAATCCTATCACTAGTACCTTCAAAACGATCCGTACATCTTTCAAAAGTATTTATTTAGGGAGAACTTCTTATTGTTTCATTAGTTCTCTCAAATTGTAAAAATGTAGGTGATTATGATTCCTATTACTTCGTTCTAGTTAAAAGTAGCATCAAAAGGAGCAATCCCATTACTATCGCTCCCAAAATGATGCGTAAACCTCACACAAGTCTTCATTTAGGGAGACCTTCTTATTATTTCATTGGTTCCCTAAAATTGTCAAAGAAAGAGTTGATTAGGAGTCCTATAACTTCATTCTAGTTTGATTAGCAATAAAAGTAGCAATCCCATGACTCTCGCGTTCAAAACGATGCGTACATCTCACACAAGTCTTCATTTACTCCGCCTTCTTATTATTTCATTGGTTCTCTAGAATTGTCAAAGAAAGAGGTGATTAGGAGTCCTATTACTTCGTTCTAATTTGATTAGCATCAAAAGGAGCAATCCCATGACTATTGCGTTAAAAACGATGCGTACATCTCAAACAAATATTGATTTGAGGAGACCTTTTTATTATTTTATTTGTTCTTTCAAATTGTCAAAGAAAGATGTGATTATGAGTCCTATGACTTCGTTCTAGTTTGATTAGAATCAAATGGAGCAATCATATCACTAGTGCCTTCAAAACGATGCTTACATCTCACACAAGCATTCATTTAGGGACACCTATATTTTTTCATTAGTTTTCTCAAATTGTCAAAATATAGGTGATTACAAGTCTTATTACTTCGTTCTAATTTGATTAGCATCAAAAGGAGCAATCCCATGACTATTCGCGTTAAAAACGATGCGTACATCTCACAGAAGTCTTGATTTAGGAGACCTTATTATTTTATTTGTTCTCTCAAATTGCAAAAGAAAGATATGATTATGAGTCCTATAACTTCGTTCTACTTTGATTAGCATCAAAAGGAGCAATCATCTCACTAGTTCCTTCAAAACGATCCATACATCTCACACAAGCCTTCATTTAGGGACACCTTATTTAGTTATTAGTTTTCTCAAATTGTGAAAATATAGGTGATTATTATTCTTATTAATTCGTTCTAGTTGAAATTAGCATCAAAAGGAGCAATCCCATCACTTACGTGTCCAAAACGATGCGTAGATCTCACACAAGTCTTTATTTAGGGAGACCTTCATATTGTTTCATTGGTTGTTTTAAATTTACAAAGAAAGAGGTGATTAAGAGTTGTATTTTTTCGTTCTACTCTGATTAGCGTCAAAAAGTGAAACCCATGATTATCGCGTTCAAAACCATGCGTACATCTCACACAAGTCTTCATTTAGGGAGACCTTCTTATTGTGTCATTGATTCTCTAAAATTGTCAATGAAAGAGGTGATTAAGAGTCCTATAACTTCGTTCTAGTTTGATTAGTATCAAAAGGAGCAATACTATGACTATCTCGTTCAAAACGATGCGTACATCTCACATAAGTCTTCATTTAAGAAAACCTTATTGTTTCACTGGTTCTCTAAAATTTTCTAAGAAAGAGGTGATTAGGAGTCCTATTACTTTGTTCTAATTTGATTAGCATCAAAAGGAGCAATCTCATGACTATCGCGTTAAAAACGATGCGTGCATCTCACACAAGTCTTGATTTATGGAGACTTTCTTATTGTTTCATTGGTTTCTCTCAAATTGTCAAAGAAAGATGCGATTATGAGTCCTATGACTTCATTCTAGTTTGATTAGAATCAAAGGGGCAATCCTATCACTAGTACCTTCAAAACGATCCGTACATCTTGCACAAGTCTTTATGTAGGGAGAACTTCTTATTGTTTCATTAGTTCTCTCAAATTGTCAAAATGTAGGTGATTATGAGTCCTATTACTTCGTTCTAGTTAAAAGTAGCATCAAAAGTTGCAATCCCATTACTATCGCTCCCAAAATGAAGCGTAAACCTCACACAAGTTTTCATTTAGGGAGACCTTCTTATTGTTTCATTGGTTCCCTAAAATTGTCAAATAAAGAGGTGATTAGGAGTCCTATAACTTCATTCTAGTTTGATTAGGAATAAAAGTAGCAATCCCATGACTGTTGCGTTCAAAACGATGCGTACATCTCACACAAGTCTTCATTTACTCCGCCTTCTTATTATTTCTTTGGTTCTCTAGAATTGTCAAAGAAATAGGTGATTAGGAGTCCTATTACTTCGTTCTAATTTTATTAGCATCAAAAAGAGCAATCCCATGACTATTGCGTTAAAAACGATGCGTACATCTCACACAAGTCTTGATTTAGGGAGACCTTCTTATTATTTTATTTGTTCTCTCAAATTGTCAAAGAAAGATGTGATTATGAGTCCTATAACTTCGTTATAGTTTGATTAGCATCAAATGGAGCAATCATATCACTAGTGCCTTCAAAATGATCCGTACATCTCACACAGCCTTAATTTTGGGACACCTTATTTTTTCATTAGTTTTCTCAAATTGTCAAAATATATGTGATTATAAGTCCTATTACTTCGTTCTAATTTGATTAGCATCAAAAGGAGAAATCCCATGACTATCCGCGTTAAAAACGATGCATACATATCATACAAGTCTTGATTTAGGAGACCTTCTTATTGTTTTATTTGTTCTCTCAAATTGTCAAAGAAAGATGTGATTATGAGTCCTATGACTTCGTTCTAGTTTGATCCGTACATCTCACACAAGCCTTCATTTAGGGACACCTTATTGTTTTTATTAGTTTTATCAAATTATGAAAATATAGGTGATTATTAGTCCTATTAATTCGTTCTAGTTGAAATTAGCATCAAAAAGAGCAATTCCATCACTAACATGTCCAAAACGATGCGTAGATCTCACACAAGTGTTTATTTAAGGAGACCTTCATATTGTTTCATTGGTTGTTTTAAATTTACAAAGAAAGAGGTGATTAAGAGTTGTATTTTTTCGTTCTAGTTTGATTAGCGTCAAAAAGAGAAAACCATGATTATCGCGTTCAAAACCATGCGTACATCTCACACAACTTTTCATTTAGGGAGACCTCCTTATTGTTTCATTCATTCTCTAAAATTGTCAAAGAAAGAAGTGATTAAGAGTCCTATAACTTCGTTTTAGTTTGATTAGTATCAAAAGGAGCAATACTTTGACTATCCCGTTCAAAACGATGCGTACATCTCACACAAGTCTTCATTTAAGGAGACCTTATTGTTTCATTGGTTCTCTAAAATTGTCAAAGAAAGAGGTGATTAGGAGTCTTATAACTTCGTTCTAGTTTGATTAGCATCAAAAGTAGCTATCTCATGACAATCACGATAAAAACGATTCGTACATCTCACACAAGTCTTCATTTAAGGAGACATTCTTATTGTTTCATTGGTTCTCTAAAATTGTCAAAGAAAGAGGTGATTGGGAGTCCTATTACTTTGTTCTAATTTGGTTAGCATCAAAAGGAGCAATCCCATAACTATCGCGTTAAAAACGATGCGTACATCTCACACAAGTCTTGATTTATGGAGACTTTCTTATTGTTTCATTGGTTTCTCTCAAATTGTCAAAGAAAGATGCGATTATGAGTCCTATGACTTCGTTCTAGTTTGATTAGCATCAAAGGGGCAATCCTATCACAAGTACTTTCAAAACGATCTGCACATCTTACACAAGTCTTCATTTAGGGAAAACTTGTTATTGTTTCATTAGTTCTCTCAAATTGTCAAAATGTAGGTGAGTATGAGTCCTATTACTTCGTTCTAGTTAAAATTAGCATCAAAAGGAGCAATCCCATCACTATCGCTCCCAAAATGATACGTAGACCTCACACAAGTCTTCTTTTAGGGAGACCTTCTTACTGTTTCATTGGTTCCCTAAAATTGTCAAAGAAAGAGTTGATTAGGAGTCCTATAACTTCATTCTAGTTTGATTAGCAATAAAAGTAGCAATCCCATGACTGTCGCGTTCAAAACGATGCGTACATCTCACACAAGTCTTCATTTACTCCGCCTTCTTATTATTTCATTGGTTCTCTAGAATTGTCAAAGAAAGAGGTGATTAGGAGTCCTATTACTTCGTTCTAATTTGATTAGCATCAAAAGGAGCAATCCCATGACTATTGCGTTAAAAACGATGCGTACATCTCACACAAATATTGATTTGGGGAGACCTTTTTATTATTTTATTTGTTCTTTCAAATTGTCAAAGAAAGATGTGATTATGAGTCCTATGACTTCGTTCTAGTTTGATTAGAATCAAATGGAGCAATCATATCACTAGTGCCTTCAAAACGATGCTTACATCTCACACAAGCATTCATTTAGGGACACCTATATTTTTTCATTAGTTTTCTCAAATTGTCAAAATATAGGTGATTACAAGTCTTATTACTTCGTTCTAATTTGATTAGCATCAAAAGGAGCAATCCCATGACTATTCGCGTTAAAAACGATGCGTACATCTCACAAAAGTCTTGATTTAGGAGACCTTATTATTTTATTTGTTCTCTCAAATTGCAAAAGAAAGATATGATTATGAGTCCTATAACTTCGTTCTACTTTGATTAGCATCAAAAGGAGCAATCATCTCACTAGTTCCTTCAAAACGATCCGTACATCTCACACAAGCCTTCATTTAGGGACACCTTATTTAGTTATTAGTTTTCTCAAATTGTGAAAATATAGGTGATTATGATTCTTATTAATTCGTTCTAGTTGAAATTAGCATCAAAAGGAGCAATCCCATCACTTACGTGTCCAAAACGATGCGTAGATCTCACACAAGTCTTTATTTAGGGAGACCTTCATATTGTTTCATTGGTTGTTTTAAATTTACAAAGAAAGAGGTGATTAAGAGTTGTATTTTTTCGTTCTACTCGGATTAGCGTCAAAAAGAGAAACCCATGATTATCGCGTTCAAAACCATGCGTACATCTCGCACAAGTCTTCATTTAGGGAGACCTTCTTATTGTGTCATTGATTCTCTAAAATTGTCAATGAAAGAGGTGATTAAGAGTCCTATAACTTCGTTCTAGTTTGATTAGTATCAAAAGGAGCAATACTATGACTATCTCGTTCAAAACGATGCGTACATCTCACATAAGTCTTCATTTAAGGAAACCTTATTGTTTCACTGGTTCTCTAAAATTTTCTAAGAAAGAGGTGATTAGGAGTCCTATTACTTTGTTCTAATTTGATTAGCATCAAAAGTAGCAATCCCATGACTATCGCGTTAAAAACGATGCGTACATCTCACACAAGTCTTGATTTATGGAGACTTTCTTATTGTTTTATTGGTTTCTCTCAAATTGTCAAAGAAAGATGCGATTATGAGTCCTATGACTTCATTCTAGTTTGATTAGCATCAAAGGGGCAATCCTATCACTAGTACCTTCAAAACGATCCGTACATCTTTCAAAAGTATTTATTTAGGGAGAACTTCTTATTGTTTCATTAGTTCTCTCAAATTATAAAAATGTAGGTGATTATGAGTCCTATTACTTCGTTCTAGTTAAAAGTAGCATCAAAAGGAGCAATCCCATTACTATCGCTCCCAAAATGATACGTAAACCTCACACAAGTCTTCATTTAGGGAGACCTTCTTATTATTTCATTGGTTCCCTAAAATTGTCAAAGAAAGAGTTGATTAGGAGTCCTATAACTTCATTCTAGTTTGATTAGCAATAAAAGTAGCAATCCCATGACTGTCGCGTTCAAAACGATGCGTACATCTCACACAAGTCTTCATTTACTCCGCCTTCTTATTATTTCATTGGTTCTCTAGAATTGTCAAAGAAAGAGGTGATTAGGAGTCCTATTACTTCGTTCTAATTTGATTAGCATCAAAAGGAGCAATCCCATGACTATTGCGTTAAAAACGATGCGTACATCTCACACAAATATTGATTTGGGGAGACCTTTTTATTATTTTATTTGTTCTTTCAAATTGTCAAAGAAAGATGTGATTATGAGTCCTATGACTTCGTTCTAGTTTGATTAGAATCAAATGGAGCAATCATATCACTAGTGCCTTCAAAACGATGCTTACATCTCACACAAGCATTCATTTAGGGACACCTATATTTTTTCATTAGTTTTCTCAAATTGTCAAAATATAGGTGATTACAAGTCTTATTACTTCGTTCTAATTTGATTAGCATCAAAAGGAGCAATCCCATGACTATTCGCGTTAAAAACGATGCGTACATCTCACAGAAGTCTTGATTTAGGAGACCTTATTATTTTATTTGTTCTCTCAAATTGCAAAAGAAAGATATGATTATGAGTCCTATAACTTCGTTCTACTTTGATTAGCATCAAAAGGAGCAATCATCTCACTAGTTCCTTCAAAACGATCCGTACATCTCACACAAGCCTTCATTTAGGGACACCTTATTTAGTTATTAGTTTTCTCAAATTGTGAAAATATAGGTGATTATGATTCTTATTAATTCGTTCTAGTTGAAATTAGCATCAAAAGGAGCAATCCCATCACTTACGTGTCCAAAACGATGCGTAGATCTCACACAAGTCTTTATTTAGGGAGACCTTCATATTGTTTCATTGGTTGTTTTAAATTTACAAAGAAAGAGGTGATTAAGAGTTGTATTTTTTCGTTCTAGTCTGATTAGCGTCAAAAAGAGAAACCCATGATTATCGCGTTTAAAACCATGCGTACATCTCGCACAAGTCTTCATTTAGGGAGACCTTCTTATTGTGTCATTGATTCTCTAAAATTGTCAATGAAAGAGGTGATTAAGAGTCCTATAACTTCGTTCTAGTTTGATTAGTATCAAAAGGAGCAATACTATGACTATCTCGTTCAAAACGATGCGTACATCTCACATAAGTCTTCATTTAAGGAAACCTTATTGTTTCACTGGTTCTCTAAAATTTTCTAAGAAAGAGGTGATTAGGAGTCCTATTACTTTGTTTGTGACAAACAAGATTTTTGTAATTTATTTTGAATATTTATTGAATTAAATAAATATTTTTGATGATTTAATTATTGAGTTAAATAATTAATTGATGAATTTGTGGTAGATTAATTTAATTATATGTGTCACATTAGTTAAATTAATGTGGTGAATTTTTATATTCAAAGTATGTATTTAATTGAGCTTATTTGATTAATATATTAATTAATAAGCATAATGTTATTCTAATTAATTTAATAATTAATTAGAGATTTATGATTAGACATAATTAATAAATAAGAATTTTAATTATGTGACTATGTGATTTAATGTAGATTTATGCTATTTTATTTAATTGATTTAAATAGGATTATTGATTAATTAAAAGTGTGACATTATTAAACTATATTATAGTAAGTTAATTAAAATAAATGAGAAGGGATTCCTTAAGCTAGCCAAACAAGGCCTTAAGGGGAGTTGGTCAGTTAACCCACTAAAGGACCAACTGACAACCACTCACCCATTATATATTATACGTATTATACTTATATACATATATACTATATCAATTCATATATTCATATCAGAGAGAATTTTGAGAGAAAAGATTGAGGAAGAAGAATTTGAAAAGTTTATATCATCATCCTTGAACCATCTTCACAAACTAGCAAGGGTAATTCCTTCTCCTAAGTTTTTTAAATTCAAGTTCTTAAAGTTTTCCATTAACGTATGTTAGATTCTCTGTGAATAACTAATTTGATAATTAATGTATGATATGATTTTATATGTGTTATTGTATGATCATAACATGTTGTATATCATGTATGCATGATTTAGTGCGATTAAATCCATGTAGTTATGCTTAATTTGATTTTTCAAAAGTTACAGAGTGTAAAAATTGTACATATGGCCCATATGGCCCTTACGTACAAAATTTACACACCTTATGCGTTTATTTAACTTAAATTAACACTTGAATGTGATTGTGTACATTTAAACGAACAAAATGGAAGTTAAACGAACGGATTCGGTGTTATAACGAATCCGTAACGTTGAATTCTTGTTTTCTTTCAAAACTTTATAAAATATTGAAAATAGTGAAATTAAATGTTGTGATTTGTGTAATTCCGTGATTTAAAGTGTTAAAAGCATGCTTAGAACATGGTATGATGTTTCTGTAAATTCTATATCTCATGGGTAGCCTTAAATTCATTTCGTTAGTTTAATTTGGATTTATTTGGGTTGCTCTGTGTGTCATTCGCGAACTGGAAATCTGGGTCTGCGTTGCCGCGCGGCCGCGCTGGTCCCAAGGGTAACTGGCGCGCGGCCGCGCCCCTTGCAGAAATTTGAAATTTTTTTGCTAAGTGTTCGTGCGTTCTAAGAGGTGGTTTAAAACCTAATGTAATGAACATAAAGATATGCTAAACATATAATAAGAGGTTAATAACTTATATTACGTGAGTAATTAATAAGTTAATTACATGACTTGAATCGTTAATTGTATAGTCCAATAACGTGCTCAAGACCGATGTGTGTGATTCGATACGTATATCGAGTTATTGATTAATTTGTATTGTGAACGTATTGATATGTAGGATGTAATAAAGAACGTGAATTATAATTGTAGCTTGTGCAAGAGGCAAGTATCCTATCCCTAACTTATTGATTTAGCAAGTTCCCTAAATTCTAATTTATTCATTTATTAAGCCTTAGACTTGTGTTTCTATATCGAGTAAGCTCGTGTTTTTAATTGTTCAAGTTCGAAATTCATATTACATATTGTAACTCTTTTAAAAGCATGATTCAGTGATACAATACTTATTCGATTGTATACTCTTGAGATTTATTATTCAAGTTGAATATCGATGTTATTGTTGAACCTTATAGGACTAGTGAACCCTTATTGATTCGACTAGTCCATAGTTGATGAACGTTCTAAATTCCAAAATACTTATTGAGCTTATCCAAACCAAACTTCCTTTGGTGCGGACTCTGATGTCAAAACTGAGATGAACAACCCTGTAAAAGGGGATTATTTACGCTTTAGCGTTGAGATATTGTGCACAATATGGTACTAAGGGCTGATCCCCCTAAGTACGAGAAGTAGAGTCCATAGTCTTATGACTGTTAAAGGTTTTAAGTATAAACACTTTACAACCTAGGACATAGTTCAAGGTCTTATGACCCTCAGGTGATATTTTGATTCCTGTTATTTATCCTCGAGTCAAAAGTTGAGTTTCTTTATTCAGATGTCCTTGATTCACTCGCATGTTATTATATTGTTGTCATATTATTATACTTGTGGGCAACCGTGCTCACTCTTGCGTAATAATAACATTGCAGTTAAGAACGAAAGGTCTGACGAGCCTTCTACTAGCAAAGGCAAGGGCAAAGTCAACAAGTGATGAAGACTTGTTGTTTATTTTATGTGTTTATGTTTCAGACTTATGTTAAAGTTGTGTAAAACTTATTTAATTATTTATATTTCCGCATTTGATATTTAAGGTTAAGTACGACCTGGGATTGATGCATTTCTTTTCAGATGTTGTAACCCCATAAGGGGAGGATTATTTCTATTTATTTCATGGTTTGCATTTACTATGGGTAGATAGATAGATGATATTTGTACAGTGAACACCAAGTCCCGTGGAAATTGAAGTACCCGGATTTGGGGGTGTCGCAGGTTGGTATCAAAGCCGTAGGTTATGAACCTTAGGTGGGGAAAAACCTTAGGATAGTAGCCTTTTTAGAGATCGAGAACATAGTAATGATAACTCTTATCGAGTTCTAAGAAAGATAATAACTTACCTTATGTGCTACGTGTTTATACTTATATATTCGAGTCTCGATTAGCATCACGTAATTACTAAAACTTAAAATTTTATTTGTCAGGATGACGAATGCTGGAGAACCTAGTCAGTCCAGGGACCTTGTACCCCTAGAGGCTAGAGAGGAGGAGCCCCGAGATATCCACGTAGTTTGGGAGCAGTTAGTCCGACGAGAGCCATCACCCTTGATCACAGTCATTGGTCAGGATATTGTGCCGGTGTCTAATTCAGAGGAGGACTCTGAGGAAGACCCTGAGGAGATTGAAGTTCAGGCTGAGGCAGCTGAAGAGGAGGAGGAAGACCCTGAAGAGTTCCCGCCGAGCTCTATCAGTGCTGAGATGTATGACGAGCTGTATGACCGTAACATAGAGTTACGTGATACTGTTCAGGAGCTGAGGGAGACTGTTCAGGAGCTGAGGGAGCGGTCGGTTACTCAACAGTCTACCATCGAGCTGAGGGATGGAGAGGTTGAGGCTCTTCACACACGTTTGGGAAATGTAGAGTGGAATTTGGCTCACGAGAAGGGCCAAACCGAGCAGAAGTCAGAGGAAATTGAGGAATTGAAGAATGAACTAAAAGAGAAATCAGCAAGGCTGGCCATAGCAGAGGAGGCTTGGGTAAGGGAATCACGACGAGCAGATCTCGCAGAAGATAATTGTCGGGCGAAGAAGGCCAAGCTTGAAGAGACGTACTCTATACTTCAGTATGCAATTGACGAGGCCCAGGATCGGGTTATGAGGTACCCAATTCAGTTTGAAGGACTACCGTCGTACATGCTAGATCGCAGGACGATGTCTCGGATTATGGAAGAAGAGCGTGGCAAAGCTGTTCGTCGCCTTAATGGGCAGTGATAGGAACATTTGATTTTGTGAAACCTATCTGGTAGTTAATAATGTAAATTCCAATGTGTTTATAAACAGAGGAATATTTTATGTTTTAAATCCTGTAGATTCTTTATCTCAGGATAGTTGATGTAAATAGCAGTGATGCTATCGTATTATGTTAAAACTTTTGATTTAGTAATATATCAGAGTTTATTTGAGATAATGTGTTGACTGATTGTGTCTAAATGTTTAAGTTAAGCCTTAGATATTTAAAAGATTGAATAAAGTTCTAATACGCGTATTTCTTAAGAGTAAAATGCCGCCAAGGAGACGATCTAACCGTCAACAGGCCCAAGAAGGGTCAACTAACAACAACAACGACGCCAATGCTAACCCCGTTCAGCAGTTGGCGAACTTACTTGCTGGAGCGCTTAACAACCAACCTCAAGCTCCACCGACCACAACGTTCAAGGACTTCAAGGCGGTGGGACCGCCAGAGTTTAAAGGCACCATGAACCCGATAGAAGCTCAAACCTGGGTCATGGAGATGGAAAAAGTTTTTGACGTCGCCAGAGTCAGAGAGGACCAGAAAACCGCCTATGCAACGTTCATGCTGAAATCTGAGGCCAGCTATTGGTGGCAAGCGAATAAGGTCCGGGGAGGTGAAGGTGTGATTACCTGGGAGAGGTTCAAGGAGATGTTCTTCGAGATGTACTTTCCGACCAGCTCGCAGAATCAAATGGAGGTCCAGTTCTTGGAACTGAAACAGGGAAATATGTCCGTACCAGAATATGCGGCGAAATTCAATGAGTTGGCTAGGTTTGCCACGTATCAAGTGCACACCGATCAGAGGAAGGCAAGGAGGTTTGAACAGGGCCTGAAGCCCTGGTTGTATAGCAAAGTGTCAATGTTCCAATTGAACACTTTTGCTGGGGTGTTGGAGAAGGCCATTCTCGCTGAAGGCGGGAGTGATGCAGTTACAAAGTATAACCAAGATCAGAAAAAGAAGAAGAGTGAAGGTGAAGGAATTAACAAGGCTAGTGGTAGCAACACGGGAGGGAGTAATAATCAGAAGAGGAGGTGGAATGATAACTCATCGACTGGGAATCAGCAAGGTGGTCAGAAAAAGAGGATCGAAGCTTGTTCGACCTGCGGGAAAGCTCACCTGGGGGTCTGTATGAAGGGAAAACGAGTATGTTATAATTGTGGTCAGGAAGGCCACATAGCACCTAACTGTCCGAACCCAAAGAAGGGCGCTTGCTTCACTTGCGGCTCAAAGGACCATCTGGCAAGGGACTGTCCCAAGAAGGGATCTGGAAGGGAAGGATCAGGTGGAAACAGGGGAAACAGCGGTGGAAGTGCTTTAACTATCACGGGACCAACCGCAACCAACCGACCAACCGCCAGGACCTTCAACATGACCGTGCAGGATGCTGTGCAGTCTCGCGATGTGGTATCAGGTATCATTCCGATCAATAAAGTTAATGCTTATGTACTATTTGATTCGGGTGCTACTTGTTCATTTATATCCGATGACTTTGCTAAGAACTTAGAACTTCCTATGGACGAGTTAGAATACCCCATGAATATAGAGATTGCGAATAGAGAAGTAATCCCTGTTAAGTATGTACACAAGAACTGTAGAGTAGATATTAAGGGTAACATTATGAACGTAAATCTTATCCCGATTAGACTTGGGGAATTCGATGTTATTCTGGGAATGGATTGGCTAGTCAATTATGGGGCTGTAATTGATTGCCAGAGGAAGTGTATCAACCTTATGACCCCGTCAAAGGTTGTGTTTTATGGCAGTAAATCGCCTAGACAAGCGAGTTGTCTGACGATGATGCAGGCCAGGAAGTTGTTAAGACAAGGCTGTGTAGGATATTTAGCCTACATAGTCGATAGTCGTAAAGAAAATTCGAAATTAGAAGATATACCAGTCGTGAGGGACTTCTTAGACGTATTTCCGGATGATCTGCCAGGACTTCCGCCAGACAGAGAGGTTGAGTTTGTGATCGATTTGGCGCCAGGGACGGCCCCAATATCGAAGGCACCATACCGGATGGCTCCGGTAGAGATGAAAGAGTTAATGGTACAACTACAAGAGTTACTGGACAAGAAGTACATCCAACCGAGCGTATCGCCGTGGGGAGCGCCGGTGTTATTTGTGAAGAAGAAGGACGGGACGATGCGGCTTTGCATCGACTACAGAGAACTGAATAAGGTCACAATTAAGAATAGATATCCATTACCGAGGATCGACGATCTGTTCGACCAATTGAAGGGTGCAAGGTACTTTTCAAAGATAGACTTGAGGAGTGGCTATCATCAGCTGAAGGTGAGGCCAGAGGATGTTCCAAAGACAGCATTTAGGACTCGATATGGTCACTACGAATTTTTGGTAATGTCATTTGGTCTAACGAATGCTCCTGCAGCATTCATGGGCTTAATGAATGGAGTGTTCAAGCCGTTTTTGGACAAATTCGTGGTGGTCTTTATCGACGATATTTTGGTATACTCGAAGACCAAGGAAGAACATGTAGAACATCTGAAGTTAACATTAGAGGCGTTGAGAAGAGAGAAGTTGTACGCCAAATTTTCTAAATGTGAATTCTGGATTGAAAGAGTGCAATTTCTTGGACATGTGATCGACAAGGACGGAATTTCGGTAGATCCCTCTAAAGTCGAAGCTGTGATGAATTGGGATCTGCCGAAAACACCGTCGGAAGTGAGGAGTTTTCTTGGATTGGCGGGTTATTATAGAAGATTTATTCAGGACTTTTCCAAGATCGCAACTCCGCTGACAAATTTGACTAGAAAATCGGTGAAATTCGTTTGGACAGAGAAGTGTGAGGAAAGTTTCCAAGAGCTCAAGAGGAGGTTGAGTTCAGCACCTGTGTTATCCCTTCCGGACGACACAGGCAATTTTGTGGTTTATAGTGATGCGTCGCATAAAGGACTTGGCTGTGTGCTTATGCAAAACGGCAGGGTCATTGCGTATGCGTCACGACAATTGAAAGACTATGAGAAGGGGTATCCGACCCATGACTTGGAGTTAGCTGCCGTGGTATTTGCTTTAAAAATTTGGAGACACTATCTCTATGGGGAGAAGTGTGAAATATATACAGACCACAAGAGTCTGAAATATATCTTTACACAGAAGGACTTGAATATGCGCCAGAGAAGGTGGCTGGAGTTAATTAAGGATTATGACTGTGAAATCTTATACCATCCGGGTAAGGCTAATGTGGTTGCCGACGCCTTAAGCAGAAAGGGTCGGGAGAAATTGATGATGTTGACTACTCAGGAGGAACTAATTTCAGCAATGGAAAAGCTGAAATTGGAAGTGAAGTATTCGATGGAGATTGACGAGAAGTTGTTTCAGATTCAAGCTGGTACAACCCTATTGGATAAAGTTAAGGAAGCTCAACTTCAGGACGAAGAATGTGAGAAGGTTAAGAAAAAGATATCTGAAGGAACCGAACCGAGATTCAAGATAGACAGTGAGGGACTACTGAGATTTGAGAATAGAGTTCGGGTACCGTCAGTGCCAGAAATTAAGGATGACATTTTGAGAGAGGCTCATAGCTCACGGTATTCAATTCACCCCGGTAGTACCAAGATGTACCAGGATCTTCGACAGCACTTCTGGTGGCCGAATTTGAAACGAGATGTGGCTGAGTGTGTTGCAAAGTGTCTAACCTGTCAGAAAGTGAAAGCAGAACATCAGAGACCAAGTGGTTTGCTACAACCCCTGGAAATCCCAGAATGGAAATGGGAACACATTACGATGGATTTCGTGGTTGGCCTTCCGACGACTCAGAAAGGCTACGACGCAGTATGGGTTATCGTTGACCGACTGACGAAATCCGCACACTTCCTTCCGATTAAAATCAGATTCAACTTAGACCAGTTGGCAAGGCTATATGTGAAAGAGATTGTTTCGAGGCACGGAGTTCCGGTGTCAATTGTTTCCGACAGAGATCCGCGTTTCACATCGAACTTCTGGAAGCGACTACAAGAATGCATGGGGACACAGTTGAGAATGAGTACGGCTTATCACCCTCAGACAGATGGGCAGAGTGAAAGAACGATCCAGACATTGGAAGATATGTTGAGAGCATGCATCATGGATTTTAAAGGAAATTGGGATGATCACCTACCGCTTGTGGAATTCGGTTACAACAACAGTTACCACGCTAGTATTGGCATGCCGCCTTACGAAGCGTTGTACGGAAGAAAATGCAGAACCCCGCTATACTGGGATGAAGTTGGCGAGAGACAACTATTAGGTCCAGAACTGGTACAGCAGACAGCAGAGATAGTCAAAGTGATCAGAACAAGACTGGTAGCAGCTCAGGATAGGCAGAAGAAATACGCCGATCCACACCGTAAGAACGTTGAGTTTGAATCGGGTAGCTATGTGTTCTTGAAAGTCTCTCCCTGGAAGGGGAAGATCAGATTCGGTAAGAAGGGAAAATTGAGCCCAAGGTTCATTGGACCCTTTGAAGTACTGCGAAGGATTGGAGAAGTTGCGTATGAGGTAGCCTTACCTCCGGCGCTTGAGAATGTCCACAACGTCTTTCATGTGTCAGTTTTACGCCCCTACAAACCCGATTACAAACATGTGATTGAATATGAACCCCTACATTTTGAGAAAGACTTATCCTATGAAGAAATTCCTGTTCAGATTGTTGACAGGAAAGAGCAAGTCCTCAGAAATAAAATTATACCTTCTGTTAAGGTAATTTGGAGGAACCACAATGCTGAAGAAGCTACGTGGGAACTCGAAGAGCATATGATGAAGAATTACCCAGATTTATTTACTTAATTTTTTTGTTTATGCGATTCTGGGGACAGAATCTTTGTAAGGGGGGGAGAATGTAACGGGACGAAATTTAATTGAACCGTGATTCTGGGGACAGAATCCTTTTAAGGGGGGAAAGATGTGACAAACAAGATTTTTGTAATTTATTTTGAATATTTATTGAATTAAATAAATATTTTTGATGATTTAATTATTGAGTTAAATAATTAATTGATGAATTTGTGGTAGATTAATTTAATTATATGTGTCACATTAGTTAAATTAATGTGGTGAATTTTTATATTCAAAGTATGTATTTAATTGAGCTTATTTGATTAATATATTAATTAATAAGCATAATGTTATTCTAATTAATTTAATAATTAATTAGAGATTTATGATTAGACATAATTAATAAATAAGAATTTTAATTATGTGACTATGTGATTTAATGTAGATTTATGCTATTTTATTTAATTGATTTAAATAGGATTATTGATTAATTAAAAGTGTGACATTATTAAACTATATTATAGTAAGTTAATTAAAATAAATGAGAAGGGATTCCTTAAGCTAGCCAAACAAGGCCTTAAGGGGAGTTGGTCAGTTAACCCACTAAAGGACCAACTGACAACCACTCACCCATTATATATTATACGTATTATACTTATATACATATATACTATATCAATTCATATATTCATATCAGAGAGAATTTTGAGAGAAAAGATTGAGGAAGAAGAATTTGAAAAGTTTATATCATCATCCTTGAATCATCTTCACAAACTAGCAAGGGTAATTCCTTCTCCTAAGTTTTTTAAATTCAAGTTCTTAAAGTTTTCCATTAACGTATGTTAGATTCTCTGTGAATAACTAATTTGATAATTAATGTATGATATGATTTTATATGTGTTATTGTATGATCATAACATGTTGTATATCATGTATGCATGATTTAGTGCGATTAAATCCATGTAGTTATGCTTAATTTGATTTTTCAAAAGTTACAGAGTGTAAAAATTGTACATATGGCCCATATGGCCCTTACGTACAAAATTTACACACCTTATGCGTTTATTTAACTTAAATTAACACTTGAATGTGATTGTGTACATTTAAACGAACAAAATGGAAGTTAAACGAACGGATTCGGTGTTATAACGAATCCGTAACGTTGAATTCTTGTTTTCTTTCAAAACTTTATAAAATATTGAAAATAGTGAAATTAAATGTTGTGATTTGTGTAATTCCGTGATTTAAAGTGTTAAAAGCATGCTTAGAACATGGTATGATGTTTCTGTAAATTCTATATCTCATGGGTAGCCTTAAATTCATTTCGTTAGTTTAATTTGGATTTATTTGGGTTGCTCTGTGTGTCATTCGCGAACTGGAAATCTGGGTCTGCGTTGCCGCGCGGCCGCGCTGGTCCCAAGGGTAACTGGCGCGCGGCCGCGCCCCTTGCAGAAATTTGAAATTTTTTTGCTAAGTGTTCGTGCGTTCTAAGAGGTGGTTTAAAACCTAATGTAATGAACATAAAGATATGCTAAACATATAATAAGAGGTTAATAACTTATATTACGTGAGTAATTAATAAGTTAATTACATGACTTGAATCGTTAATTGTATAGTCCAATAACGTGCTCAAGACCGATGTGTGTGATTCGATACGTATATCGAGTTATTGATTAATTTGTATTGTGAACGTATTGATATGTAGGATGTAATAAAGAACGTGAATTATAATTGTAGCTTGTGCAAGAGGCAAGTATCCTATCCCTAACTTATTGATTTAGCAAGTTCCCTAAATTCTAATTTATTCATTTATTAAGCCTTAGACTTGTGTTTCTATATCGAGTAAGCTCGTGTTTTTAATTGTTCAAGTTCGAAATTCATATTACATATTGTAACTCTTTTAAAAGCATGATTCAGTGATACAATACTTATTCGATTGTATACTCTTGAGATTTATTATTCAAGTTGAATATCGATGTTATTGTTGAACCTTATAGGACTAGTGAACCCTTATTGATTCGACTAGTCCATAGTTGATGAACGTTCTAAATTCCAAAATACTTATTGAGCTTATCCAAACCAAACTTCCTTTGGTGCGGACTCTGATGTCAAAACTGAGATGAACAACCCTGTAAAAGGGGATTATTTACGCTTTAGCGTTGAGATATTGTGCACAATATGGTACTAAGGGCTGATCCCCCTAAGTACGAGAAGTAGAGTCCATAGTCTTATGACTGTTAAAGGTTTTAAGTATAAACACTTTACAACCTAGGACATAGTTCAAGGTCTTATGACCCTCAGGTGATATTTTGATTCCTGTTATTTATCCTCGAGTCAAAAGTTGAGTTTCTTTATTCAGATGTCCTTGATTCACTCGCATGTTATTATATTGTTGTCATATTATTATACTTGTGGGCAACCGTGCTCACTCTTGCGTAATAATAACATTGCAGTTAAGAACGAAAGGTCTGACGAGCCTTCTACTAGCAAAGGCAAGGGCAAAGTCAACAAGTGATGAAGACTTGTTGTTTATTTTATGTGTTTATGTTTCAGACTTATGTTAAAGTTGTGTAAAACTTATTTAATTATTTATATTTCCGCATTTGATATTTAAGGTTAAGTACGACCTGGGATTGATGCATTTCTTTTCAGATGTTGTAACCCCATAAGGGGAGGATTATTTCTATTTATTTCATGGTTTGCATTTACTATGGGTAGATAGATAGATGATATTTGTACAGTGAACACCAAGTCCCGTGGAAATTGAAGTACCCGGATTTGGGGGTGTCACATTGTTCTAATTTGATTAGCATCAAAAGTAGCAATCCCATGACTATCGCGATAAAAACGATTCGTACATCCCACACAAGTCTTCACTTAAGGAGAAATTCTTATTGTTTCATTGGTTCTCTAAAATTGTCAATGAAAGAGGTGATTGGGAGTCCAATTACTTTGTTCTAATTTGTTTAGCATCAAAAGTTGCAATCCCATAACTATCGCGTTAAAAACGATGCGTACATCTCACACAAGTCTTGATTTTGGAGACTTTCTTATTATTTCATTGGTTTCTCTCAAATTGTCAAACAAAAGATGCGATTATGAGTCCTATGACTTCATTCTAGTTTGATTAGCATCAAAGGGGCAATCCTATCACTAGTGCTTTCAAAACGATCCGTACATCTTACACAAGTCTTCATTTAGGGAAAACTTGTTATTGTTTTATTAGTTCTCTCAAATTGTCAAAATGTAGGTGATTATGAGTCCTATTACTTCGTTCTAGTTAAAATTAGGATCAAAAGTAGCAATCCCATCACTATCGCTCCCAAAAATGATGCGTAGACCTGACACAAGTCTTCATTTAGGGAGTCCTTCTTATTGTTTCATTGGTTCCCTAAAATTGTCAAAGAAAGAGGTGATTAGGAGTCCTATAACTTCATTCTAGTTTGATTAGCATTAAAAGTATCAATCCCATGACTGTCGCGTTGAAAACGATGCGTACATCTCACACAAGTCTTCATTTACTCCGCCTTATTATTATTTCATTGGTTCTCTAGAATTGTCAAAGAAAGAGGTGATTAGGAGTCCTATTACTTCGTTCTAATTTGATTAGCATCAAAAGGAGCAATCCCATGACTATTGCGTTAAAAACGATGCGGACATCTCACACAAATCTTGATTTAGGGAGGCCTTTTTATTATTTTATTTGTTCTCTCAAATTGTCAAAGAAAGATGTGATTATGAGTCCTATGGCTTCGTTCTAGTTTGATTAGAATCAAATGGAGCAATCATATCACTAGTGCCTTCAAAACGATGCGTACATCTCACACAAGCATTCATTTAGGGAAACCTTTATTTTTTCATTAGTTTTCTCAAATTGTCAAAATATAGGTGATTATAAGTCTTATTACTTCGTTCTAATTTGGTTAGCATCAAAAGGAGAAATCCCATTACTATTCGCGTTAAAAACGATGCGTACATCTCATAGAAGTCTTGATTTAGGAGACCTTATTATTTTATTTGTTCTCTCAAATTGTGTAAGAAAGATGTGATTATGAGTCCTATAACTTCGTTCTAGTTTGATTAGCATCAAAAGGAGCAATCATCTCACTAGTGCCTTCAAAACGATCCGTACATCTCACACAAGCCTTCATTTAGGGACACCTTATTTTTTTATTAGTTTTCTCAAATTGTGAAAATATAGGTGATTATGATTCTTATTAATTTGTTCTAGTTGAAATTAGCATCAAAAGGAGCAATCCCATCACTAACATGTCCAAAAGGATGCGTAGATCTCACACAAGTCTTTATTTAGGGAGACCTTAATATTGTTTCATTGGTTGTTTTAAATTTACAAAGAAAGAGGTGATTAAGAGTTGTATTTTTTCGTTCTAGTCTGATTAACGTCAAAAAGAGAAACCCAAGATTATCGCGTTCAAAACCATGCGTACATCTCACACAAGTCTTCATTTAGGGAGACCTTCTTATTGTGTCATTGATTCTCTAAAATTGTCAATGAAAGAGGTGATTAAGAGTCCTACAACTTCGTTCTAGTTTGATTAGTATCAAAAGGAGCAATACTATGACTATCTCGTTCAAAACGATGCGTACATCTCACATAAGTCTTCATTTAAGGAGACCTTATTGTTTCACTGGTTCTCTAAAATTTTCTAAGAAAGAGGTGATTAGGAGTCCTATTACTTTGTTCTAATTTGATTAGCATCAAAAGGAGCAATCCCATAACTATCGCGTTAAAAACGATGCGTACATCTCACACAAGTCTTTATTTATGGAGACTTTCTTATTATTTCATTGGTTTCTCTCAAATTGTCAAAGAAAGATGTGATTATGAGTCCTATGACTTCATTCTAGTTTGATTAGCATCAAAGGGGCAATCCTATCACTAGTACCTTCAAAACGATCCGTACATCTTGTACAAGTCTTCATTTAGGGAGAACTTCTTATTGTTTCATTAGTTCTCTCAAATTGTCAAAATGTAGGTGATTATGAGTTTTATTACTTCGTTCTAGTTAAAAGTAGCATCAAAAGGAGCAATCCCATTACTATCGCTCCCAAAATGATGCGTAAACCTCACACAAGTTTTCATTTAGGGAGACCTTATTATTGTTTCATTGGTTCCCTAAAATTGTCAAAGAAAGAGGTGATTAGGAGTCCTATAACTTCATTCTAGTTTGATTAGCAATAAAAGTAGCAATCCCATGACTGTCGCGTTCAAAACGATGCGTACATCTCACACAAGTCTTCATTTACTCCGCCTTCTTATTATTTCATTGGTTCTCTAGAATTGTCAAAGAAAGGTGATTAGGAGTCCTATTACTTCGTTCTAATTTGATTAGCATCAAAAGGAGCAATACCATGACTATTGCGTTAAAAAAGATGCGTACATCTCACACAAGTCTTGATTTAGGGAGACCTTCTTATAATTTTATTTGTTCTCTCAAATTGTCAAAGAAAGATGTGATTATGAGTCCTATAACTTCGTTCTAGTTTGATTAGCATCAAATGGAGCAATCATATCACTAGTGCCTTCAAAACGATCCGTACATCTCACACAAGCCTTCATTTAGGGACACCTTATTTTTTCATTAGTTTTCTCAAATTATGAAAATATATGTGATTATAAGTCCTATTACTTCGTTCTAATTTTATTTGCATCAAAAGGAGAAATCCCATGACTATTCGAGTTAAAAACGATGCGTACATCTCACACAAGTCTTGATTTAGGAGACCTTCTTATTATTTTATTTGTTCTCTCAAATTGTCAAAGAAAGATGTGATTATGAGTCCTATGACTTCGTTCTAGTTTGATCCGTACATCTCACACAAGCCTTCATTTAGGGACACCTTTTATTATTATTATTTTTGTCAAATTGTGACAATATAGGTTATTATTTGTCCTATTAATTCGTTCTAGTTGAAATTAGCATCAAAAAGAGCAATTCCATCACTAACGTGTCCAAAACGATGCGTAGATCGCACACAAGTCTTTATTTAAGGAGACCTTCATATTGTTTCATTGGTTGTTTTAAATTTACAAAGAAAGAGGTGATTAAGAGTTGTATTTTTTCGTTCTAGTTTGATTAGCGTCAAAAAGAGAAAACCATGATTATCGCGTTCAAAACCATGCGTACATCTCACACAACTTTTCATTTAGGGAGACCTTATTGTTTCATTGATTATCTAAAATTGCCAAAGAAAGAAGTGATTCAGAGTCCTATAACTTCGTTTTAGTTTGATTAGTATCAAAAGGAGCAATACTATGACTATCACATTCAAAACGATGCGTACCTCTCACACAAGTCTTCAATTAAGGAGACCATATTGTTTCATTGGTTCTCTAAAATTGTCAAAGAAATAGGTGATTAGGAGTCCTATAACTTCGTTCTAGTTTGATTAGCATCAAAAGTAGCTAGCTCATGACTATCGCGATAAAAACGATTCGTACATCCCACACAAGTCTTCATTTAAGGACACATTCTTATTGTTTCATTGGTTCTCTAAAATTGTCAAAGAATGAGGTGATTGGGAGTCCAATTACTTTGTTCTAATTTGGTTAGCATCAAAAGTTGCAATCCCATGACTATCGCGTTAAAAACGATGCGTACATCTCACGCAAGTCTTGATTTTGGAGACTTTCTTATTATTTCATTGGTTTCTCTCAAATTGTCAAAGAAAGATGCGATTATGAGTCCTATGACTTCATTCTAGTTTGATTAGCATCAAAGGGGCAATCCTATCACTACTACTTTCAAAACGATCCGTACATCTTACACAAGTCTTCATTTAGGGAGAACTTGTTATTGTTTTATTAGTTATCTCAAATTGTCAAAATATAGGTGATTATGAGTCCTATTACTTCGTTCTAGTTAAAATTAGGATCAAAAGTAGCAATCCCATCACTATCGCTCCCAAAAATGATGCGTAGACCTCACACAAGTCTTCATTTAGGGAGTCCTTCTTATTATTTCATTGGTTCCCTAAAATTGTCAAAGAAAGAGGTGATTAGGAGTCCTATAACTTCATTCTAGTTTGATTAGCATTAAAAGTATCAATCCCATAACTGTCGCATTCAAAACGATGCGTACATCTCACACAAGTCTTCATTTACTCCGCTTTCTTATTATTTCATTGGTTCTCTAGAATTGTCAAAGAAAGAGGTGATTAGGAGTCCTATTACTTCGTTCTAATTTGATTAGAATCAAAAGGAGCAATCCCATGACTATTGCGTTATAAACGATGCGTACATCTCATACAAATCTTGATTTAGGGAGAGCTTTTTATTATTTTATTTGTACTCTCAAATTGTCAAAGAAAGATGTGATTATGAGTCCTATGACTTCGTTCTAGTTTGATTAGAATCAAATGGAGCAATCATATCACTAGTGCCTTCAAAACGATGCGTATATCTCACACAAGCATTCATTTAGGGACACCTTTATTTTTTCATTAGTTTTCTCAAGTTGTCTAAATATAGGTGATTATAAGTCTTCTTACTCCGTTCTAATTTGATTAGCATCAAAAGGAGAAATCCCATGACTATTCGCGTTAAAAACGATGCGTACATCTCACAGAAGTCTTGATTTAGGAGACCTTATTATTTTATTTGTTCTCTCAAATTGTAAAAGAATGATGAGATTATGAGTCCTATAACTTCGTTCTAGTTTGATTAGCATTAAAAGGAGCAATCATCTCACTAGTGCCTTCAAAACGATCAGTACATCTCACACAAGTCTTGATTTAGGAGACCTTCTTATTATTTTATTTGTTCTCTCAAATTATCAAAGAAAGATGTGATTATGAGTCCTATGACTTCGTTCTAGTTTGATCCGTACATCTCACACAAGCCTTCATTTAGGGACACCTTATTTTTTTTATTAGTTTTATCAAATTGTGAAAATATAGGATTTTATTAGTCCTATTAATTCGTTCTAGTTGAAATTAGCATGAAAAAGAGCAATTCCATCACTAACGTGTCCAAAACGATGCGTAGATCTCACACAAGTCTTTATTTATGGAGACCTTCATATTGTTTCATTGGTTATTTTAAAATTACAAAGAAAGAGGTGATTAAGAGTTGTATTTTTTCGTTCTAGTTTGATTAGCGTCAAAAAGAGAAAACCATGATTATCGCGTTCAAAACCATGCGTACATCTCACACAACTTTTCATTTAGGGAGACCTTCTTATTGTTTCATTGATTCTCTAAAATTGTCAAAGAAAGAAGTGATTAAGAGTCCTATAACTTCGTTTTAGTTTGATTAGTATCAAAAGGAGCTATACTATGACTATCACGTTCAAAACGATGCGTACATCTCACATAAGTCTTCATTTAAGGAGACCTTATTGTTTCATTGGTTCTCTAAAAATGTTAAAGAAATAGGTGATTAGGAGTCCTATAACTTCGTTCTAGTTTGATTAGCATCAAAAGTAGCTATCTCATGACTATCGCGATAAAAACGATTCGTACATCTCACACAAGTCTTCATTTAAGGAGACATTTTTATTGTTTCATTGGTTCTCTAAAATTGTCAAAGAAAGAGGTGATTGGGAGTCCTATTACTTTGTTCTAATTTGGTTAGCATCAAAAGGAGCAATCCCATAACTATCGCGTTAAAAACGATGCGTACATCTCACACAAGTCTTGATTTATGGAGACTTTCTTATTGTTTCATTGGTTTCTCTCAAATTGTCAAAGAAAGATGCGATTATGAGTCCTATGACTTCATTGTAGTTTGATTAGCTTCAAAGGGGCAATCCTATCACTAGTACTTTCAAAACGATCCGTACATCTTACACAAGTCTTCATTTAGGGAGAACTTGTTATTGTTTTATTAGTTCTCTCAAATTGCCAAAATGTAGGTGATTATGAGTCCTATTACTTTGTTCTAATTAAAATTAGCATTAAAAGGAGCAATCCCATCACTATCTCTCCCAAAATGATGTGTAAACCTCACACAAGTCTTCATTTAGGGAGACCTTCTTATTGTTTCATTGGTTCCCTAAAATTGTCAAAGAAAGAGGTGATTAGGAGTCCTATAACTTCATTCTAGTTTGATTAGCATTAAAAGTATCAATCCCATGACTGACGCGTTCAAAACGATGAGTACATCTCACACAAGTCTTCATTTACTCCGCCTTCTTATTATTTCATTGGTTCTCTAGAATTGTCAAAGATAGAGGTGATTAGGAGTCCTATTACTTCGTTCTAATTTGATTAGCATCAAAAGGATCAATCCCATGACTATTGCGTTAAAAACGATGCGTACATCTCACACAAATCTTGATTTAGGGAGAGCTTTTTATTATTTTATGTGTTCTCTCAAATTATCAAAGAATGATGTGATTATTAGTCCTATGACTTCGTTCTAGTTTGATTAGAATCAAATGGAGCAATCATATCACTAGTGCCTTCAAAACGATGTGTACATCTCACACAAGCATTCATTTAGGGACACCTTTATTTTTTCATTAGTTTTCTCAAATTGTCAAAATATAGGTGATTATAAGTCTTATTACTTCGTTCTAATTTGATTAGCATCAAAAGGAGAAATCCCATGACTATTTGGGTTAAAAACGATGCGTACATCTCACAGAAGTCTTGATTTAGGAGACCTTCTTATTAGTTTATTTGTTCTCTCAAATTGTAAAAGAAAGATGTGATTATGAGTTCTAAAACTTCGTTTTGTTTGATTAGCATCAAAAGGAGCAATCATCTCACTAGTGCCTTCAAAACGATCCGTACATCTCACACAAGCCTTAATTTAGGGACACCTTATTTTTTTTATTAGTTTTCTCATATTATGAAAATATAGGTGATTATGATTCTTATTAATTCGTTCTAGTTGAAATTAGCAACAAAAGGAGCAATCCCATCACTAACGTGTCCAAAACGATACGTAGATCTCACACAAGTCTTTATTTAGGGAGACCTTCATATTGTTTCATTGGTTATTTGAAATTTACAAAGAAAGAGGTAATTAAGAGTTGTATTTTTTTGTTCTAGTCTGATTAGCGTCAAAAAGAGAAACCCATGATTATCGCGTTCAAAACCATGCGTACATCTCACACAAGTCTTCATTTAGGGAGACCTGCTTATTGTGTCATTGATTCTCTAAAATTGTCAATAAAAGAGGTGATTAAGAGTCCTATAACTTCGTTCTAGTTTGATTAGTATCAAAAGGAGTAATACTATGACTATCTCGTTCAAAACGATGCGTACATCTCACATAAGTCTTCATTTAAGGAGACCTTATTGTTTCACTAGTTCTCTAAAATTTTCTAAGAAAGAGGTGATTAAGAGTCCTATAACTTCGTTCTAGTTTGATTAGCATCAAAAGTAGCAATCTCATGATTATCGCGATAAAAACGATGCATACATCTCACACAAGTCTTCATTTAAGTAGACATTCTTATTGTTTCATTGGTTCTCTAAAATTATCAAAGAAAGAGGTGATTGGGAGTCCTATTACTTTGTTCTAATTTGATTAGCATCAAAAGGAGCAATCCCATGACTATCGCGTTAAAAACGATGCGTAAATCTCACACAAGTCTTGATTTATGGAGACTTTCTTATTGTTTCATTAGTTTCTCTCAAATTGTTAAAGAAAGATGAGATTATGAGTTCTGTGACTTCATTCTAGTTTGATTAGCATCAAAGGGGCAATCCTATCACTAGTACCTTCAAAACGATCCGTACATCTTGCACAAGTCTTCATTTAGGGAGAACTTCTTATTGTTTCATTAGTTCTCTCAAATTGTCAAAATGTAGGTGATTATGAGTCCTATTACTTCGTTCTAGTTAAAAGTAGCATCAAAAGGAGCAACCCATTTCTATCGCTCCCAAAATAATGCGTAAACCTCACACAAGTCTTCATTTAGGGAGACCTTCTTATTGTTTCATTGGTTCTCCTAAAATTGTCAAACAAAGAGGTGATTAGGAGTCCTATAACTTCATTCTAGTTTGATTAGCAATAAAAGTAGCAATCCCATGACTGTCGTGTTCAAAACGATGCGTACATCTTGATAGTAGTGTGCATACAAGCCAATCATGTATGATGATAAAGTACGTACTTTGTAAACAATCTTATTTATTTATTAATGAAATATTCATTTATTAAAGGCATTTAATTATCTACATGTTGCTGTTTTTATAATATGTAAATAACCCATAGTTTTAAGCAATGCTTTTAGAATCATGATGATGATCATGCTAATGAGATCTAAATTCTTAGAAAGTTTTAAAACGTAAATAGTTCCCAATCGTGGGATTACTAAAAAGGGGATTAGTAAATCCGGATAGATTGGTACATATGTTGCTTGCTCATTGGATGAGGATGATTGATCTCATGATCATTTGTGTGGAGACACTAAAGCAAGTATGTAGGTGCTTATTGGAGAATAAGTTCACTGAACGTGATTCGCTATGGAATACCTAATGGAGTTTTACTCGCATGTCAATAGGAATTCCTAATGTGATAGTAGTACAAGTGATCCTTGGACTTGAGATCATCATAGTATCTTGTATGTAACAAATTATACTTTGACTTATTCCTTAAGACATTTTAAGGCATATATTGGGTATGCTTGGGTATAATGAGTTACATATGGAGATAATGAATGATCAATAAAGAATCTACCACCTCTAGTAAAAGAGGAGATATGTCCTATGTGATTCGTTAAATGACAACCCAGGAATCCTTGACCAAGGTGAAATGAAATTAGAAAGGAGTTTTTAATTTGCATTATTTGGAGTTGTGCATTTTCTAATCGAAATACATATAATTAAATAAAATAAGACTTGACAGTAAATCCATGTCTTATATTTAATTGGGACATTGTATGGTGGAATGATTGAATTATATGGTAACTATTAACTCACAGGTTCTTTTATGATTAATGTTGAAATCTATATTATCTGGAAAGTCGTTGATCGCTAGGGAGGCTTATCCCTATTGTAGAATAAATATTATTTATTTAAATAGATTATTAGTTTAATTTATTTATTTAAATAAGATTAGAATTGTTCTAATTGATTTATTCACAACCGGTTTAATATAGAGAACCTAAAGGGTCACACCATAAAAAGAAGAATAATTATTTAAGAAGGTAATGGCATAATCGTAATAATGCATTAAGTGTAATTAATTTAATCTATAGTGATAGAATAAATTAAATAGCTTAATGTTTATTATTTAATATTTTAGAAATATTAAATATAAATTAATAAGAGGAGTCTTATTAATATTATTACAATTATTATTATTTTAATTTCTAAAGGAGTTTAGTAATTAATTTAATATTAGTACTCTCATTTATTCCTAATAAGATTAGGAGACAAATTAATTAAATGAATTTAATTAATTATTCCCCATGTGGTGGGAAGCCTAAATTAATTAAAGGAGTTTAATTAATTAAAAGAAATCCCATGTCTAATAGGATTAGAAGGGTTGACCAATATCTATATAAGAGGAGTCTTATAATAGATATCTGTTGATGCAATTCCAATTGTTAGAGAGTACTCCTTGTTTATAGAGGATAGAAAACTAAGCCAACCACCCTCCTTCTTGATAATTCATCTTCCTTGGTGAATCACCTCTAGAGGCCAAACACTTGGGTGGCTAACGTTGATCAAAGAAAGGAATCTAACCCGAAAATTCAAGGAGATCACGAAGAACAAGGAGTTGAACTAGTACCTGTGGAAGCTTCGTTCTACAAGGGTATGATTCCATAACTTCTTATTTATCGTTTTAAATTAATAATTTGCATAAAGGATGACCCGGGTAATGGTTTTGTAGAAATTTTTTTAAACTCTGATATATCATGCTTCCGCTAATTTTTGCAATTTGATTGCGTCACGATTTCGTACAAACCCAACAGTGGCATCAGAGCCAAACTTTTATGCAATTATTAATTTATTTTTGATTTCATATACATATGGGTATATATTTAAAATAATTTATTGGGCATAATTTTATTGTATAAAATTATTTTTTTTTAAGAAAAAAAAAATGACGTTTTTTTTTTTTTTTTGGGACGAATCACAAATTTTTTTTTTGGGTGCTAATCTTGAATTCTACAAAGAAAATGTGTTGTCTCTTTCTTACTCCAAAAAGAATGTGACCCATCAGGAAAGGACTCTTTTAATAAACCTGCAAGACTCTTTTAATAAAAGAAGGTGACTTCTATTTAAAAAAATAAATATGATATATTTATATATTATATTCTAAATAATTTTATAATTAAAATAAATAGTTTATTTTAATCTTGAAATTGGATTTCATGCAATTTAAAATTGCCCATTAAATGATACTCATATATATATGGAATGTTTTAATTCATGAGATGAATATTTATTTATTGATATATATGGTGATATGTATGATAATAAATGGGGATTGATTATGGACTATTTGACCAATGTGATTGGATTTTATTTTAGTTGAATGCTTGAATTAATGGGTTTTATTAAATGGGGTCTGCGTACCTCGTCTTCTCTAATTTTTTTTCTTGATGTAAAATTCTATCTCCCTCCTATGTACTTCCCCTTGACTGCTGATCAAGGTTTCTATTTAAATTAAATAGTTTAATGTAATAGAATTATTTAGAATTATCTTGAAGAAATTGGAGACTAAGG
Source organism: Panax stipuleanatus (assembly GCA_020205555.1). Classification (NCBI taxonomy): domain Eukaryota; kingdom Viridiplantae; phylum Streptophyta; class Magnoliopsida; order Apiales; family Araliaceae; genus Panax; species Panax stipuleanatus. Next base: position 243,570 of record JAINUT010001226.1, read on the forward strand.
AGCAAGGAGCGCGTGAAGACCCGTTTGTATGGAGCCCGGGTTTAAATGTAAGAGTTATATTTAAATTTAAATTCTTGCAATCCTAAGTTTGACCTTTTGGTTCACTTGGTGGCTCTAGTGAACCAAACTAGAATAAAAGTCCATAATCAATCCGGGTAGAATATAATATTCTATATTTCATGCTAAATATTATATATATTATATTTTATGCAAACATGCTTCGCATGTTTAATAAAATGACCCGTATTTTATATATATATGTGCATGCGCGCTAAACAAGATGAGACAAATAATAACAAACCCCTCAAAGAAATACTATTAAGTCTGAAGCGTTCAAATGATAGTTGGAATATCGAACGTCGCCTTCTAGCATGATTAGTTAATAGAGTATTAAATATTTAATATGAGTTTGTTGTGCTATCCACAAGGCGAGTATTGAGTATTTAAGATGTTAATTAATCACATTTGATGTTATCAAGAAAATTGAACGATCTAGTCTTGTTGTGCTATCCACAAGGACGAACATTTTTCTTTTTTGAATTTATAGAAGTGCTAGGCTGGACTTAACTTAAATCGTTTTAGTTCGGATGTGCACACACTTGACCATTATGATTTAAGAGGCAAAATAAAAGGAGTTATATAGTGATGTAATTGACAAGAGTTGTCTACCTATTTATTTGTATATCGCTTGTTGTGCTATCCACAAGGTTATATACATTTGAAATGGGATCCTTATTCTCACTAGCAAATCTTTAAATAGATGTTGCCGAACTATATAAGTGAGGGTAATATAGTTTGATAAAAATAGTGTGAGATACCAATTTAAAATAAAGACCTAAATTTATTTTGGTGTGCAAAATTAATAAAATGAATGTTTGCTAAAATGTTATTTTTCACATGCAAAATTTTAAAAATGTCAAAATCACTAATTTCACTACGAAGCATACTTGATGCTAATAAGCTTACCGGGCCGAATTATACGGACTGGCTAAGAAATCTGAGAATAGTTCTCACTGCTGAAAAGATTTCTTATGTCCTAAACTCACCTATCCCTGGAACTGTTCCAGAAACAGCCTCTAAGGAAGAGATTGCCACCATTGTAAAGTGGCAAGATGATGCATCTGTGGCTCAATGCATCATGCTCGCATCCATGAATAACGAGCTTCAGCGTCAGCACGAAAACATGGATGCTCCTACTATATTGATTCACCTCAAGGAGTTGTATGGTGAACAAAGTAGGATTGCTAGATATGAGATATCTAAGGAGCTCTTCCGATCTCAGATGACCAAGGGCAAAGTGAACATAAAGGAACAAAAGAAATCTGATCCAGCTAGCAAAGGAATGTGCTTCCATTGCAACGAGTCGGGTCATTGGAAGAGGAACTGCAAGAAGTTTCTGGCAGAGAAGAAGCTTGGAGAAGCTTCGACTTCCAATCAAGGTTTGTTCATGATTGAAATTAATTTTTCAGAAAGTCAAAATTCTACTTGGGTATTGGATACCGGCTGTGGTTCTCACATATGTAATAATGTGAAGGGACTGGTCAGAAGTAGAAAGCTGAACAATGATGAGGTGATCCTACGAGTGGGGGATGGAGCAAAGGTTGCTGCATTAGCTGTAGGAACTTATTGTTTAGCAATGCCTTCGGGCAAGTCCATTTATCTTAATAATTGTTATTATGTTCCGAATATTATTAAAAATATTATTTCAATTTCTGTATTGGATATGGAAGGATTTAACGTTGTTATAAAGAACAATAGTTGTTCTATTTATAAAGACGATATTTTATATGGTGTTGGAAATTTGCGAAATGGACTTTATACACTTGACTTACAAGAAAATATTTTTCAAATTGAACAAACTAAGAAAAGGAAAAGAGATGATATTAATTATACCTACATGTGGCACTGTAGACTCGATCATATCAATGAAACAAGATTATCCAAGTTGCATAAAGATGGGCTCTTTGAGTTATCTGATTATGAATCATATCCAACTTGTGAATCTTGTCTCATGGGTAAAATGACTAAATCTCCTTTTAGTGGAAAAGGAGAAAGAGTTACAGAGTTGTTGGCATTGATTCACACAGACGTTTGTGGACCTATACAACAAGTGCACGGGGTGGGTATTCTTATTTTATTACTTTCACTGATGATCACTCAAGATTTGGATATGTGTATTTAATGAAATACAAGTCAGAATCATTTAAAAAGTTCAAAGAGTTCATAAGTGAAGTAGAGAAACAAACGGGAAAGAGTATAAAGATACTTCGATCAGATTGAGGTGGAGAATACTTAAGCGGTGAGTTTCTCAATTATCTCAAAGAAAATGGTATAATCTCATAATGGACTCCTCTAGGTACACCACAGTTAAATGGAGTATCTGAAAGGAGAAATCGAACACTGTTGGACATGGTTCGATCTATGATGAGTTTTACCGACCTTCCAATTTCCTTATGGGGATATGCCCTAAAAACGGCTGCATACCTACTTAACAAGGTATCTACCAAATCCGCCCCAAAGACTCCATATGAGATATGGAAGGGGAGGAAACCAAATCTTAAGCATGTTAAGACTTGGGGTTGTCCAGCTTATGTCAAAAAGTTTAAAAACGATAAGCTACAGACTAAATCCGATAAGTGTAGATTTGTGGGATACCCTAAAGAAACTTTAGGGTATTATTTCTATCATCCAACTGATCAAAAGGTGTTTGTTGCGAAACATACTGCCTTCTTGGAAAAGGATTTTATCCATGAAGGGGTCAGTGGGAGTAAGATATATCTTGAAGAAGTTCAAAACACACAAATTACCACGGATCAAAGTCAGGTACCTGACAAAGTAGAAGAACCTACTATACCACACCCTGTTCGTAAATCTGGAAGAGTACCGAAGATACCTTAGAGATATAGATTCGTTATAGAGGATGACGATGAGGTACACATCATGAATGATGATGATCCATTGAATTACGAACAGGCTATGAGAAATAAAGACTCAAGGAAATGGCTTGAAGCTATGAAATTCGAAATGGACTCCATGTATGAAAACAAAGTATGGACTTTGATTTCACCACCTGAAGGCATTAAGCCTATTGGGTGTAAATGGGTCTTTAAAAGAAAGACTGGAGCGGACGGCAAGGTAGAGACCTATAAGGCCCGACTGGTTGCAAAAGGTTTCAAACAAAGACAAGGAGTTGACTATGATGAAACCTTCTCACCAGTAGCTATGCTCAAGTCCATTCGAATTTTGCTTGCGATTGCAGCTTATAACGACTATGAGATAGATGGACGTGAAAACGGCCTTCCTCAATGGGAAACTTGAGGAGGATGTGTATATGATACAGCCAGAGGGATTTATTTCAAAGGTTGGAATAAATCAAGTCTGTAAGCTGCAACGATCCATTTATGGATTGAAGCAAGCTTCTCGTAGATGGAACATTCGTTTTGATGAGACAATCAAAGAGTTTGATTTTATCAAAAATGACGATGAACCATGTGTGTACAAGAAGGTTAGTGGGAGCGCAATTTCATTCCTTGTATTATATGTTGATGATATATTACTGATAGGGAATGACATTCCTATGCTACAATCGATTAAAATCTGGTTATCTAAACACTTCTCCATGAAGGACTTGGGAGAAACATCCTATATTTTGGGGATAAAGATCTATAGAGATAGATCTAAAAGGATGCTTGGTTTATCCCAAGGAACGTACATTGATGCAATGCTAAAGAGATTTAGCATGGAAGATTCCAAAAGAGGTCTCATGCCGATGAGCCATGGAATACATCTCTCCAAGAAACAGGCCCCAAAGACACCTGAGGAGAGAGACCGTATGAGTAAGATCCCTTATGCTTCTGCAATAGGATCTATCATGTATGGTATGATATGTACTAGACCGGATGTTGCTCATGCACTTAGTGTAACGAGCAGATACCAGTCGAATCCTGGAGAAGAGCACTGGAAGGCAGTGAAGAATATCCTAAAATACTTGAGAAGGACTAAGGATATTTTTCTTGTCTACGGTGGGTCTGAATTAAAACTCGAGGGCTTCACAGACTCAAGTTTTCAAACGGACCAAGATGACAGTAAATCTGTTTCGGGGTATGTTTTTACCTTGAACGGAGGCGCAGTGAGTTGGAAGAGTTCCAAGCAGCAAACAGTTGCTGATTCAGTGACAGAGGCAGAGTATATAGCTGCAAGTGAAGCTGCAAAGGAAGCTGTTTGGATGAAGAAGTTCATAATTGAACTTGGTGTGGTTCCTAGCATTGGAGAAGCAGTTCCCATTTACTGTGACAACACAGGAGCAGTTGCACAGGCTAAGGAACCGAGGTCTCATCAGAAATCTAAACACGTGTTGCGGCGATTTCATTTGATCAGGGAGATCATTGAAAGAGGAGACGTTACCTTGGAGCATGTAGACTGTCAAGACAACATTGCAGATCCATTTACTAAAGTTTTAACACAACAGCAGTTTGATCGTCACTTAGAGAAGATGGGTATGAGATACCATGGCGATTGGCTTTAGTGCAAGTGGGAGATTGATAGTAGTGTGCATACAAGCCAATCATGTATGATGAGAAAGCACGTACTTTGTAAACAATCTTATTTATTTATTAATGAAATATTCATTTATTAAAGGCATTTAATTATCTACATGTTGCTGTTTTTATAATATGTAAATAACCCATAGTTTTAAGCAATACTTTTAGAATCATGATGATGATCATGCTAATGAGATCTAAATTCTTAGAAAGTTTTAAAACGTAAATAGTTCCCAATCGTGGGATTACTAAAAAGGGGATTAGTAAATCCGGATAGATTGGTACATATGTTGCTTGCTCATTGGATGAGGATGATTGATCTCATGATCATTTGTGTGGAGACACTAAAGCAAGTATGTAGGTGCTTATTGGAGAATAAGTTCACTGAACGTGATTCGCTATGGAATACCTAATGGAGTTTTACTCGCATGTCAATAGGAATTCCTAATGTGATAGTAGTACAAGTGATCCTTGGACTTGAGATCATCATAGTATCTTGTATGTAACAAATTATACTTTGACTTATTCCTTAAGACCTTTTAAGGCATATATAGGGTATGCTTGGGTATAATGAGTTACATATGGAGATAATGAATAATCAATAAAGAATCTACCACCTCTAGTAAAAGAGGAGATATGTCCTATGTGATTCGTTAAATGACAACCCAGGAATCCTTGACCAAGGTGAAATGAAATTAGAAAGGAGTTTTTAATTTGCATTATTTGGAGTTGTGCATTTTCTAATCGAAATACATATAATTAAATAAAATAAGACTTGACAGTAAATCCATGTCTTATATTTAATTGGGACATTGTATGGTGGAATGATTGAATTGTATGGTAACTATTAACTCACAGGTTCTTTTATGATTAATGTTGAAATCTATATTATCTGGAAAGTCGTTGATCGCTAGGGAGGCTTATCCCTATTGTAGAATAAATATTATTTATTTAAATAGATTATTAGTTTAATTTATTTATTTAAATAAGATTAGAATTGTTCTAATTGATTTATTCACAACCGGTTTAATATAGAGAACCTAAAGGGTCACACCATAAAAGGAAGAATAATTATTTAAGAAGGTAATGGCATAATCGTAATAATGCATTAAGTGTAATTAATTTAATCTATAGTGATAGAATAAATTAAATAGCTTAATGTTTATTATTTAATATTTTGGAAATATTAAATATAAATTAATAAGAGGAGTCTTATTAATATTATTACAATTATTATTATTTTAATTTCTAAAGGAGTTTAGTAATTAATTTAATATTAGTACTCTCATTTATTCCTAATAAGATTAGGAGACAAATTAATTAAATGAATTTAATTAATTATTCCCCATGTGGTGGGAAGCCTAAATTAATTAAAGGAGTTTAATTAATTAAAAGAAATCCCATGTCTAATAGGATTAGAAGGGTTGACCAATATCTATATAAGAGGAGTCTTATAATAGATATCTGTTGATGCAATTCTAATTGTTAGAGAGTACTCCTTTTCTATAGAGGATAGAAAACTAAGCCAACCACCCTCCTTCTTGATAATTCATCTTCCTCGGTGGATCACCACTAGAGGCCAAACACTTGGGTGGCTAACGTTGATCAAAGAAAGGAATCTAACCCGAAAATTCAAGGAGATCACGAAGAACAAGGAGTTGAACTAGTACCTGTGGAAGCTTCGTTCATCAAGGGTATGATTCCATAACTTCTTATTTATCGTTTTAAATTAATAATTTGCATAAAGGATGATCCGGGTAATGGTTTTGTAGAAATTTTTTAAACTTTGATATACCATGCTTCCGCTAATTTTTGCAATTTGATTGCGTCACGATTTCGTACAAACCCAACACATCTCACACAAGACTTCATTTACTCCGCCTTCTTATTATTTCATTGGTTCTCTAGAATTGTCAAAGAAAGTGGTGATTAGGAGTCCTATTACTTCGTTCTAATTTGATTAACATCAAAAGGAGCAATCCCATGACTATTGCGTTAAAAACGATGCGTACATCTCACACAAGTCTTGATTTAGGGAGACCTTCTTATTACTTTATTTGTTCTCTCAAATTGTCAAAGAAAGATGTGATTATGAGTCCTATAACTTCGTTCTAGTTTGATTAGCATCAAATGGAGCAATCATATCACTATTACCTTCAAAACGATCCGTACATCTCACACAAGCCTTCATTTAGGGACACCTTATTTTTTCATTAGTTTTCTCAAATTGTCAAAATATAAGTCCTATTACTTCGTTCTAATTTGATTAACATCAAAAAGAGAAATCCCATGACTATTCGCGTTAAAAACGATGCGTACATCTCACACAAGTCTTGATTTAGGAGACCTTCTTATTATTTTATTTGTTCTCTCAAATTGTCAAAGAAAGATGTGATTATGAGTCCTATGACTTCGTTCTAGCTTGATCCGTACATCTCACACAAGCCTTCATTTAGGGACACCTTATTTTTTTTATTAGTTTTATCAAATTGTGAAAATATAGGTGATTATTAGTCCTATTAATTCGTTCTAGTTGAAATTAGCATCAAAAAGAGCAATTCCATCAATAACGTGTCAAAAAGGATGCGTAGATCTCACACAAGTCTTTATTTAAGGAGACCTTCATATTGTTTCATTGGTTGTTTTAAATTTACAAAGAAAGAGGTGATTAAGAGTTGTATTTTTTCGTTCTAGTTTGATTAGCGTCAAAAAGAGAAAACCATGATTATCGCGTTCAAAACCATGCGTACATCTAACACAAGTTTTCATTTAGGGAGACCTCCTTATTGTTTCATTCATTCTCTAAAATTGTCAAAGAAAGAAGTGATTAAGAGTCCTATAACTTCGTTTTAGTTTGATTAGTATCAAAAGGAGCAATACTATGACTATCGCGTTCAAAACGATGCGTACATTTCACACAAGTCTTCATTTAAGGAGACCTTATTGTTTCATTGGTTCTCTAAAATTGTCAAAGAAAGAGGTGATTAGGAGTCCTATAACTTCGTTCTAGTTTAATTAGCATCAAAAGTAGCTATCTCATGACTATCGCGATAAAAACGATTCGTACATCTCAAACAAGTCTTCATTTAAGGAGACCTTCTTATTGTTTCATTGGTTCTCTAAAATTGTCAAAGAAAGAGGTGATTGGGAGTCCTATTACTTTGTTCTAATTTGGTTAGCATCAAAAGGAGCAATCCCATAACTATCGCGTTAAAAACGATGCGTACATCTCACACAAGTCTTGATTTATGGAGACTTTCTTATTGTTTCATTGGTTTCTCTCAAATTATCAAAGAAAGATGCGATTATGAGTCCTATGACTTCATTCTAGATTGATTAGCATCAAAGGGGCAATCCTATCTCTAGTACTTTCAAAACGATTCGTACATCTTACACAAGTCTTCATTTAGAGAGAACTTGTTATTGTTTCATTAGTTCTCTCAAATTGTCAAAATGTAGGTGATTATGAGTCCTATTACTTCGTTCTAATTAAAATTAGCATCAAAAGGAGCAATCCCATCACTATCGCTCCCAAAATGATGTGTAGACCTCACACAAGTCTTCATTTAGGGAGACCTTCTTATTGTTTCATTGGTTCCCTAAAATTGTCAAAGAAAGAGGTGATTAGGAGTCCGATAACTTCATTCTAGTTTGATTAGCAATAAAAGTAGCAATCCCATGACTGTCGCGTTCAAAACGATGCGTACATCTCACACTAGTCTTCATTTACTCCGCCTTCTTATTATTTCATTGGTTCTCTAGAATTATCAAAGAAAGAGGTGATTAGGAGTCCTATTACTTCGTTCTAATTTGATTAGCATCAAAAGGAGCAATCCCATGACTATCGCGTTAAAAACGATGCGTACATCTCACACAAATCTTGATTTAGGGAGACCTTCTTATTATTTTATTTGTTCTCTCAAATTGTCAAAGAAAGATGTGATTATGAGTCCTATGACTTCGTTCTAGTTTTATTAGAATCAAATGGAGCAATCATATCACTAGTGTCTTCAAAACGATGCGTACATCTCACACAAGCATTCATTTAGGGACACCTTTATTTTTTCATTAGGATTCTCAAATTGTCAAAATATAGGTGATTATAAGTCTTATTACTTCGTTCTAATTTGATTAGCATCAAAAGGAGAAATCCCATGACTATTCGCGTTAAAAACGATGCGTACATCTCACAGAAGTCTTGATTTAGGAGACCTTCTTATTATTTTACTTATTCTCTCAAATTGTAAAAGAAAGATGTGATTATTAGTCCTATAACTTCGTTCTAGTTTGATTAACATCAAAAGGAGCAATCATCTCACTAGTGCCTTCAAAACGATCCGTACATCTCACACAACCTTCATTTAGGGAAACCTTATTTTTTTATTAGTTTTCTCAAATTGTGAAAATATAGGTGATTATGATTCTTATTCAATCGTTCTAGTTGAAATTAGCATCAAAAGGAGCAATCCCATCACTAACGTGTCCAAAACGATGCGTAGATCTCACACAAGTCTTTATTTAGGGAGACCTTAATATTGTTTCATTGGTTGTTTTAAATTTACAAAGAAAGAGATAATTAAGAGTTGTATTTTTTCGTTCTAGTCTGATTAGCGTCAAAAAGAGAAACCCATGATTATCGCGTTCAAAACCATGCGTACATCTCACACAAGTCTTCATTTAGGGAGACCTGCTTATTATGTCATTGAATCTCTAAAATTGTCAATGAAAGAGGTGATTAAGAGTCCTACAACTTCGTTCTAGTTTGATTAGTATCAAAAGGAGCAATACTATGACTATCTCGTTCAAAACGATGCGTACATCTCACATAAGTCTTCATTTAAGGAGACCTTATTGTTTCACTGGTTCTCTAAAATTTTCTAAGAAGGAGGTGATTAGGAGTCCTATTACTTTGTTCTAATTTGATTAGCATCAAAAGGAGCAATCCCATGACTATCCGCGTTAAAAACGATGCGTACATCTCACACAAGTCTTGATTTATGGAGACTTTGTTATTATTTCATTGGTTTCTCTGAAATCGTCAAAGAAAGATGCGATTATGAGTCCTATGACTTCATTCTAGTTTGATTAGCATCAAAGGGGCAATCCTATCACTAGTACCTTCAAAACGATCCGTACATCTTGCACAAGTCTTTATTTAGGGAGAACTTCTTATTTTTTCATTAGTTCTCTCAAATTGTCAAAATGTAGGTGATTATGAGTCCTATTACATCGTTCTAGTTAAAAGTAGCATCAAAAGGAGCAATCCCATTACTATCGCTCCCAAAATGATGCGTAAACCTCACCCAAGTCTTCATTTAGGGAGACCTTCTTATTGTTTCATTGGTTCTCTAAAATTGTCAAAGAAAGAGATGATTAGGAGTACTATAACTTCATTCTAGTTTGATTAGCATTAAAAGTATCAATCCCATGACTGTCGCGTTCAAAACGATGCGTACATCTCACACAAGTCTTCATTTACTCCGCCTTCTTATTATTTCATTGGTTCTCTAGAATTGTCAAAGAAAGAGGTGATTAGGAGTCCTATTACTTCGTTCTAATTTGATTAGCATCAAAAGGAGCAATCCCATGACTATTGCGTTAAAAACGATGCTTACATCTCACACAAGTCTTGATTTAGGGAGACCTTCTTATTATTTTATTTGTTCTCTCAAATTGTCAAATAAAGATGTGATTATGAGTCCTATAACTTCGTTCTAGTTTGATTAGCATCAAATAGAGCAATCATATCACTATTGCATTCAAAACGATCCGTACATCTCACACAAGCCTTCATTTAGGGACACCTTATTTTTTCATTAGTTTTCTCAAATTGTCAAAATATATGTGATTATAAGTCCTATTACTTCGTTCTAATTTGATTAGCATCAAAAGGAGAAATCCCATGACTATTCGCGTTAAAAACGATGCGTACATCTCACACAAGTCTTGATTTAGGAGACCTTCTTATTATTTTATTTGTTCTCTCAAATTGTCAAAGAAAGATGTGATTATGAGTCCTATGACTTCGTTCTAGCTTGATCCGTACATCTCACACAAGCCTTCATTTAGGGACACCTTATTTTTTTTATTAGTTTTATCAAATTATGAAAATATAGGTGATTATTAGTCCTATTAATTCGTTCTAGTTGAAATTAGCATCAAAAAGAGCAATTCCATCAATAACGTGTCAAAAAGGATGCGTAGATCTCACACAAGTGTTTATTTAAGGAGACCTTCATATTATTTCATTGGTTGTTTTAAATTTACAAAGAAAGAGGTGATTAAGAGTTGTATTTTTTCGTTCTAGTTTGATTAGTGTCAAAAAGAGAAAACCATGATTATCGCGTTCAAAACCATGCGTACATCTCACACAAGTTTTCATTTAGGGAGACCTTCTTATTATTTCATTGATTCTCTAAAATTGTCAAAGAAAGAAGTGATTAAGAGTCCTATAACTTCGTTTTAGTTTGAGTAGTATCAAAAGGAGCAATACTATGATTATCGCGTTCAAAACGATGCGTACATCTCACACAAGTCTTCATTTAAGGAGACCTTATTATTTCATTGGTTCTCTAAAATTGTCAAAGAAAGAGGTGATTAGGAGTCCTATAACTTCGTTCTAGTTTGATTAGCATCAAAAGTAGCAATCTCATGACTATCGCGATAAAAACGATTTGTACATCTCACACAAGTCTTCACTTAAGGAGACATTCTTATTGTTTCATTGGTTCTTTAAAATTGTCAAAGAAAGAGGTGATTGGGAGTCCTATTACTTTGTTCTAATTTGGTTAGCATCAAAAGGAGCAATCCCATAACTATCGCGTTAAAAACGATGCGTACATCTCGCACAAGTCTTGATTTATGGAGACTTTCTTATTGTTTCATTGGTTTCTCTCAAATTGTCAAAGAAAGATGCGATTATGAGTCCTATGCCTTCATTCTAGTTTGATTAGCATCGAAGGGGCAATCATATCACTATTACCTTCAAAACGATCCGTACATCTTGCACAAGTCTTCATTTAGGGAGAACTTCTTCTTGTTTCATTAGTTCTCTCAAATTATCAAAATGTAGGTGATTATGAGTCTTATTACTTCGTTCTAGTTAAAATTAGTATCAAAAGGAGCAATCCCATCACTATCGCTCCCAAAATGATGCGTAGAACTCACACAAGTCTTCATTTAGGGAGACCTTCTTATTGTTTCATTGGTTCCCTAAAATTGTCAAAGAAAGAGGTGATTAGGAGTCCTATAACTTCATTCTAGTTTGATTAGCAGTAAAAGTAGCAATCCCATGACTGTAGCGTTCAAAACGATGCGTACATCTCACACTAGTCTTCATTTACTCCGCCTTCTTATTATTTCATTGGTTCTCTAGAATTATCAAAGAAAGAGGTGATTAGGAGTCCTATTACTTCGTTCTAATTTGATTAGCATCAAAAGGAGCAATCCCATGACTATCGCGTTAAAAACGATGCGTACATCTCACACAAATCTTGATTTAGGGAGACCTTCTTATTATTTTATTTGTTCTCTCAAATTGTCAAAGAAAGATGTGATTATGAGTCCTATGACTTCGTTCTAGTTTTATTAGCATCAAATGGAGCAATCATATCACTAGTGTCCTTCAAAACGATGCGTACATCTCACACAAGCCTTCATTTAGGGACACCTTATTTTTTCATTAGGATTCTCAAATTGTCAAAATATAGGTGATTATAAGTCTTATTACTTCGTTCTAATTTGATTAGCATCAAAAGGAGAAATTCCCATGACTATTCGCGTTAAAAACGATGCGTACATCTCACAGAAGTCTTGATTTAGGAGATCTTCTTATTATTTTACTTGTTCTCTCAAATTGTAAAAGAAAGATGTGATTATGAGTCCTATAACTTCGTTCTAGTTTGATTAACATCAAAAGGAGCAATCATCTCACTAGTGCCTTCAAAACGATCCGTACATCTCACACAACCTTCATTTAGGGACACCTTATTTTTTTATTAGTTTTCTCAAATTGTGAAAATATAGGTGATTATGATTCTTATTTAATCGTTCTAGTTGAAATTAGCATCAAAAGGAGCAATCCCATCACTAACGTGTCCAAAACGATGCGTAGATCTCACACAAGTCTTTATTTAGGGAGACCTTAATATTGTTTCATTGGTTGTTTTAAATTTACAAAGAAAGAGATAATTAAGAGTTGTATTTTTTCGTTCTAGTCTGATTAGCGTTAAAAAGAGAAACCCATGATTATCGCGTTCAAAACCATGCGTACATCTCACACAAGTCTTCATTTAAGGAGACCTTCTTATTGTTTCAGTGATTCTCTAAAATTGTCAATGAAAGAGGTGATTAAGAGTCCTATAACTTCGTTCTAGTTTAATTAGTATCAAAAGGAGCAATACTATGACTATCGCGTTCAAAACGATGCATACATCTCACACAAGTCTTCATTTAAGGAGTCCTTATTGTTTCACTAGTTCTCTAAAATTGTCAAAGAAAGAGGTGATTAGGAGTCCTATAACTTCGTTCTAGTTTGATTAGCATCAAAAGTAGCACTCTCATGACTATCGCGATAAAAACGATGCGTGCATCTCACCCAAGGCTTCATTTAAGGAGACATTCTTATTGTTTCATTGGTTCTCTAAAATTATCAAAGAAAGAGGTGATTGGGAGTCCTATTACTTTGTTCTAATTTGGTTAGCATCAAAAGGAGCAATCCCATAACTATCGCGTTAAAAACGATGCGTACATCTCACACAAGTCTTGATTTATGGAGATTTTCTTATTGTTTCATTGGTTTCTCTCAAATTGTCAAAGAAAGATGCGATTATGAGTCCTATGACTTCATTCTAGTTTGATTAGCATCAAAGGGGCAATCCTATCACTAGTACTTTCAATACGATCCGTACATCTTACACAAGTGTTCATTTAGGGAGAACTTGTTATTGTTTCATTAGTTCTCTCAAATTATCAAAATGTAGGTGATTATAAGTCCTATTACTTCGTTCTAATTAAAATTAGCATCAAAAGGAGCAATCCCATCACTATTGCTCCCAAAATTATGTGTAGACCTCACACAAGTCATCATTTAGGGAGACCGTCTTATTGTTTCATTGGTTCCCTAAAATTGTCAAAGAAAGAGGTGATTAGGAGTCCTATAACTTCATTCTAGTTTGATTAGCATTAAAAGTATCAATCCCATGACTGTCGCGTTCAAAACGATGCGTACATCTCACACAAGTCTTCATTTACTCCGCCTTCTTATTATTTCATTGGTTCTCTAGAATTGTCAAAGAAAGAGGTGATTAGGAGTCCTATTACTTCGTTCTAATTTGATTAGCATCAAAAGGAGCAAACCCATGACTATTACGTTAAAAACGATGCGTACATCTCACACAAATCTTGATTTAGGGAGAGCTTTTTATTATTTTATTTGTTCTCTCAAATTGTCAAAGAAAGATGTGATTATGAGTTATAGGACTTCGTTCTAGTTTGATTAGAATCAAATGGAGCAATCATATCACTAGTGCCTTCAAAACGATGCGTACATCTCACACAATCCTTCATTTAGGGACACCATTATTTTTTCATTAGTTTTCTCAAATTGTCAAAATATAGGTGATTATAAGTCTTATTACTCCGTTCTAATTTGATTAGCATCAAAAGGATAAATCCCATGACTATTCGCGTTAAAAACGATGCGTACATCTCACAGAAGTCTTGATTTGGGAGACCTTATTATTTTATTTGTTCTCTCAAATTGTAAAAGAAAGATGTGATTATGAGTCCTATAACTTCGTTCTAGTTTGATTAGCATCAAAAAGAGCAATCATCTCACTAGTACCTTCAAAACGATCCGTACATCTCACACAAGCCTTCATTTAGGGACACCTTATTTTTTTATTAGTTTTCTCAAATTGTGAAAATATAGGTAATTATGATTCTTATTAATTCGTTGTAGTTGAAATTAGCATCAAAAGGAGCAATCCCATCACTAACATGTCCAAAACGATGCGTAGATCTCACACAAGTCTTTATTTAGAGAGACCTTCATATTGTTTCATTGGTTGTTTTAAATTTACAAAGAAAGAGGTGATTAAGAGTTGTATTTTTTCGTTCTAGCCTGATTAGCAGTCAAAAAGAGAAACCCATGATTATTGCGTTCAAAACCATGCGTACATCTCACACAAGTCTTCATTAGGGAGACCTTCTTATTGTGTCATTGATTCTCTAAAATTGTCAAAGAAAGAGGTGATTAAGAGTCCTACAACTTCGTTCTAGTTTGATTAGTATCAAAAGGAGCAATACTATGACTATCTCGTTCAAAACGATGCATACATCTCACATAAGTCTTCATTTAAGGAGTTCTTATTATTTCACTAGTTCTCTAAAATTTTCTAAGAAAGAGGTGATTAGGAGTCGTATTACTTTGTTCTAATTTGATTAGCATCAAAAGGAGCAATCCCATAACTATCGCGTTAAAAACGATGCGTACATCTCACACAAGTCTTGATTTATGGAGACTTTCTTATTGTTTCATTGGTTTCTCTCAAATTGTCAAAGAAAGATGCGATTATGAGTCCTATGACTTCATTCTAGTTTGATTAGCATCAAAGGGGCAATCCTATCACTAGTACCTTCAAAACGATCCGTACATCTTGCACAAGTCTTCATTTAGGGAGAACTTCTTATTGTTTCATTAGTTCTCTCAAATTGTCAAAATGTAGGTGATTATGAGTCCTATTACTTCGTTCTAGTTAAAAGTAGCATCAAAAGGAGCAATCCCATTACTATCGCTCCCAAAATGATGCGTAAACCTCACACAAGTCTTCATTTAGGGAGACCTTCTTATTGTTTCATTGGTTCCCTAAAATTGTCAAAGAAAGAGGTGATTAGGAGTCCTATAACTTCATTCTAGTATGATTAGCAATAAAAGTAGCAATTCCATGACTGTCGCGTTCAAAACGATGCGTACATCTCACACAAGTCTTCATTTACTCCGCCTTCTTATTATTTCATTGGTTCTCTAGAATTGTCAAACAAAGGTGATTAGGAGTCCTATTACTTCGTTCTAATTTGATTAGCATCAAAAGGAGCAATCCCATGACTATTGCGTTAAAAACGATGCGTACATCTCACACAAATCTTGATTTAGGGAGACCTTCTTATTATTTTATTTGTTCTCCCAAATTGTCAAAGAAAGATGTGATTATGAGTCCTATAACTTCGTTATAGTTTGATTAACATCAAATGGAGCAATCATATCACTAGTGCCTTCAAAACGATCCGTACATCTCACACAAGCCTTCATTTAGGGACACCTTATTTTTTCATTAGTTTTCTCAAATTGTCAAAATATATGTGATTATAAGTCCTATTACTTCGTTCTAATTTGATTAGCATCAAAAGGAGAAATCCCATGACTATTCGCGTTAAAAACGATGCGTACATCTCACAGAAGTCTTGATTTAGGAGACCTTCTTATTATTTTATTTGTTCTCTCAAATTGTCAAAGAAAGATGTGATTATGAGTCCCATGACTTCGTTCTAGTTTGATCCGTACATCTCACACAAGCCTTCATTTAGGGACACCTTAATTTTTTTATTAGTTTTATCAAATTGTGAAAATATAGGTGATTATTAGTCCTATTAATTCGTTCTAGATGAAATTAGCATCAAAAAGAGTAATTCCATCACTAACGTGTTCAAAACGATGCGTAGATCTCACACAAGTCTTTATTTAAGGAGACCTTCATATTGTTTCATTGGTCGTTTTAAATTTACAAAGAAAGAGGTGATTAAGAGTTGTATTTTTTCGTTCTAGTTTGATTAGCGTCAAAAAGAGAAAACCATGATTATCGCGTTCAAAACCGTGCGTACATCTCACACAAGTTTTCATTTAGGGAGACCTTCTTATTGTTTCATTGATTCTCTAAAATTGTCAAAGAAAGAAGTGATTAAGAGTCCTATAACTTCGTTTTAGTTTGATTAGTATCAAAAGGAGCAATACTATGACTATCACGTTCAAGATATATCTTGCTCCCACTGACCCCTTCATGGATAAACTCTTTCTCCAAGAAGGTAGCATGTTTCGCAACAAACACCTTTTGATCAGTTGGATGATAGAAATAATACCCTACGGTTTCTTTAGGGTATCCCACAAATCTACACTTATCGGATTTAGTCTGTAGCTTATCATTTTAAAACTTTTTGACATAACCTGGACAACCCCAAGTCTTAACATGCTTAAGATTTGGTTTCCTCCCTTTCCACATCTCATATGGAGTCTTTGGGGAGGATTTGGTAGGTACCTTGTTAAGTAGGTATGCAACCGTTTCTAGGGCATATCCCCAGAAGGAAATTGGAAGGTCGGTAAAACTCATCATGGATCGAACCATGTCCAACAGTGTTCGATTTCTCCTTTCAGATACTCCATTTAACTGTGGTGTACCTGGAGGAGTCCATTGTGAGATTATTCCATTTTCTCTGAGACAATTGAGAAACTCACTGCTTAAGTATTCTCCACCTCGATCTGATCGAAGTATCTTAATACTCTTGCCCGTTTGTTTCTCTACTTCACTTCTGAACTCTTTGAACTTTTCAAATGATTCTGATTTGTATTTCATTAAATACACATATCCAAATCTTGAGTGATCATCAGTGAAAGTAATAAAATAAGAACACCCACCCCGTGCACTTGTTGTCATAGGTCCACAAACGTCTGTGTGAATCAATGCCAACAACTCTGTAACTCTCTCTCCTTTTCTACTAAAAGGAGATTTAGTCATTTTACCCATGAGACAAGATTCACAAGTTAGATATGATTCATAATCAGATAGCTCGAGGAGCCCATCTTTATGCAACTTGGATAATCTTGTTTCATTGATATGACCGAGTCTACAGTGCCACATATAGGTATAATTAATATCATCTCTTTTCCTTTTCTTAATTTGTTCAATTTGAAATATATTTTCTTGCAAGTCAAGTGTATAAAGTCCATTTCGCAAATTTTCAATACCATATAAAACATCGTCTTTATAAATAGAACAACCATTGTTCTTTATAATAACGTCAAAACCTTCCATATCCAATACAGAAATTGAAATAATATTTTTAATAATATTCGGAACATAATAACAATTATTAAGATAAATGGATTTGCCCGAAGGCATTGCTAAACAATAAGTTCCTACAGCTAATGCAGCAACTTTTGCTCCATTTCCCACTCGTAGGATCACCTCATCTTTGTTCAGCTTTCTACTTCTGACCAGTCCCTGCACAGTATTACATATGTGAGAA
Source organism: Panax stipuleanatus (assembly GCA_020205555.1). Taxonomy (NCBI): domain Eukaryota; kingdom Viridiplantae; phylum Streptophyta; class Magnoliopsida; order Apiales; family Araliaceae; genus Panax; species Panax stipuleanatus. The sequence goes on from JAINUT010001226.1 coordinate 261,410, forward strand.
CAACAGCCGGTATTCAATACCCAAGTAGAATTATGACTTTCAGAAAAATTAATTTTAATCATAAACAAACCTTGATTGGAAGTCGAAGCTTCTCCAAGCTTCTTCTCTGCTAGAAACTTCTTGCAGTTCCTCTTCCAATGTCCCGGCTCATTGCAATGAAAGCACATTCCTTTAGTTGGTTCAGGTTTTTTTTGCTCCTTTTCTTTCCCTTTTCCCTTAGCCTTCTTAGATTTCTTCTTTTTAGAAGACACCTTGGGCCTCTTCCTTTTATTGGAAGAATCCACCATCAAGACATGGTTCTTCTTGGATGAGAAGTGACCTTCTGCAGTTTTCAGCATGTTAAGCAGCTCAGGTAAGCTGACATCTAGCTTATTCATGTGAAAATTAACCACAAACTGCGAGAAGGTCTCAGGGAGTGACTGCAAGACCAAGTCTTGACTCAACTCCCCATCCATGACGAACCCAAGCTGTCCAAGGCGTTCAATCAAATTGATTACCTTCAGAACATGAGTCTCGACGGCAGTGCCCTCGGTCATCCGAGATCGGAAGAGCTCCTTAGATATCTCATATCTAGCAGTCCTACTCTGTTCACCATACAACTCCTTGAGGTGAAGCAGCATAGCAGGAGCATCCATTTTTTTGTGCTGACGCTGAAGCTCGTTATTCATGGATGCGAGCATGATGCATTGAGCCACAGATGCATCATCTTGCCACTTATTGAAAGTGGCAATCTCTTCCTCAGAGGCTGTTTCTGAAACAGATTCAGGGATAGTGGAATTTAGGACATAAGAAATCTTTTCAGCAGTGAGAACAATTCTCAGATTTCTTAGCCAGTCCTCATAATTCGGGCCGGTAAGCTTATTTGCATCAAGTTTGCTTCGTAGTGAGATTAGTGATTTTGACATTTTTTAAAATTCTGCATGTGAAAAGACAACATTTTAGCAAACATTCACTTTATTAACTTTGCATACCAAAATAAATTTAGGTCTTTATTTTAAATTGGTATCTCCCACTATTTTCATCAAACTATATTACCCTCACTCATATAGTTCGGCAACATCTAATTAAAGATTTGCAAGTGAGATTAAGGATCCCATTTCAAATGTATATAACCTTGTGGATAGCACAATAAGCGATATACAAATAAATATGTAGAAAACTCTTGTCAATTACATCACCATGTAACTCCTTTTATTTTGCCTCTTAAATCATAATGGTCATGTGTGTGCACATCCGAACTAAAATGATTTAAGTTAAGTCCAGCCTAGCACTTCCATAAATTCAAAAAAGAAAAAATTTCGTCCTTGTGGATAGCACAACAAGACTAGATCGTTCAATTTTCTTGATAAGCATCAAATGTGATTAATTAACATCTTAAATATTCAATACTCGCCTTGTGGATAACACAACAAACTCATATTAAATATTTAATACTCTATTAACTAATCATGCTAGAAGGCGACGTTCGATATTCCAAATATCATTTGAACGCTTCAAACTTAATAATATTTCTTTGAGGGGTTTGTTATTATTTGTCTCATCTTTTTAAGCGCACATGCACATATATATATAAAATATGCGTCATTTTATTAAACATGCGAAGCATGTTTGTATAAAATATAATATATATAATATTTAGCATGCAATATAGAATACTATATTCTACCCGGATTGATTATGGACTTTTATTCTAGTTTGGTTCACTAGAGCCGTCAAGTGAACCAAAAGGTCAAACCTAGGAGTGCAAAAATTTAAATTTAAACGTAACTGTTACATTTAAACCCGGGCTCCATACAAACGGGTCTTCACGCGCTCCTTGCTCCTTGGTCTCCAGTTTCTTTAAGATAATTCTAACTATCTCTATTACATAAATTATTTTTAAATAGAAACCTTGATCAGCAGTCAAGGGGAAGTACATAGAAGGGAGATAGAATTTTACACCGAGAATAAAATCAGAGAAGACGAGGTACGCAGACCCCATTTTATAAAACCCATACATTTAAGCATTCATCCAAAATAAAATCCAATCACATTGGTCATAGTCCATAATCAATCCCATTTATTACCATACATATCATCATACGTATCAATAAAACTTATTCATCTCATGAAAATAAATTCATTCCATATATGTATTAATATCAGTTAATGGGCAAAAGTTTGCTAAACTTTGTTTTTGGAAAAATAAACTCCTTTATTTCATTCAAAAACAATTCCAAATTAAACTCTTTAATTTTAGCAATTCTGAAATCTCATTTCATATATAATAAACATCTTTATTTTAAACCTTTATTAATTAAATAAACCATTCATTTAATTAAATAAAACAAAAAAAAAATCAGTTCATGTCCAGTGGCGCAGCTGCGCCAAGAATGTAAAGGGAACCGGCGCAGCTGCGTAGCATGAAAACCAGGAACAGCACCCGGCGCAGCTGCGCAGCAATATTGCCTTGTACCGGCGGAAGCGTAAGAAACTAGGTTTTCAAAATTTATACAAACCCATTACCATGATCATTTTTGTGCATCAATTATCAGTGAATGAAGAATGAGAAAAACAGAATTATACCTTTGAAGATCCAAGCTTCCTCAGGTACAAGTTCTACTCCTTTGATTCCTTTGATTCCTCTGTAGTGGCTCCTTCCCTTGATCAATGTCAGCCACCCAAATGTTTGGCCTCTAACGGTGATCCACCAAGGAAGATGAAGAACTCAGTAAGATGGGTTATTGGCTTAACCCTTGTTTCTATCTCTATAGAATATGTGTACTCCCAACTCTTGAAAAATTCACGTACCTTATTTCTGATATAAGACTCTCTTATATAAATATTAGGTTAACCCTCCTAATCCAATTAGAATAGGGTTTTATTTAATTAATTAATTAAATACTTTTAATTAATTTATTTCCTAATCTTTATTAGGATTGAGAGAGAGTACTGATATTATATTAATTCCTAAACTCCTTTAGAATTAAAATAATAATAATAATAATAATATTAATAAGACTCCTCTTATTAATTTATATTTAATATTTCTAAAATATTAAATAATAAACATTAAGCTATTTAATTTATTCTATCATCATAGATTAAATTAATTATACTTAATGCATTATTACTATCATGCCATTTTCTTCTTAAATAATTCTTCTTCCTTTTATGGTGTGACCCTTTAGGTTCTCCATATTAAATCGGTTGTGAATAAATCAATTAGAACAATTCTAATCTTATTTAAATAAACAAATTAAACTAATAATCTATTTAAATAAATAACATTTATTCTACAATAGGGATAAGCCTCCCTAGCGATCAACGACTTTCCAGATAATATAGATTTTAACATTAATCATAAAAGAACCTGTGAGTTAATAGTTAGCGTACAATTCAATCCTTCCACCATACAATGTCCCAATTAAATATAAGGCATGGATTTACTGTCAAGTCTTAATTTATTTAATCATATGTATTTCGATTAGAAAATGCACAACTCCAAATAATGCAAATTAGAAACCTCTTTCTAATTTCATTCTACCTTGGCCAAGGATTCCTGGGTTGTCATTTAACGAATCACATAGGACATATCTCCTCTTTTACTAGAGGTGGTAGATTCTTTATTGATCATTCATTATCTCCATATGTAACTCATTACACCCAAGCATACCCTATATATGCCTTAAAAGGCCTTAATGAATTAGTCAAAGTATAATTTATTACATACAAGATACTCTGATGATCTCAAGTCCAAGGATCACATGTACTACTATCACATTAGAAATTCCTATTGACAGGCGAGTAAAACTCCATTAGGTATTCCATAGCGAATCACGTTCAGTGAACTTATTCTCCAATAAGCACCTATATACTTGCTTTAGTGTCTCCACACAAATGACAATGAGATCAGTCATCCTCATCCAATGAGCAAGCAACATATGTACCAATCTATCCGGATTTACTAATCCTCATTTTAGTAATCCCACAATTGGGAACTATTTTAGTTTTTAAGCTTTCTAAGAATTTAGATCTCATTATCATGATCTCATCATGATTCTAAAAGCATTGCTTAAAACTATGGGTTATTTACATATTATAAAAACAGTACCATGTAGATAATTATATTCCTTAAATGAATATTTTATTAATAAATAAATAAGATTGTTTACAAAGTATGTGCTTTGTCATCATACATGATTGGCTTGTATGCACACTACTATCAGATGCACGCTTCGTTTTTATCGCGATAGTCATTAGATTGCTACTTTTGATACTAATCAAACTAGAACGAAGTTATAGGACTCCCAATCACCTATTTCTTTGATAATTTTAGAGAGTCAATGAAATAATAAGGTCTCCTTAAATGAAGACTTGTGTGAGATGTACGCATCGTTTTGAATTCGATAGTCATAGTATTGCTCCTTCTGATACTAATCAAACTAGAACGAAGTTATAGGACTCCTAATCACCTCTTTCTTTGACAATTTTAGAGAATCAATGAAACAATAAGAAGGCCTCCCTAAATGAAGACTTGTGTAAGATGTACGCATGGTTTTGAACGCGATAATCATGGGTTTCTCTTTTTGACGCTAATCAAACAAGAACAAAAAAAATATAATTCTTAATCACCTCTTTATTTGAAAATTTAAAACAACCAATGAAACAATATGAAGGTCTCCCTAAATAAAGACTTGTATGAGATCCACGCATTGTTTTGGACACGTTAGTAATGTAATTGCTCCTTTTGATGCTAATTTCAACTAGAACGAACTAATAGGACTCATAATCACCTATATTTTGACAATTTGATAAAACTAATGAAAAAATAAGGTGTCCCTAAATGAAGGTTTGTGTGAGATCTACGCATCGTTTTGGACATGTTAGTGATGGTATTGCTCTTTTTGATGCTAATTTCAACTAGAACGAATTAATAGGACTCATAATCACCTATATTTTGAAAATTTGAGAAAACTAATGAAAAAATATGGTGTCCCTAAATGAAGGCTTGTGTGAGATGTACGGATCGTTTTGAAGGCACTAGTGATATGATTGCTCCATTTGATGCTAATCAAACTAGAACGAAGTCATAGGACTCGTAATCACATCTGTCTTTGACAATTTGAGAGAACAAATAAAATAATAAGAAGGTCTCCCTAAATCAAGACTTGTGTGAGATGTACGCCTCGTTTTAAACGCAATAGTCATGGAATTGCTCCTTTTGATGCTAATCAAATTAGAACGAAGTAATAGGACTCCTAATCACCTCTTTCTTTGACAATTCTAGAGAACCAATGAAATAATAAGAAGGCGGAGTAAATGAAGACTTGTGTGAGATGTACGCATCATTTTGAACGCGATAGTCATGGGATTGCTACTTTTAATGCTAATCAAACTAGAATGAAGTTATAGGACTCCTAATCACCTCTTTCTTTGACAATTTTAGGGACCCAATGAAACAATAAGGTCTCCCTAAATGAAGACGTGTGTGATGTCTGCGCATCATTTTGGGAGCGATAGTGATGGGATTGATCCTTTTGATGCTAATTTTAACTAGAACGAAGTAATAGGACTCAAAATCACATATATTTTGACAATTTGAGAGAACTAATGAAACAATAAGAAGTTCTCCCTAAATGAAAACTTTTGTAAGATGTATGGATCGTTTTGCAGTTACTAGTGATAGGATTGCTCCTTTGATGTTAATCAAACTAGAATGAAGTCATAGGACTCATAATCGCATCTTTCTTTGACAATTTGAGAGAACCAATGAAACAATAAGAAAGTCTCCATAAATCAAGACTTGTGTGAGATGTACGCATCGTTTTTAATGCGATAGTCATGGGATTGTTCCTTTTGATGTTAATCAAATTAGAACGAAGTAATAGGACTCCCAATCACCTCTTTCTTTGATAATTTTAGAGAACCAATAAAACAATAAGAATGTCTCCTAAAATGAAGACTTGGGTGAGATGTACGCATCGTTTATATCGCGATAGTCATGAGATCGCTACTTTTGATGCTAATCAAACTATAACGAAGTTATTGGACTCCTAATCACCTCTTTCTTTGACAATTTTAGAGAACCAATGAAACAACAAGGTCTCCTTAAATGAAAACCTGTCTGAGATGTACGCATCGTTTTAAACGCGATAGTCATAGTATTGCTCTTTTTGATACTAATCAAACTAGAAGGAAGTTATAGGACACTTAATCACCACTTTTTTGACAATTTTAGAGTATCAATGAAACAATAAGAAGGTATCCCCTAAATGAAGACTTGTGTGAGATGTACGCATGGTTTTGAACGCGATAATCATGGGTTTCTCTTTTTGATGCTAATCAAACTAGAACGAAATAATACAACTCTTAATCACATATTTCTTTGTAAATTTAAAACAACCAAAGAAAACAATATGAAGGTCTCCCTAAATAAAGACTTGTGTGATATCTACGCATCGTTTTGGACATGTTAGTGATGAGATTGCTCCTTTTGATGCTAATTTCAACTAGAACAAAGTAATAGGACTCACAATCACCTATATTTTGACAATTTGATAAAACTATTGAAAAAAATAAGGTGTCCCTAAATGAAGGCTTGTGTGAGATGTACGGATCGTTTTGAAGGCACTAGTGATATGATTGCTCCTTTTGATGCTAATCAAACTAGAACGAAGTCATAGGACTCATAATCACATCTTTCTTTGATAATTTGAGAGAACAAATGAAATAATAAGAAGGTCTCCCTAAATCAAGACTTGTGAATGTACGCATCGTTTTTAACGTGATAGTCATGGGATTCCTCCTTTTGATGGTAATCAAATTAGAACGAAGTAATAGGACTCCTAATCACCTCTTTCTTTGATAATTCTAGAGAACCAATGAAATAATAAGAAGGCGGAGTAACGAAGACTTGTGTGAGATGTACGCATAGTTTTGAACGCGATAGTCATGGGATTGTTACTTTTAATGCTAATCAAACTAGAATGAAGTTATAGGACTCCTAATCACCTCTTTCTTTGACAATTTTAGGGAACCAATGAAACAGTAAGAAGGTCTCCCTAAATTAAGACTTGTGTGAGGTCTACGCATCATTTTGGGACCGATAGTGATGGGATTGCTCCTTTTGATCCTAATTTTAACTAGAACTAAGCAATAGGACTCAGAATCACCTACATTTTGACAATTTGAGAGAACTAATGAAACAATAAGAAGTTCTCCCTAAATGAAGATTTGTGTAAGATGTACGGATTGTTTTGAAGGTACTAGTGTTAGGATTACTCCTTTGATGCTAATCAAACTAGAACGAAGTCATAGGACTTATAATCGCATCTTTCTTTGACAATTTGAGAGAACCAATGAAATAATAAGAAAGTGTACATAAATCAAAACTTGTGTGAGATGTACGCATCGTTTTTAACACGATAGTCATGGGATTGCTCCTTTTGATGCTAATCAAATTAGAACGAAGTAATAGGACTCCCAATCACCTCTTTCTTTGGCAATTTTAAAGAACCAATGAAACAATAAGAATGTCTTCTTAAATGAAGACTTGTGGGAGATGCACGCTTTGTTTTTATCGCGATAGTCATGAGATTGCTACTTTTGATGCCAATCAAACTAGAACAAAGTTATAGGACTCCTAATCACCTCTTTCTTTGACAATTTTAGAGAACCAATGAAACAATAAGGTCTCCTTAAATGAAGACTTGTGTGAGATGTACGCATCGTTTTTAACGCGATAGTCATAGTATTGCTCCTTTTGATACTAATCAAACTAGAACGAAGTTATAGGACTCCTAATCACCTCTTTCTTTGACAATTTTAGAGAATCAATGAAATAATAAGAAGGCCTCCCTAAATGAAGACTTGTGTGAGATGTACGCATGGTTTTGAACGCGATAATCATGGATTTCTCTTTTTGACGCTAATCAAACTAGAACAAAAAAATATAATTCTGAATCACCTCTTTCTTTGTAAATTTAAAACAACCAATGAAACAATATGAAGGTCTCCCTAAATAAAGACTTATATGAGATCTACGCATCGTTTTGGACACGTTAGTGATGGGATTGCTCCTTTCGATGCTAATTTCAACTAGAACGAAATAATAAGACTCATAATCACCTATATTTTGACAATTTGATAAAACTAATGAAAAAATAAGGTGTCCCTAAATGAAGGTTTGTGTGAGATGTACGGATCGTTTTGAAGGCACTAGTGATATGATTGCTCCTTTTGATGCTAATCAAACTAGAACGAAGTCATAGGACTCATAATCACATCGTTCTTTGACAATTTGAGAGACAAATGAAATAATAAGAAGGTCTCCCTAAATCAAGACTTGTGTGAGATGTACGCAACGTTTTTAACGCGATAGTTATGGGATTGCTCCTTTTGATGCTAATCAAATTAGAACGAAGTAATAGGACTCCTAATCACCCTTTCTTTGACAATTCCAGAGAACCAATGCAATAATAAGAACGTAGAGTATATGAAGACTTGTATGAGATGTACGCATCGTTTTGAATGTGATAGTCATGGGATTGCTACTTTTAATGCTAATCAAACTAGAATGAAGTTATAGAACTCCTAATCACCTCTTTCTTTGACAATTTTATAAAAACAGCAACATGTAGATAATTAAATGCCTTTAATAAATGAATATTTTATTAATAAATAAATAAGATTGTTTACAAAGTACGTGCTTTATCATCATACATGATTGGCTTGTATGCACACTACTATCAATCTCCCACTTGCACTAAAGCCAATCGCCATGGTATCTCATACACATCTTCTCTAAGTGACGATCAAACTGCTGTTGTGTTAAAGCTTTAGTATATGGATCTGCAATGTTATCTTGAGAGTCTACACGCTCCAAGGTGACGTCTCCTCTTTCAATGATCTCCCTGATCAAGTGAAATCGCCGCAACACGTGTTTAGATTTCTGATGAGACCTGGGTTCCTTAGCCTGTGCAACTGCTCCTGTGTTGTCACAGTAAACGGGAACTGCTTCTCCAATGCTAGGAACCACACCAAGTTCAGTTATGAACTTCTTCATCTAAACAGCTTCCTTTGCAGCTTCACTTGCAGCTATATACTCTGCCTCTGTCACTGAATCAGCAACTGTTTGCTGCTTGGAACTCTTCCAACTCACTGCGCCTCCGTTCAAGGTAAAACATACCCCGAAACAGATTTACTGTCATCTTGGTCCGTTTGAAAACTTGAGTCTGTGAAGCCCTCGAGTTTTAATTCAGACCCACTGTAGACAAGAAAAATATCTTTAGTCCTTCTCAAGTACTTTAGGATATTTTTCACTGCCTTCCAGTGCTCTTCTCCAGGATTCGACTGGTATCTGCTCGTTACACTAAGTGCATGAGCAACATCCGGTCTAGTACATATCATACCGTACATGATAGATCCTATTGCAGAAGCATAAGGGATCTTACTCATACGGTCTCTCTCCTCAGGTGTCTTTGGGGCCTGTTTCTTGGAGAGATGTATTCCATGGCTCATCGGCATGAGACCTCTTTTGGAATCTTCCATGCTAAACCTCTTTAGCATCGTATCAATGTACGTTCCTTGGGATAAACCAAGCATCCTTTTAGATCTATCTCTATAGATCTTTATCCCCAAAATATAGGATGCTTCTCCCAAGTCCTTCATGGAGAAGTGTTTAGATAACCAGATTTTAATTGATTGTAGCATAGGAATGTCATTCCCTATCAGTAATATATCATCAACATATAATACAAGGAATGAAATTACGCTCCCACTAACCTTCTTGTACACACATGGTTCATCGTCATTTTTGATAAAATCAAACTCTTTGATTGTCTCATCAAAACGAATGTTCCATCTACGAGAAGCTTGCTTCAATCCATAAATGGATCGTTGCAGCTTACAGACTTGATTTATTCCAACCTTTGAAACAAATCCCTCTGGCTGTGTCATATACACATCCTCCTCAAGTTTTCCATTGAGGAAGGCCGTTTTCACGTCCATCTGCCAGATCTCATAGTCGTTATAAGCTGCAATTGCAAGCAAAATCCGAATGGACTTGAGCATAGCTACTGGTGAAAAGGTTTCATCATAATCAACTCCTTGTCTTTGTTTGAAACCTTTTGCAACCAGTCGGGCCTTATAGGTCTCCACCTTGCCGTCCGCTCCAGTCTTTCTTTTAAAGACCCATTTACACCCAATAGGCTTAATGCCTTCAGGTGGTGAAACCAAAGTCCATACTTTGTTTTCATACATGGAGTCCATTTCGGATTTCATGGCTTCAAGCCATTTCCCTGAGTCTTTATTACTCATGGCCTGTTCGTAATTCAATGGATCATCATCATTCATGATGTGTACCTCATCGTCATCCTCTATAACGAATCCATACCTCTCAGGTATTTTCGGTACTCTCCAAGATTTACGAACAGGGTGTGGTATAGTAGGTTCTTCTACTTGGTCAGGTACCTGACTTTGATCCGTGGTAATTTGTGGTTCTTGAACTTCTTCAAGATATATCTTACTCCCACTGACCCCTTCATGGATAAACTCCTTTTCCAAGAAGGCAGCATGTTTCGCAACAAACACCTTTTGATCAGTTAGATGATAGAAATAATACCCTACAGTTTCTTTAGGGTATCCCACAAATCTACACTTTGCGGATTTAGTCTGTAGCTTATCATGTTCAAACTTTTTGACATAAGCTGGACAACCCCAAGTCTTAACATGCTTAAGATTTGGTTTCCTCCCCTTCCACATCTCATATGGAGTCTTTGGGACGGATTTGGTAGGTACCTTGTTAAGTAGGTATGCAGCCGTTTCTAGGGCATATCCCTAGAAGGAAATTGGAAGGTCGGTAAAACTCATCATGGATCGAACCATGTCTAACAGTGTTCGATTTCTCCTTTCAGATACTCCATTTAATTGTGGTGTACCTGTAGGAGTCCATTGTGAGATTATACCATTTTCTTTGAGACAATTGAGAAACTCACCGCTTAAGTATTCTCCACCTCGATCTGATCGAAGTATCTTTATACTCTTGCCCGTTTGTTTCTCTACTTCACTTCTGAACTCTTTGAACTTTTCAAATGATTCTGACTTGTATTTCATTAAATACACATATCCAAATCTTGAGTGATCATCAGTGAAAGTAATAAAATAAGAATACCCACCCCGTGCACTTGTTGTCATAGGCCCACAAACGTCTGTGTGAATCAATGCCAACAACTCTGTAACTCTTTCTCCTCTTCCACTAAAAGGAGATTTAGTCATTTTACCCATGAGACAAGATTCACAAGTTGGATATGATTCATAATCGGATAGCTCGAGGAGCCCATCTTTATGCAACTTGGATAATCTTGTTTCATTGATATGACCGAGTCTACAGTGCCACATGTAGGTATAATTAATATCATCTCTTTTTCTTTTCTTAGTTTGTTCAATTTGAAATATATTTTCTTGTAAGTCAAGTGTATAAAGTCCATTTCGCAAATTTCCAATACCATATAAAACATCGTCTTTATAAATAGAACAACTATTGTTCTTTATAACAACGTTAAATCCTTCCATATCCAATACAGAAATTGAAATAATGTTTTTAATAATATTCGGAACATAATAACAATTATTAAGATAAATGGACTTGCCCGAAGGCATTGCTAAATAATAAGTTCCTACAGCTAATGCAGCAACCTTTGCTCTATTCCCCACTCGTAGGATCACCTCTTCATTGTTCAGCTTTCTACTTCTGACCAGTCCCTGCACAGTATTACATATGTGAGAACCACAGCCGGTATCCAATACCCAAGTAGAATTATGACTTTCAGAAAAATTAATTTCAATCATAAACAAACCTTGATTGGAAGTCGAAGCTTCTCCAAGCTTCTTCTCTGCTAGATACTTCTTGCAGTTCCTTTTCCAATGTCCCGGCTTGTTGCAATGAAAGCACATTCCTTTAGCTGGTTCAGGTTTCTTTTGTTCCTTTTCTTTCCCCTTTCCCTTAGCCTTCTTGGATTTCTTCTTTTCAGAAGATACCTTAGGTCTCTTCCTTTTATTGGAAGAATCCACCATCAAGATATGGTTCTTCTTGGATGAGAAGTGACCTTCTGCAGTTTTCAGCATGTTAAGCAGCTCAGGCAAGCTGACATCTAGCTTATTCATGTGAAAATTAACCACAAACTGCGAGAAGGTCTCAGGGACTGACTGCAAGACCAAGTCTTGACTCAACTCCCCATCCATGACGAACCCAAGCTGTCCAAGGCGTTCAATCAAATTGATCACTTTCAGGACATGAGTCTCGACGGCAGTACCCTCGGTCATCCGAGATCGGAAGAGCTCCTTAGATATCTCATATCTAGCAGTCCTACTCTGTTCACCATACAACTCCTTGAGGTGAAGCAGCATAGCAGGAGCATCCATTTTTTCTTGCTGACGCTGAAGCTCGTTATTCATGGATGCGAGCATGATGCATTGAGCCACAGATGCATCATCTTGCCACTTATTGAAAGTGGCAATCTCTTCCTCAGAGGCTGTTTCTGAAACAGATTCAGGGACAGTTGAATTTAGGACATAAGAAATCTTTTCAGCAGTGAGAACAATTCTCAGATTTCTTAGCCAGTCCTCATAATTCGGCCCGGTAAGCTTGTTTGCATCAAGTATGCTTCGTAGTGAGATTAGTGATTTAGACATTTTTAAAATTCTGCATGTGAAAAATAACATTTTAGCAAACATTCATTTTATTAATTTTGCATACCAAAATAAATTTAGGTCTTTATTTTAAATTGGTATCTCCCACTATTTTCATCAAACTATATTACCCTCACTTATATAGTTCGGCAACATCTAATTAAAGATTTGCTAGTGAGAATAAGGATCCCATTTCAAATGTATATAACCTTGTGGATAGCACAACAAGCGATATACAAATAAATAGGTAGACAACTCTTGTCAATTACAACACTATATAACTCCTTTTATTTTGCCTCTTAAATCATAATGGTCAAGTGTATGCACATCCGAACTAAAATGATTTAAGTTAAGTCCAGCCTAGCACTTCCATAAATTCAAAAAAGAAAAATGTTCGTCCTTGTAGATAGCACAACAAGACTAGATCGTTCAATTTTCTTGATAAGCATCAAATGTGATTAATTAACATCTTAAATACGCAATACTCGCCTTATGGATAGCACAACAAGCTCATATTAAATATTTAATACTCTATTAATTTATCATGCTAGAAGGCGACGTTCGATATTCCAAATATCATTGAACGCTTCAGACTTAATATTATTTCTTTGAGGGGTTTGTTATTATTTGTCTCATCTTGTTTAGCGCGCATGCACATATATATATAAAATACGCTTCATTTTATTAAACATGCGAAGCATGTTTGTATAAAATATAATATATATAATATTTAGCATGCAATATAGAATATTATATTCTACCCGGATTGATTATGGACTTTTATTCTAGTTTGGTTCACTAGAGCCACCAAGTGAACCAAAAGGTCAAACCTAGGAGTGCAAGAATTTAAATTTAAATATAACTATTACATTTAAACTCGGGCTCCATACAAACGGGTCTTCACGCGCTCCTTGCTCCTTGGTCTCCAATTTCTTCAAGATAATTCTAACTATTCTTATTACATTAAACTATTTAATTTAAATAGAAACCTTGATCAACAGTCAAGGGGAAGTACATAGGAAGGAGATAGAATTTTACATCAAGAAAAAAAAAATTAGAGAAGACGAGGTACGCAGACCCCATTTAATAAAACCCATTCATTCAAGCATTCAACTAAAATAAAATCCAATCACATTGGTCAAATAGTCCATAATCAATCCCCATTTATTTTCATACATATCACCATATATATCAATAAATAAATATTCATCTCATGAATTAAAACATTCCATATATATATGAGTATCATTTAATGGGCAATTTTAAATTGCATGAAATCCAATTTCAAGATTAAAATAAACTCTTTATTTTAATTATAAAATTATTAAGAATATAATATATAAATATATCATATTTATTTTTTAAAAAGAAGTCACCTTCTTTTATTAAAAGAGTCCTGCAGGTTTATTAAAAAAGTTCTTTCATGATGGGTCACTTTCTTTTTGGAGTAAGAAAGAGACAACACCTTTTCTTTGCAGAATTCAAGATTAGCACCAAAAAAAAAATTGTGATTCGTCCCAAAAAAAGTCTTTTTTTTTTTAAAAAAAAAATAAAATAAAATATAATTTTATACAATAAAATTATGCCCAATAAATTATTTTAAATACATACCCATATGTATATGAAATCAAAAATAAATTAATAATTGCATAAAGATTTGGCTCTGATGCCACTGTTGGGTTTGTACGAAATCGTGACGCAATCAAATTGCAAAAATTAGCGGAAGCATGGTATATCAGAGTTTAAAAAAATTTTCTACAAAACCATTACCCGGATCATCCTTTATGCAAATTATTAATTTAAAACGATAAATAAGAAGTTATGGAATCATACCCTTGTAGAACGAAGCTTCCACAGGTACTAGTTCAACTCCTTGTTCTTCGTGATCTCCTTGAATTTTCGGGTTAGATTCCTTTCTTTGATCAACGTTAGCCACCCAAGTGTTTGGCCTCTAGAGGTGATCCACCAAGGAAGATGAATTATCAAGAAGGAGGGTGTTTGGCTTAACCTTAGTTTTCTATCCTCTATAGAAAAGGAGTACTCTCCAACAATTGGAATTACATCAATCTAATATCTATTATAAGACTTCTCTTATATAGACATTGGTCAACCCTTCTAATCCTATTAGACATGGGATTTCTTTTAATTAATTAAACTCCTTTAATTAATTTAGGCTTCCCACCACATGGGAATAATTAATTAAATTCATTTAATTAATTTGTCTCCTAATCTTATTAGGAATAAATGAGAGTACTAAATATTAAATTAATTACTAAACTCCTTTAGAAATTAAAATAATAATAATTGTAATAATATTAATAAGACTCCTCTTATTAATTTATATTTAATATTTCCAAAATATTAAATAATAAACATTAAGCTATTTAATTTATTCTATCACCATAGATTAAATTAATTATACTTAATGCATTATTACGATTATGCCATTACCTTCTTAAATAATTATTCTTCCTTTTATGGTGTGACCCTTTAGGTTCTCCATATTAAACCGGTTGTGAATAAATCAATTAAAATAATTTTAATCTTATTTAAATAAATAAATTAAACTACTAATTTATTTAAATAAATAATATTTATTCTACAATAGGGATAAGCCTCCCTAGCGATCAACGACTTTCCAGATAATATAGATTTCAACATTAATCAAAAAGAACCTGTGAGTAAATAGTTACCGTACAATTCAATCCTTCCACCATACAATGTCCCAATTAAATATAAGACATGGATTTACTGTCAAGTCTTATTTTATTTAATTATATGTATTTCGATTAGAAAATGCACAACTCCAAATAATGCAAATTAGAAACTCCTTTCTAATTTCATTTCACCTTGGCCAAGGATTCCTGGGTTGTCATTTAACGAATCACATAGGACATATCTCCTCTTTTACTAGAGGTGGTAGATTCTTTATTGATCATTCATTATCTCCATATGTAACTCATTATACCCAAGCATACCCTATATATGCCTTAAAAGGTCTTAAGGAATAAGTCAAAGTATAATTTGTTACATACAAGATACTATGATGATCTCAAGTCCAAGGATTACTTGTACTACTATCACATTAGGAATTCCTATTGACAGGCGAGTAAATCTCCATTAGGTATTCCATAGCGAATCACGTTCAGTGAACTTATTCTCCAATAAGCACCTACATGCTTGCTTTAGTGTCTCCACACAAATGATCATGAGATCAATCATCCTCATCCAATGAGCAAGCAACATATGTACCAATCTATCCGGATTTACTAATCCCCTTTTTAGTAATCCCACGATTGGGAACTATTTTAGTTTTAAAACTTTCTAAGAATTTAGATCTCATTAGCATGATCATCATCATGATTCTAAAAGCATTGCTTAAAACTATGGGTTATTTACATATTATAAAAACAGCAACATGTAGATAATTAAATGCCTTTAATAAATGAATATTTTATTAATAAATAAATAAGATTGTTTACAAAGTACGTGCTTTATCATCATACATGATTGGCTTGTATGCACACTACTATCAAGGAACCCCCAGGAATTTGACAGGAAGGGTGCCCACTTGGAACCCAAGCAAAGATAGAATATCTTTGGAGGTTCTTTGGTCAGTATTGGCAAGAAAGCATTGACTTTTGTAGACATTTGGAAGGAGGCCAGAAAAGAGAGAGAAAGATTGGATGCAAGAGTTGATGATGGTAACAGAATTTACATTGGCATGGCAAAACACCATGATGTCATCCGCAAAGAAAAGATGGGTTAAGTTACAATCTTTAGTTCTCCAATGAAATTTGAAATCCGGGAGCAAGACATCTTTCGACATCTTAGAGGAGAGCATTTCCATGACTAGCACAAATAGGTAAGGGGATAGGGGGTCGCCTTGTCTTAAACCGCGCTTACTTCCAAAATGGTTGCAGGGGAACCATTGACCTTAATAGAGAACATAGCAGTGGAGATACATGCTCGAATCTAGCTAATGAAGATGGGAGGAAAGTGAAAACGATGCAGAGAAGAGAGGAGAAAATTCCAGTTAACTGTATCAAAAGCCTTTCCAAGATCAATTTTAAGGGCACACCGAGGAGGGCCAGAGGAACGATGATAATTCCTAAGGAGGTCTTGAGCAAGAAGGATATTATCACTGATACTCCTCCCCTTGATGAAGGCAGACTGGGACTTGCCAATAACAGTGGGCAAAACAGTCTTAAGCCTGGACGCAAGAATCATTGAAATGCACTTATAGATAGTGTTGCAACAAGAAATGGGTCGGAAGTCAGACATTGCAGACGGGGTTGCACATTTGGGAATGAGGGCGATGGCCGTAGAGTTAATACCCTTAGGCATATAACTTGTTGCGAAAAAGTGTTTAACAAGATTTGAGAAATCATTACCCACAATGGCCCAACAGTGAGTGAAGAAATTCATATTAAACCCATCCTGGCCAGGGCTTTTATTCGTCTTCATGGAATTTAAGGTGGAGAGAATTTCCTCATCAGTGATAGGGGCAATGAGAAGACCAGCCTGGCCCGGACTAATAACTTTATCAGGAGAACCATCCCAATCCTGTTGCAAAATATTATCAGACTCTGGGTTAAACAAATCCTGGAAGTACTTAGTGGCAACCGATTCCACCGCCTACTGTCCACGAACAAGAACTCCATCATCATTTAGGATGGACAGGATCTTATTAGAATTCCATCTGCTCTTGACCATGTTGAAAAAGAACTTAGAATTGCGATCCCCCAATGCCGGCCAATTTACCCTAGACTTTTGTTGCAGAAGAGTTTCCTCCACTTCGAGAGCTCGCCAAAGCGAATGAAGGCAGAGTTTTTCAGATTCAAAGAGAGCCAAATCCCTTGGCCTTTCCTGAAGAAGGGATTGAGTACTGTGAAGAGCATCTGTGGCTATTTTAACCGAAGAGGTAACATTGCCAGAAATTCTGTTTAGAGAGATAAGGACCCTCTTTGTCATTTTCAGCTTTTCAGAGAAAATACGGAAGGGATTTCCAAGCACGGGACTACTCCAGATGTCAGCAACACATTCAAGGAACCCATCAATTTTAGTCAAATGATTAAAAAACTGAAATGGTTTCCTTGAGGAGACAAGGTGGGAGCCAGTGTTGAGAATAACTGGAGAATGCTCTAAGATACCTCTTGGCCTGAAGGTGACCTGAGCATTTGGAAAGGAGGAGAACCAGACCTTGTTTTCGATAGCCCTGTCCAGCTTTCTGAGGATGGGATGCTCAACTTGATTATTCCACCAGGTGAAAAGGGGGCCAACACCACGGATGCCCTCAGCTCCAATGTGTTACAAACAGTCACGGAGATTCTCCATACCACAGTTCCACGAATCATTGGCCCTGTCAGACTCAGCTAGGTCTCTGATGGCATTAAAGTCTCCCAAAATACACCAACAGTTATTAGAATTAAGCGAAATTAAGGAGTTCCATAAGTCTCGTCTCTCCACAATTGAGTTCAGTCCATAGACAATAGAGACAAAAAAACTATTAGCGTTACTATTGAGATGCTTGACTTTACAATGAATAAGTTGGGAGGAAACAAAAAGGAAATCCACATTCCATATGATGGGATTCCATCCAACCCAAATGCGACCATTAGCATGGTGGTCATAGTTACAACCCCAGTTCCAGTTCCTACAGACAGAGTTTGAGATTCTGGAATAATTATGTTCCTTGACTCTAGTTTCAAGCAGCCCAACAAAAGAAATATTATTGTCAGAAATCATTTGACGAACATCACCCTGCTTCGCCTTCTTATTAAGACCTCTGACATTATATGTAGCTAGCATAAACTAAGTTGGGGCAGAAGAGACTTCAAGGCCTTTGAGTCTCTTTTTAGTCACCTTCGAGAGTTCCGTCCCAGCTTTAGCCTTCAGGCGAAAATCCTTACCGTCTTTCTCATCAACCAGCTTGATCTTGTCCACAATAGGATTGTGGGCAATAGGGGATTCAGAATCAAAAAAAGCTCGTAGACCCGATGAAGAACCTGCTAGTGGGGAAAAGGGGTTAGTTTCCTTCCCAGGAGAGGAAAATGAGTCAGCCCTAGCTGGTGGTTTTGCCCCTTTTGAGACAGTGACCCACACCGAACTACCCGATTCCAGAGTACCAGAAAGACTTACAACCGCAACACCAGTAGACAAAATAGGCAAGGGGTCCGGGACATGGGTTTCTGTAGCTGCGTCAAGTTGAAAAACCTTGGGAATCCACTGGAAATTAGAATTTGGACATTTCAAGGAAGAGTGGCCAAAAACATTACAAGCCTGGCATGAGGGAGGTCTGCTCTGATAATCAACAGCAACAGGGAGCACCACTTCCTCAAGTGAATCCTCATTAAAGACAATAACTTTGATGGAGCTCGGGAAAGAAAAGCTAGCATCAATCTCAATACAAGCTCTAGCAAAACTCATAGGGTCCAATTTTGCAGTCATTTCATCAGCAAAAAGAGGTTTTCCAATATTGCTAGCAATGTAGCTTATACCTTCAGCAGACCAGTAAGGGAAAGGAACTTTACTTAATTTAACCCAGATGGGAACTTTTGAGCACTCAGACTTTGATATTTCAACCCCTGCCTTCCAAGGCTGAAGAATAATAACTTTGGAAGCAAAGTGCCAAGGGCCTGATGCCAGAACATTGTCCCTATCCGAGACGGTTTTGAACTTAAAGATGTAGTAGCCCTTTTCATGGAGAAAAACTTTTTGGAGCCCAAGGTTTCCCCAAATACGATGTGCTATAGGCTCCACTACCTTATAAGGTAACTTTGAATGGAGAAAGTATCCAACAAGACTAGAAGACCACATTTTGTTCCCTCTTAAGAGGGCTTCCACCGGAGGTTTCACAATGATACTGCCATCTAACAAGACAGGCGAAGGAGTGAAGAAGGATAAGTCCAGAGATTTTGAGGTATTAGCAGAGACTATATCACACCAAGATTTAGAGATGCCGGCAGCAGGGTTTGGATTCTTCCAAGGGGGGGATAGTTGGGAGTACCAAAGCCAGGGCCAGAGCCAGGGCACGGGCCAGACGAAGGGCTCCTTTTGATGCTAATCAAATTAGAACGAAGTAATAGGACTCCCAATCACCTCTTTCTTTGACAATTTTAGAGAAACAATGAAACAATAAGAATGTCTCCTTAAATGAAGACTTGTGTGAGATGTACGCATCATTTTTATCGCAATAGTCATGAGATTGCTACTTTTGATGCTAATCAAACTAGAACGAAGTTATAGGACTCCCAATCACCTCTTTCTTTGACAATTTTAGAGAACCAATGAAACAATAAGGTCTCCTTAAATGAAGACTTGTGTGAGATGTACACATCGTTTTGAACGCGATAGTCATAGTATTGCTCCATTTGATACTAATCAAACTAGAACGAAGTTATAGGACTCTTAATCACCTCTTTCTTTGAAAATTTAAATCAACCAATGAAACAATATGAAGGTCACCCTAAATAAAGACTTGTGTGAGGTCTACGCACTAATTTGGGAGCGATAGTGATGGGATTGCTCATTTTGATACTATTTTTAACTAGAACGAAGTAATAGGACTCATAATCACCTACATTCTGACAATTTGAGAGAACTAATGAAACAATAAGAAGTTCTTCCTAAATGAAGACTTATGTAAGATGTACGGATCGTTTTGAAGGTACTAGTGATAGGATTGCTCCTTTGATGCTAATCAAAGTAGAACGAAGTCATAGGACTCATAATTTCATATTTTTTTGACAATTTGAGAGAACCAATGAAACAATATGAAAGTCTCCATAAATCAAGACTTGTGTGAGATGTACGCATCATTTTTAACGCGATAGTCATGGGATTGCTCCTTTTGATGCTAATCAAATTAGAACGAAATAATAAGACTCCCAATCACCTCTTTCTTTGACAATTTAGAAGAACCAATGAAACAATAAGAATGTCTCCTTAAATGAAGACTTGTGTGAGATGTACGCTTCGTTTTTATCGCGATAATCATGAGATTGCTACTTTTGATGCCAATCAAACTAGAACAAAGTTATAGGACTCCTAATCACCTCTTTCTTTGACAATTTTAGAGAACCAATGAAACAATAAGGCATCCTTAAATGAAGACTTGTGTGAGATGTACGCATCGTTTTGAACGGGATAGTCATAGTATTGCTCTTTTTGATACTAATCAAACTAGAACGAAGTTATATGACTCCTAATCACCTCTTTTTTTGACAATTTTAGAGAATCAATGAAACAATAAGAAGGCCTCCCTAAATAAAGACTTGTGTGAGATGTACGCATGGTTTTGAACGCGATAATCATGGGTTTCTCTTTTTGACGCTAATGAAACTAGAACGAAAAAATACAACTCTTAATCACCCATTTCTTTGTAAATTTAAAATAACCAATGAAACAATAAGAATGTCTCCTTAAATAAAGACTTGTCTGAGATCTACGCAACGTTTTGGACATGTTAGTGATGGGATTGCTCTTTTTGATGCTAATTTCAACTAGAACGAATTAATAGGACTCATAATCACCTATATTTTGAAAATTTGAGAAAACTAATGAAAAAATAAGGTGTCCCTAAATGATGGCTTGTGTGAGATGTACGGATCGTTTTGAAGGCACTAGTGATATGATTGCTCCTTTTTATGCTAATAAACTAGAACGAAGTCATAGGACTCATAATCACATCTTTCTTTGACAATTTGAGAGAACAAATAAATTACTAAGAAAGTCTTCCTAAATCAATACTTGTGTGAGATTTATGCATCGTTTTAAACGCAATAGTCATGGGATTGCTCCTTTTGATGCCAATCAAATTAGAACGAAGTAATAGGACTAATAATCACCTCTTTCTTTGACAATTCTAGAGAACCAATGAAATAATAAGAAGGCGGAGTAAATGAAGACTTGTTTGAGATGTACGCATCGTTTTGAATGAGATAGTCATGGGATTGCTACTTTTAATGCTAATCAAACTAGAATGAAGTTATAGGACTCCTAATCACCTCTTTCTTTGACAATTTTAGAGAACCAATGAAATAATAAGAAGGTCTCCCTAAATGAAGACTTGTGTGATGTTTACGCATCATTTTCGGAGCGATAGTGCTGGAATTGCTCCTTTTGATGCTAATTTTAACTAGAACGAAGTAATAGGACTCATAATCATATACATTTTGACAATTTGAGAGAACTAATGAAACAATAAGAAGTTCTCCCTAAATGAATACTTATGTAAGATGTACGGATCGTTTTGCAGTTACTAGTGATAGGATTGCTCCTTTGATGTTAATCAAACTAGAATGAAGTCATAGGACTCATAATCGCATCTTTCTTTGACAATTTCAAAGAACCAATTAAACAATAAGAAAATCTCCATAAATCAAGACTTCTGTGAGATGTACGCATCGTTTTTAATGCGATAGTCATGGGATTGCCCCTTTTGATGTTAATCAAATTAGAACGAAGTAATAGGACTCCCAATCACCTTTTTCTTTGACAATTTTAGAGAACTAATAAAACAATAAGAATGTCTATTTAAATGAAGACTTGGGTGAGATGTACGCATCGTTTTTATCGCGATAGTCATGAGATTTCTACTTTTGATGCTAATCAAATTAGAACGAAGTTATAGGACTCCTAATCACCTCTTTCTTTGACAATTTAAGAGAACCAATGAAACAATAAGGTCTCCTTAAATGAAGACTTGTCTGAGATGTATGCATCGTTTTGAACGCGATAGTCATAGTATTGCTCCTTTTGATACTAATCAAACTAGAACGAAGTTATAGGACATTTAATTACCACTTTTTTTGACAATTTTAGAGAATCAATGAAACAATAAGAAGGTCTCCCTAAATGAAGACTTGTCTGAGATGTACGCATGGTTTTGAACGCGAGAATCATGGGTTTCTATTTTTGACGCTAATTAAACTAGAACGAAAAAATACAACTCTTAATCACCTCTTTCTTTGTAAATTTAAAACAACCAATGAAACAATGTGAAGGTCTCCCTAAATAAAGACTTGTGTGAGATCTACGCATCGTTTTGGACACGTTAGTGATGGGATTGCTCTTTTTGATGCTAATTTCAACTAGAACAAAGTAAAAGGACTCATAATCGCCTATATTTTGACAATTTGATAAAACTAATGAAAAAAATAAGGTGTCCCTGAATGAAGGCTTGTGTGAGATGTACGGATCGTTTTGAAGGCACTAGTGATATGATTGCTCCTTTTGATGCTAATCAAACTAGAACGAAGTCGTAGGACTCATAATCACATCTTTCTTTGACAATTTGAGAGAACAAATGAAATAAGAAGGTCTCCCTAAATCAAGACTTGTGTGAGATGTACGCAACGTTTTTAACGTGATAGTCATGGGATTGCTCTTTTTGATGCTAATGAAATTTGAACGAAGTAATAGGACTCCTAATCACCTTTTTCTTTGACAATTCTAGAGAACCAATGAAATAATAAGAATGCGGAGTAAATGAAGACTTGTGTGAGATGTACACAATGTTTTGAACGCGATAGTCATGGGATTGCTACTTTTAATGCTAATCAAACTAGAATGAAGTTATAGGACTCCTAATCACCTCTTTCTTTGACAATTTTAGGGAACCAAAGAAACAATAAGAAGGTCTCCCTAAATGAAGACTTGTGTAAGATGTACGGATCGTTTTGAAGATACTAGTGATAGGATTGCTCTGTTGATGTTAATCAAACTAGAATGAAGTCATAGGACTCATAATCGCATCTTTCTTTGACAATTTGAGAGAACCAATGAAACAATAAGAAAGTCTCCATAAATCAACACTTCTGTGAGATGAACGCATCGTTTTTAACGCGATTGTCATGGGATTGCTCCTTTTCATGCTAATTAAATTAGAACGAAGTAATAGGACTCCCAATCACCTTTTTCTTTGACAATTTTAGAGAACCAATGAAACAATAAAAATGTCTTCTTAAATGAAGACTTGTGTGAGACATACGCATCGTTTTTATCGCGATAGTCATAAGATTGCTACTTTTGATGCTAATCAAACTAGAACGAAGTTATAGGACTCCTAATCACCTCTTTCTTCGACAATTTTATTGAACCAATGAAACAATAAGGTCTCCTTAAATGAAGACTTGTGTGAGATGTACGCATCGTTTTGAACGCGATAGTCATAGTATTGCTCCTTTTGATACTATTCAAACTAGAACGAAGTTATAGGACTCCTAATCACCTCTTTTTTTGAAAATTTAAAACAACCAATGAAACAATATGAAGGTCTCCCTAAATAAAGACTTGTGCGAGATCTATGCATCATTTTGGACACGTTAGTGATGGAATTGCTCCTTTTGATGCTAATTTCAACTAGAACGAAGTAATAGGACTCATAATCGCCAATATTTTGACAATTTGAGAAAACTAATGAAACAATATTATGTCCCTAAATGAAGGCTTGTGTGAGATGTACGGATCGTTTTGAAGGCACTAGTGATATGATTGCTTCTTTTGATGTTAATCAAACAAGAACAAAGTCATAGGACTCATAATCACATCTTTCTTTGACAATTTGAGAGAACAAATGAAATAATAACAAGGTCTCCCTAAATAAAGGCTTGTGAATGTACGCATCGTTTTTAACCCGATAGTCATAGGATTGTTTTGATGCTAATCAAATTAGAACGAAGTAATATGACTCCTAATCACCTCTTTCTTTGACAATTCTAGAGAACCAATGAAATAATAAGAAGGCATAGTAAATGAAGACTTGTGTGAGATGTACGCATCGTTTTGAACACGATAGTCATAGGATTGCTACTTTTAATGCTAATCAAACTAGAATGAAGTTATAGGACTCCTAATCACCTCTTTCTTTGACAATTTTAGGAAACCAAAGAAATAATAAGAAGGTCTACCTAAATAAAGACTTGTGTGAGGTCTACGCATCATTTTGGGAGCGATCGTGATGGGATTGCTCTTTTTGATACTAATTTTAACTAGAACGAAGTAATAGGACTCATAATCCCCTACATTTTGACAATTTGAGAGAACTAATGAAACAATAAGAAGTTCTCCCTAAATGAAGACTTGTGTAAGATGTACGAATCGTTTTGAAGGTACTAGTGATAGGATTGCTCTGTTGATGTTAATCAAACTAGAATGAAGTCATAGGACTCATAATCGCATCTTTCTTTGACAATTTGAGAGAACCAATGAAACAATAAGAAAGTCTCCATAAATCAACACTTCTGTGAGATGAACGCATCGTTTTTAACGCGATAGTTATGGGATTGCTCCTTTTGATGCTAATCAAATTAGAACGAAGTAATAGGACACCCAATCACCTCTTTCTTTGATAATTTTAGAGAACCAATAAAACAATAAGAATGTCTCCTTAAATGAAGACTTGTGTGAGGCGTACGCATTGTTTTTATCGCGATAGTCATGAGATTGCTAATTTTGATGCTAATCAAACTAGAACGAAGTTATAGGACTCCTAATCACGTCTTTCTTTGACAATTTTAGAGAACCAATGAAACAATAAGGTCTCCTTAAATGAAGACTTGGGTGAGATGTACGCATCGTTTTGAACGCGATAGTCATAGTATTGCTCCTTTTGATACTATTCAAACTAGAACGAAGTTATAGGACTCTTAATCACCTCTTTCTTTGAAAATTTATGACAACCAATGAAACAATATTAAGGTCTCCCTAAATAAAGACTTGTGCGAGATCTATGCATCGTTTTGGACACGTTAGTGATGGAATTGCTCCTTTTGATGCTAATTTCAACTAGAACGAAGTAATAGGACTCATAATCACCTATATTTTGACAATTTGAGAAAACTAATGAAACAATAATGTGTCCCTAAATGAAGGCTTGTGTGAGATGTACGGATCTTTTTGAAGGCACTAGTGATATGATTGCTTCTTTTGATGCTAATCAAACAAGAACGAAGTCATAGGACTCATAATCACATCTTTCTTTGACAATTTGAGAGAACAAATGAAACAATAACAAGGTCTCCCTATATAAAGGCTTGTGAATGTACGCATCGTTTTTAACCCGATAGTCATAGGATTGTTCCTTTTGATGCTAATCAAATTAGAACGAAGTAATAGGACTCCTAATCACCTCGTTCTTTGACAATTCTAGAGAACCAATGAATTAATAAGAAGGCATAGTAAATGAAGACTTGTGTGAGATGTACGCATCATTTTGAACACGATAGTCATGGGATTGCTACTTTTAATGCTAATCAAACTAGAATGAAGTTATAGGACTCCTAATCACCTCTTTCTTTGACAATTTTAGAGAACCAATGAAATAATAAGAAGGTCTCTCTAAATGAAGACTTATGTGAGGTCTACGCATCAATTTGGGAGCGATAGTGATGGGATTGCTCTTTTTGATACTAATTTTAACTAAAACGAAGTAATAGGACTCATAATCACCTACATTTTGACAATTTGAGAGAACTAATGAAACAATAAGAAGTTCTCCCTAAATGAAGACTTATGTAAGATGTACGGATAGTTTTGCAGTTACTAGTGATAGGATTGCTCCTTTGATGTTAATCAAACTAGAATGAAGTCATAGGACTCATAATCGCATCTTTCTTTGACAATTTGAGAGAACCAATGAAACAATAAGAAAGTCTCCATAAATCAAGACTTGTGTGAGATGTACGCATCGTTTTTAATGCGATAGTCATGGGATTGCTCCTTTTGATGTTAATCAAATTAGAACGAAGTAATAGGACTCCCAATCACCTCTTTCTTTGACAATTTTAGAGAACCAATAAAACAATAAGAATGTCTCCTTAAATGAAGACTTGGGTGTGATGTACGCATCGTTTTTATCGCGATAGTCATGAGATTGCTACTTTTGATGCTAATCAAATTAGAACGAAGTTGTAGGACTCCTAATCACCTTTTTCTTTGACAATTTTAGAGAACCAATGAAACAATAAGGTCTCCTTAAATGAAGACTTGTCTAAGATGTATGCATCATTTTGAATGCGATAGTCATAGTATTGCTCCTTTTGATACTAATCAAACTAGAACGAAGTTATAGGACATTTAGTCACCACTTTTTTTGACAGTTTTAGAGAATCAATGAAACAATAAGAAGGTCTCCGTAAATGAAGACATGTCTGAGATGTACGCATGGTTTTGAACGCGAGAATCATGGGTTTCTCTTTTTGACGCTAATCAAACTAGAACGAAAAAATACAACTCTTAATCACCTCTTTCTTTGTAAATTTAAAACAACCAATGAAACAATGTGAAGGTCTCCCTAAATAAAGACTTGTGTGAGATCTACGCATCGTTTTGGACACGTTAGTGATGGGATTGCTCATTTTGATGCTAATTTCAACTAGAACAAAGTAATAGGACTCATAATCGCCTATATTTTAACAATTTGATAAAACTAATGAAAAAAATAAGGTGTCCCTGAATGAAGGCTTGTATGAGATGTACTGATCGTTTTGAAGGCACTAGTGATATGATTGCTCCTTTTGATGCTAATCAAACTAGAACGAAGTCGTAGGACTCATAATCACATCTTTCTTTGACAATTTGAGAGAACAAATGAAATAAGAAGGTCTCCCTAAATCAAGACTTGTGCGAGATGTACGCATCGTTTTTAACGCGATAGTCATGGGATTGCCTCTTTTGATGCTAATGAAATTAGAACGAAGGAATAGGACTCCTAATCACCTTTTTCTTTGACAATTCTAGAGAACCAATGAAATAATAAGAATGCGGAGTAAATGAAGACTTGTGTGAGATGTACGCAATGTTTTGAACGCGATAGTCATGGGATTGCTACTTTTAATGCTAATCAAACTAGAATGAAGTTATAGGACTCCTAATCACCTCTTTCTTTGACAATTTTAGGGAACCAAAGAAATAATAAGAAGGTCTCCCTAAATGAAGACTTGTGTGAGGTCTACGCATCATTTTGGGAGCGATCGTGATGGGATTGCTCTTTTTGATGCTAATTTTAACTAGAACGAAGTAATAGGACTCATAATCCCCTACATTTTGACAATTTGAGAGAACTAATGAAACAATAAGAAGTTCTCCCTAAATGAAGACTTGTGTAAGATGTACAGATCGTTTTGAAGGTACTAGTGATAGGATTGCTCTGTTGATGTTAATCAAACTAGAATGAAGTCATAGGACTCATAATCGCATCTTTCTTTGACAATTTGAGAGAACCAATGAAACAATAAGAAAGTCTCCATAAATCAACACTTCTGTGAGATGAACGCATCGTTTTTAACGCGATA
Organism: Panax stipuleanatus; assembly: GCA_020205555.1. Classification (NCBI taxonomy): domain Eukaryota; kingdom Viridiplantae; phylum Streptophyta; class Magnoliopsida; order Apiales; family Araliaceae; genus Panax; species Panax stipuleanatus. The sequence continues at coordinate 289,375 of JAINUT010001226.1, forward strand.
GTCATGGGATTGCTCCTTTTCATGCTAATCAAATTAGAACGAAGTAATAGGACTCCCAATCACCTCTTTCTTTGACAATTTTAGAGAACCAATGAAACAATAAGAATTTCTCCTTAAATTAAGACTTGTGTGAGACGTACGCATCGTTTTTATCGCGATAGTCATAAGATTGCTACTTTTGATGATAATCAAACTAGAACGAAGTTATAGGACTCCTAATCACCTCTTTCTTCGATAATTTTAATGAACCAATGAAACAATAAGGTCTCCTTAAATGAAGACTTGTGTGAGATGTACGCATCGTTTTGAACGCTATAGTCATAGTATTGCTCCTTTTGATACTATTCAAACTAGAACGAAGTTATAGGACTCCTAATCACCTCTTTCTTTGAAAATTTAAAACAACCAATGAAACAATATGAAGGTCTCCCTAAATAAAGACTTGTGCGAGATCTATGCATCGTTTTGGACACGTTAGTGATGGAATTGCTCCTTTTGATGCTAATTTCAACTAGAACGAAGTAATAGGACTCATAATCACCTATATTTTGACAATTTGAGAAAACTAATAAAACAATAATGTGTCCCTAAATGAAGGCTTGTGTGAGATGTACGGATCGTTTTGAAGGCACTAGTGATATGATTGCTTCTTTTGATGCTAATCAAACAAGAACAAAGTCATAGGGCTCATAATCACATCTTTCTTTGACAATTTGAGAGAACAAATGAAATAATAACAAGGTCTCCCTAAATAAAGGCTTGTGAATGTACGCATCGTTTTTAACCCGATAGTCATAGGATTGTTCCTTTTGATGCTAATCAAATTAGAACGAAGTAATAGGACTCCTAATCACCTCTTTCTTTGACGATTCTAGAGAACCAATGAAATAATAAGAAGGCATAGTAAATGAAGACTTGTGTGAGATGTACGCATCGTTTTGAACACGATAGTCATGGGATTGCTACTTTTAATGCTAATCAAACTAGAATGAAGTTATAGGACTCCTAATCACCTCTTTCTTTGACAATTTTAGGAAACCAAAGAAATAAAAGAAGGTGTACCTAAATGAAGACTTGTGTGAGGTCTACGCATCATTTTGGGAGCGATCGTGATGGGATTGCTCTTTTTGATGCTAATTTTAACTAGAACGAAGTAATAGGACTCATAATCCCCTACATTTTGACAATTTGAGAGAACTAATGAAACAATAAGAAGTTCTCCCTAAATGAAGACTTGTGTAAGATGTACGGATCGTTTTGAAGGTACTAGTGATAGGATTGCTCTGTTGATGTTAATCAAACTAGAATGAAGTCATAGGACTCATAATCGCATCTTTCTTTGACAATTTGAGAGAACCAATGAAACAATAATAAAGTCTCCATAAATCAACACTTCTGTGAGATGAACGCATCGTTTTTAATGCGATAGTTATGGGATTGCTCCTTTTCATGCTAATAAAATTAGAACGAAGTAATAGGACACCCAATCACCTCTTTTTTTGATAATTTTAGAGAACCAATGAAACAATAAGAATGTCTCCTTAAATGAAGACTTGTGTGAGACGTACGCATCGTTTTTATCGCGATAGTCATGAGATTGCTACTTTTGATGCTAATCAAACTAAAACGATGTTATAGGACTCCTAATCACCTCTTTCTTTGACAATTTTAGAGAACCAATGAAACAATAAGGTCTCCTTAAATGAAGACTTGTGTGAGATGTACGCATCGTTTTGAACGCGATAGTCATAGTATTGCTCCTTTTGATACTATTCAAACTAGAACGAAGTTATAAGACTCTTAATCACCTCTTTCTTTGAAAATTTATGACAACCAATGAAACAATATTAAGGTCTCCCTAAATAAAGACTTGTGCGAGATCTATGCATCGTTTTGGACACGTTAGTGATGGAATTGCTCCTTTTGATGCTAATTTCAACTAGAACGAAGTAATAGGACTCATAATCACCTATATTTTGAAAATTTGAGAAAACTAATGAAACAATAATGTGTCCCTAAATGAAGGCTTGTGTGAGATGTACGGATCGTTTTGAAGGCACTAGTGATATGATTGCTTCTTTTGATGCTAATCAAACAAGAACGAAGTCATAGGACTCATAATCACATCTTTCTTTGACAATTTGAGAGAACAAATGAAACAATAACAAGGTCTCCCTAAATAAAGGCTTGTGAATGTACGCATCGTTTTTAACCCGATAGTCATAGGATTGTTCCTTTTGATGCTAATCAAATTAGAACGAAGTAATAGGACTCCTAATCACCTCGTTCTTTGACAATTCTAGAGAACCAATGAATTAATAAGAAGGCATAGTAAATGAAGACTTGTGTGAGATGTACGCATCATTTTGAACACGATAGTCATGGGATTGCTACTTTTAATGCTAATCAAACTAGAATGAAGTTATAGGACTCCTAATCACCTCTTTCTTTAACAATTTTAGAGAACCAATGAAATAATAAGAAGGTCTCTCTAAATGAAGACTTGTGTGAGGTCTACGCATCAATTTGGGAGCGATAGTGATGGGATTGCTCTTTTTGATACTAATTTTAACTAAAACGAAGTAATAGGACTCATAATCACCTACATTTTGACAATTTGAGAGAACTAATGAAACAATAAGAAGTTCTCCCTAAATGAAGACTTATGTAAGATGTACGGATCGTTTTGCAGTTACTAGTGATAGGATTGCTCCTTTGATGTTAATCAAACTAGAATGAAGTCATAGGACTCATAATCGCATCTTTCTTTGACAATTTGAGAGAACCAATGAAACAATAAGAAAGTCTCCATAAATCAAGACTTGTGTGAGATGTACGCATCGTTTTTAATTCGATAGTCATGGGATTGCTCCTTTTGATGTTAATCAAATTAGAACGAAGTAATAGGACTCCCAATCACCTCTTTCTTTGACAATTTTAGAGAACCAATAAAACAATAAGAATGTCTCCTGAAATGAAGACTTGGGTGAGATGTACGAATCGTTTTTATCGCGATAGTCATGAGATTGCTACTTTTGATGCTAATCAAATTAGAACGAAGTTGTAGGACTCCTAATCACCTTTTTCTTTGACAATTTTAGAGAACCAATGAAACAATAAGGTCTCCTTAAATGAAGACTTGTCTAAGATGTATGCATCGTTTTGAATGCGATAGTCATAGTATTGCTCCTTTTGATACTAATCAAACTAGAACGAGGTTATAGGACATTTAATCACCACTTTTTTTGACAGTTTTAGAGAATCAATGAAACAATAAGAAGGTCTCCGTAAATGAAGACATGTCTGAGATGTACGCATGGTTTTGAACGCGAGAATCATGGGTTTCTCTTTTTGACGCTAATCAAACTAGAACGAAAAAATACAACTCTTAATCACCTCTTTCTTTGTAAATTTAAAACAACCAATGAAACAATGTGAAGGTCTCCCTAAATAAAGACTTGTGTGAGATCTACGCATCGTTTTGGGCACGTTAGTGATGGGATTGCTCTTTTTGATGCTAATTTCAACTAGAACAAAGTAATAGGACTCATAATCGCCTACATTTTGACAATTTGATAAAACTAATGAAAAAAATAAGGTGTCCCTAAATGAAGGCTTGTGTGAGATGTACGGATCGTTTTGAAGGCACTAGTGATATGATTGCTCCTTTTGATGCTAATCAAACTAGAACGAAGTCGTAGGACTCATAATCACATCTTTCTTTGACAATTTGAGAGAACAAATGAAATAATAAGAAGGTCTCCCTAAATCAAGACCAGTGTGAGATGTACGCAATGTTTTTATCGCGATAGTCATGGGATTGCTCCTTTTGATGCTAATCAAATTAGAACGAAGTAATAGGACTCCTAATCACCTCTTTCTTTGAAAATTCTAGAGAAACAATGAAATAATAAGAATGCGGAGTAAATGAAGACTCGTGTGAGATGTACGCATCGTTTTGAACGCGATAGTCATGGGATTGCTACTTTAAATGCTAATCAAACTAGAATGAAGTTATAGGACTCCTAATCACCTGTTTCTTTGACAATTTTAGGGAACCAAAGAAATAATAAGAATGTCTCCTTAAATGAAGACTTGTGTGAGGTCTACGCATCATTTTGGGAGCGATCGTGATGGGATTGCTCTTTTTGATGCTAATTTTAATTAGAACGAAGTAATAGTACTCATAATCACCTACATTTTGACAATTTGAGAGAACTAATGAAACAATAAGAAGTTCTCCCTAAATGAAGACTTGTGTAAGATGTACGGATCGTTTTGAAGGTACAAGTGGTAGGATTGCTCTGTTGATGTTAATCAAATTAGAATGAAGTCATAGGACTCATAATCGCATCTTTCTTTGACAATTTGAGAGAACCGATGAAACCATAAGAAAGTCTCCATAAATCAACACTTCTGTGAGATGTACGCATAGTTTTTAACGCGATAGTCATGGGATTGCTCCTTTTCATGCTAATCAAATTAGAACGAAGTAATAGGACTCCCAATCGCCTCTTTCTTTGACAATTTTAGAGAACCAATGAAACAATAAGAATGTCTCTTTAAATGAAGACTTGTGTGAGGCGTCTGCATCGTTTTTATCGCGATAGTCATGAGATTGCTACTTTTGATGATAATTAAACTAAAACGAAGTTATAGGACTCCTAATCACCTCTTTCTTTGACAATTTTAGAGAAGCAATGAAACAATAAGGTCTCCTCAAATGAAGACTTGTGTGAGATGTACGCATCGTTTTTATCGCGATAGTCATGAGATTGCTACTTTTGATGCTAATTAAACTAAAACGAAGTTATAGGACTCCTAATCACCTCTTTCTTTGACAATTTTAGAGAAGCAATGAAACAATAAGGTCTCCTTAAATGAAGACTTGTGTGAGATGTACGCATCATTTTGAACGCGATAGTCATAGTATTGCTCCTTTAGATACTAATCAAACTAGAACGAAGTTATAGGACTCTTAATCACCTCTTTCTTTGAAAATTTAAAACAACCAATGAAACAATATGAAGGTCTCCCTAAATAAAGACTTGTGCGAGATCTATGCATCGTTTTGGACACATTAGTGATGGAATTGCTCCTTTTGATGCTAATTTCAACTAGAACGAAGTAATAGGACTCATAATCACCTATATTTTGATAATTTGAGAAAACTAATGAAACTATAATGTGTCCCTAAATGAAGGCTTGTGTGAGATGTACGGATCGTTTTGAAGGCACTAGTGATATGATTGCTCCTTTTGATGCTAATCAAACAAGAACGAAGTCATAGGACTCATAATCACATCTTTCTTTGACAATTTGAGAGAACAAATGAAATAATAACAAGGTCTCCCTAAATAAAGGCTTGTGAATGTACGCATCGTTTTTAACCCGATAGTCAGAGGATTGTTCGTTTTGATGCTAATCAAATTAGAACGAAGTAATAGGACTCCTAATTTCCTCTTGCTTTGACAATTCTAGAGAACCGATGAAATAATAAGAAGGCATAGTAAATGAAGACTTGTGTGAGATGTACGCATCGTTTTGAACGCGATAGTCATGGGATTGCTACTTTTAATGCTAATCAAACTAGAATGAAGTTATAGGACTCCTAATCACCTCTTTCTTTGACAATTTTAGAGAACCAATAAAACAATAAGAAGGTCTCTTTAAATGAAGACTTGTGTGAGGTCTACGCATCAATTTGGGAGCGATAGTGATGGGATTGCTCCTTTTGTTACTAATTTTAACTAGAACGAAGTAATAGGACTCATAATCACCTACATTTTGACAATTTGAGAGAACTAATGAAACAATAAGAAGTTTTCCCTAAAAGAAGACTTATATAAGATGTACGGATCGTTTTGAAGGTACTAGTGATAGGATTGCTCCTTTGATGCTAATCAAATTAGAACGAAGTCATAGGACTCACAATCGCATCTTTCTTTGACAATTTGAGAGAACCAATGGAACAATATGAAAGTCTCCATAAATCAAGACTTGTGTGAGATGTACGCATTATTTTTAACGCGATAGTCATGGGATTGCTCCTTTTTATGCTAATCAAATTAGAACGAAGTAATAGGACTCCCAATCACCTCTTTCTTTGAAAATTTTAGAGAACCAATAACACAATAAGAATGTCTTCTTAAATGAAGACTTGGGTGAGATGTACGCTTCATTTTTATCGCGATAGTCATGAGACTCATAACCGCATCTTTCTTTGACAATTTCAGAGAACCAATGAAACAATATGAAAGTCTCCATAAATCAAGACTTGTGTGAGATGTACGCATCGTTTTTAACCCGATAGTCATGGGATTGCTCCGTTTGACGCTAATCAAATTAGAACAAAGTAATAGGACTCCCAATCACCTCTTTCTTTGACAATTCTAGAGAACCAATGAAACAATAAGAATGTCTGCTTAAATGAAGACTTGTGTGAGATGTACGCATCGTTTTGAACGCGATAGTCATGAGATTGCTACTTTTGGGGCTAATTAAACTAGAATGAAGTTATAGGACTCCTAATCACCTCTTTCTTTGATAATTTTAGGGAACCAATGAAACAATAAGAAGGTCTCCCTAAATGAAGACTCTTGTGGTGTCTACTCATCATTTTGGGAGCGATAGTGATGGGATTGCTCCTTTTGATGCTAATTTTAACTAGAACGAAGTAATAGGGCTCATAATCACATACCTTTTGACAATTTGAGAGAACTAATGAAACAATAAGAAGTTCTCCCTAAATGAAGACTTGTGTAAGATGTACGGATCGTTTTGCAGGTACTAGTGATAGGATTGCTCCTTTGATGTTAATCAAACTAGAATGAAGTCATAGGACTCATAATTGCATCTTTCTCTGACAATTTGAGAGAACCAATCAAACAATAAGAAAGTCTCCATAAATTAAGACTTCTGTGAGATGTACGTATCGTTTTTAACGCGATAGTCATGGGATTGCTCCTTTTGATGCTAATCAAATTAGAACGAACTAATAGGACTCCCAATCACCTCTTTCTTTGAAAATTTTAGAGAACCAATGAAACAAATAGAATGTCTCCTTAAATGAAAACTTGTGTGAGATGTACGCATCGTTTTTATCGCGATAGTCATGAGATTGCTACTTTTCATGCTAATCAAACTAGAACGAAGTTATAGGACTCCTAATCACCTTTTTCTTTGACAATTTTAGAGAACCAATGAAACAATAAGGTCTCCTTAAATGAAGACTTGTGTGAGATGTACGCATTGTTTTGAACGCGATAGTCATAGTATTGCTCCTTTTGATACTATTCAAACTAGAACGAAGTTATAGGACTCTTAATCACCTCTTTCTTTGAAAATTTAAAACAACCAATGAAATAATATGAAGGTCTCCCTAAATAAAGACTTGTGTGAGATCTATGCATCGTTTTGGACACGTTAGTGTTGGAATTTCTCCTTTTGATGCTAATTTCAACTAGAATGAAATAATAGGACTCATAATCTCCTATATTTTGACAATTTGAGAAAACTAATGAAACTATAATGTGTCCCTAAATGAAGGCTTGTGTGAGATGTACGGATAGTTTTGAAGGCACTAGTGATATGATTGCTCCTTTTGATGCTAATCAAACAAGAACGAAGTCATAGGACTCATAATCACATCTTTCTTTGACAATTTGAGAGAACAAATGAAATAATAACAAGGTCTCCCTAAATGAAGGCTTCTGAATGTACGCACCGTTTTTAACCCGATAGTCAGAGGATTATTCCTTTTGATGCTAATCAAGTTAGAACGAAGTTATAGGACTCCTAATCTCCTCTTTCTTTGACAATTTTAGAGAATCAATGAAACAATAAGAAGGCCTCCCTAAATGAAGACTTGTGTGAGATGTAGGTTTTGAACGCGATAATCATAGGTTTCTCTTTTTGACGCTAATCAAACTAGAACGAAAAAATACAACTCTTAATCACCTCTTTCTTTATAAATTTAAAACAACCAATGAAACAATATGAAGGTCTCCTTAAATAAAGACTTGTGTGATATCTACGCATTGTTTTGGACATGTTAGTGATGGGATTGCTCTTTTTGATGCTAATTTCAACTAGAACGAATTAATAAGACTCATAATCTCCAATATTTGAAAATTTGAGAAAACTAATGAAAAAATAAGGTGTCCCTAAATGAAGGCTTGTGTGAGACGTACGGATCGTTTTGAAGGCACTAGTGATATGATTGCTCCATTTGATGTTAATCAAACTAGAACGAAGTCATAGGACTCGTAATCACATATGTCTTTGACAATTTGAGAGAACAAATAAAATAATAAGAAGGTCTCCCTAAATCAAGACTTGTGTGAGATGTACGCATCGTTTTTAACGCAATAGTCATGGGATTGCCCCTTTTGATGCTAATCAAATTAGAACGAAGTAATAGGACTCCTAATCACCTCTTTCTTTGATAATTCTAGAGAACCAATGAAATAATAAGAAGGCGGAGTAAATGAAGACTTGTGTGAGATGTACGCATCGTTTTGAACGCGATAGTCATGGGATTGCAACTTTTAATGCTAATCAAACTAGAATGAAGTTATAGGACTCCTAATCACCTCTTTATTTGACAATTTTAGAGAACCAATGAAATAATAAGAAGGTCTCCCTAAACGAAGACTTGTGTGATGTCTACGCATAATTTTGGGAGCGATAGTGATGGGATTGCTCATTTTGATGCTAATTTTAACTAGAACGAAGTAATAGGACTCATAATCACAAACATTTTGACAATTTGAGAGAACTAATGAAACAATAAGAAGTTCTCTCTAAATGAAGACTTATGTAAGATGTACGGATCGTTTTGCAGGTACTAGTCATAGGATTGCTCCTTTGATGTTAATCAAACAAGAATGAAGTCATAGGACTCATAATCGCATCTTTCTTTGACAATTTGAGAGAACCAAGGAAACAATAAGAATGTCTCAATAAATCAAGACTTGTGTGAGATGTACGCATCGCTTTTAACGCGATAGTTATGGGATTGCTCCTTTTGATGTTAATCAAATTAGAACGAAGTAATAGGGCATCCAATCACCTCTTTCTTTGACAATTTTAGAGAACCAATAAAACAATAAGAATGTCTCCTTAAAGGAAGACTTGGGTGAGATGTACGCATCGTTTTTATCGCGATAGTCATGAGATTACTACTTTTGATGCTAATCAAACTAGAACGAAGTTATAGGACTCCTAAGCACCTCTTTCTTTGACAATTTTAGAGAATCAATGAAACAATAAGGTCTCCTTAAATAAAGACTTGTCTGAGATGTACGCATCGTTTTGAACGCGATAGTCATAGTTTTGCTTCTTTTGATACTAATCAAACTAGAACGAAGTTATAGGACACTTAATCACCACTTTTTTTGACAATTTTAATGCTAATCAAACTAGAATGAAGTTATAGGACTCCTAATCACTTCTTTCTTTGATAATTTTCAGGAACCAAAGAATAATAAGAAGGTCTCCCTAAATGAAGACTTGTGTGAGGTCTACGCATCATTTTGGGAGCGATCGTGATGGGATTGCTCTTTTTGATGCTAATTTTAACTAGAACGAAGTAATAGGACCTATAATCACCAACATTTTGAAAATTTGAGAGAACTAATGAAATAATAAGAAGTTCTCCCTAAATGAAGACTTGTGTAAGATGTACGGATCGTTTTGAAGGTACTAGTGATAGGATTGCTCTGTTGATGTTAATCAAACTAGAATGAAGTCATAGGACTCATAATCGCATCCTTCTTTGACAATTTGAGAGAACCAATGAAACAATAAGAAAGTCTCCATAAATCAAAATTTTTGTGAGATGTACGCATCGTTTTTATCGCGATATTCATGGGATTGCTCCTTTTGATGCTAATCAAATTAGAACGAAGTAATAGGACTCCTTATCACCTCTTTCTTTGACAATTTTAGAGAACCAATGAAATAATAAGAATGTCTCCTTAAATGAATACTTGTGCGAGATGTACTTATCGTTTTTAACGCGATAGTCATGAGATTGCTACTTTTGATGCTAATCAAACTAGAACGAAGTTATAGGACTCCTAATCACCTCTTTCTTTGACAATTTTAGAGAACCAATGAAACAATAAGGTCTCCTAAAATGAAGACTTGTGTGAGATGTACGCATCGTTTTGAACGCGATAGTCATAGTATTGCTTCTGTTGGTACTAATCAAACTAGAACGAAGTTATAGGACTCTTAAGCACCTCTTTCTTTGAAAATTTAAAACAACCAATGAATCAATATGAAGGTCTCCCTACATAAAGACTTGTGTGAGATCTATGCATCGTTTTGGACACGTTAGTGATGGAATTGCTCCTTTTGATGCTAATTTCAACTAGAACGAATTAATAGGACTCATAATCACCTATATTTTGAAAATTTGAGAAAACTAATGAAAAAATAAGGTGTCCCTAAATGAAGGCTTGTGTGAAATGTACGGATCGTTTTGAAGCTACTAGTGATATGATTGCTCCATTTGATGCTAATCAAACTAGAACGAAGTCATAGGACTCGTAATCACATCTGTCTTTGACTATTTGAGAGAACAAATAAAATAATAAGAAGGTTTCCCTAAATCAAGACTTGTGTGAGATGTACGCATCGTTTTTAACGCAATAGTCATGGGATTGCTATTTTTAATGCTAATCAAACTAGAATGAAGTTATAGGACTCCTAATCACCTCTTTCTTTGACAATTTTAGGGAACCAATGAAACAATAAGAAGGTTACCCTAAATGAAGACTTGTGTGCTGTCTACGCATCATTTTGGGAGCGATAGTGATGGGATTGCTCCTTTTGATGCTAATTTTAACTAGAACGAAGTAATAGGACTCAAAATCACATATATTTTGACAATTTGAGAGAACTAATGAAACAATAAGAAGTTCTCCCAAAATGAAGACTTGTGTAAGATGTACGGATCGTTTTGCAGTTACTAGTGATAGGATTGCTCCTTTAATGTTAATCAAACTAGAATGAAGTCATAGGACTCATAATCACATCTTTCTTTGACAATTTGAGAGATCCAATGAAACAATAAGAAAGTCTCCATAAATCAAGACTTGTGTGAGATGTACGCATCGTTTTTAACGCGATAGTCATGCGATTGATCCTTTTGATGCTAATCAAATTAGAACGAAGTAATAGGACTCCCAATCACCTCTTTCTTTGACAATTTTAGAGAACCAATAAAATAATAAGAATGTCTCCTTAAATGAAGACTTGGGTGAGATGTACGCATCGTTTTTATCGCGATAGTCATGAGATTGCTATTTTTGATGCTAATCAAACTAGAACGAAGTTATAGGACTCCTAATCACCTCTTTCTTTGACAATTTTAGAGAACCAATGAAACAATAAGGTCTCCTAAAATGAAGACTTGTGTGAGATGTACGCATCGTTTTGAACGCGATAGTCATAGTATTGCTCCTTTTGATACTAATCAAACTAGAACGAAGTTATAGGACTCTTAATCACCTCTTTCTCTGAAAATTTAAAACAACCAATGAAACAATATGAAGGTCTCCTAAATAAAGACTTGTGTGAGATCTATGCATCGTTTTGGACACGTTAGTGATGGAATTGCTCCTTTTTTTTTGTTAAATTTAAACTGAATTAAAATAAAATGGAGTTACAAGACCTCATGGGAAAAAACCCAATCAGGAATTGCTCCTTTTGATGCTAATTTCAACTAGAACGAAGTAATAGGACTCATAATCACCTATATTTTATCAATTTGAGAAAACTAATGAAACAATAATGTGTTCCTAAATGAAGGCTTTATGTGAGATGTACGGATCGTTTTGAAGGCACTAGTGATATGAATGCTCCTTTTAATGCTAATCAAATAAGAACGAAGTCATAGGACTCATAATCACATCTTTCTTTGACAATTTGAGAGAACAAATGAAATAATAACAAGGTCTCCCTAAATAAAGGCTTGTGAATGTACGCATCGTTTTTAACCCGATAGTCATGGGATTGCTCCTTTTGATGTTAATCAAATTAGAACGAAGTAATAGGACTCCCAATCACCTCTTTCTTTGACAATTCTAGAGAACCAATGAAATAATAAGAAGGCATAGTAAATGAAGACTTGTGTGAGATGTACGCATCGTTTTGAACGCGATAGTCATGGAATTGCTACTTTTAATGCCAATCAAACTAGAATGAAGTTATAGGACTCGTAATCACCTCTTTCTTTGACAATTTTAGAGAACCAATGAAACAATAAGAAGATCTCTCTAAATGAAGACTTGTATGAGGTCTACGCATCATTTTGGGAGCGATAGTGATGGGATTGCTCCTTTTGATACTAATTTTAACTAGAACAAAGTAATACGACTCATAATCACCTACATTTTGACAATTTGAGAGAACTAATGAAACAATAAGAAGTTCTCCCTAAATAAAGACTTATGTAAGATGTACGGATCGTTTTGAAGGTACTAGTGATAGGATTGCTCCTTTGATGCTAATCAAACTAGAACAAAGTCATAGGACTCATAATTGCATCTTTCTTTGACAATTTGAGAGAACCAATGAAACAATAAGAAAGTCTCCATAAATCAAGACTTGTGTGAGATGTACGCATTATTTTTAACGCGATAGTCATGGGATTGCTCCTTTTTATGCTAATCAAATTAGAACGAAGTAATAGGACTCCCAATCACCTCTTTCTTTGAAAATTTTAGAGAACCAATAACACAATAAGAATGTCTTCTTAAATGAAGACTTGGGTGAGATGTACGCTTCATTTTTATCGCGATAGTCATGAGACTCATAACCGCATCTTTCTTTGACAATTTCAGAGAACCAATGAAACAATATGAAAGTCTCCATAAATCAAGACTTGTGTGAGATGTATGCATCGTTTTTAACCCGATAGTCATGGGATTGCTCCGTTTGACGCTAATCAAATTAGAACAAAGTAATAGGACTCCCAATCACCTCTTTCTTTGACAATTCTAGAGAACCAATGAAACAATAAGAATGTCTGCTTAAATGAAGACTTGTGTGAGATGTACGCATCGTTTTGAACGCGATAGTCATGAGATTGCTACTTTTGGGGCTAATTAAACTAGAATGAAGTTATAGGACTCCTAATCACCTCTTTCTTTGATAATTTTAGGGAACCAATGAAACAATAAGAAGGTCTCCCTAAATGAAGACTCTTGTGGTGTCTACTCATCATTTTGGGAGCGATAGTGATGGGATTGCTCCTTTTGATGCTAATTTTAACTAGAACGAAGTAATAGGGCTCATAATCACATACCTTTTGACAATTTGAGAGAACTAATGAAACAATAAGAAGTTCTCCCTAAATGAAGACTTGTGTAAGATGTACGGATCGTTTTGCAGGTACTAGTGATAGGATTGCTCCTTTGATGTTAATCAAACTAGAATGAAGTCATAGGACTCATAATTGCATCTTTCTCTGACAATTTGAGAGAACCAATCAAACAATAAGAAAGTCTCCATAAATTAAGACTTCTGTGAGATGTACGTATCGTTTTTAACGCGATAGTCATGGGATTGCTCCTTTTGATGCTAATCAAATTAGAACGAACTAATAGGACTCCCAATCACCTCTTTCTTTGAAAATTTTAGAGAACCAATGAAACAAATAGAATGTCTCCTTAAATGAAAACTTGTGTGAGATGTACGCATCGTTTTTATCGCGATAGTCATGAGATTGCTACTTTTCATGCTAATCAAACTAGAACGAAGTTATAGGACTCCTAATCACCTTTTTCTTTGACAATTTTAGAGAACCAATGAAACAATAAGGTCTCCTTAAATGAAGACTTGTGTGAGATGTACGCATTGTTTTGAACGCGATAGTCATAGTATTGCTCCTTTTGATACTATTCAAACTAGAACGAAGTTATAGGACTCTTAATCACCTCTTTCTTTGAAAATTTAAAACAACCAATGAAATAATATGAAGTTCTCCCTAAATAAAGACTTGTGTGAGATCTATGCATCGTTTTGGACACGTTAGTGTTGGAATTTCTCCTTTTGATGCTAATTTCAACTAGAATGAAATAATAGGACTCATAATCTCCTATATTTTGACAATTTGAGAAAACTAATGAAACTATAATGTGTCCCTAAATGAAGGCTTGTGTGAGATGTACGGATAGTTTTGAAGGCACTAGTGATATGATTGCTCCTTTTGATGCTAATCAAACAAGAACGAAGTCATAGGACTCATAATCACATCTTTCTTTGACAATTTGAGAGAACAAATGAAATAATAACAAGGTCTCCCTAAATGAAGGCTTCTGAATGTACGCACCGTTTTTAACCCGATAGTCAGAGGATTATTCCTTTTGATGCTAATCAAGTTAGAACGAAGTTATAGGACTCCTAATCTCCTCTTTCTTTGACAATTTTAGAGAATCAATGAAACAATAAGAAGGCCTCCCTAAATGAAGACTTGTGTGAGATGTAGGTTTTGAACGCGATAATCATAGGTTTCTCTTTTTGACGCTAATCAAACTAGAACGAAAAAATACAACTCTTAATCACCTCTTTCTTTATAAATTTAAAACAACCAATGAAACAATATGAAGGTCTCCTTAAATAAAGACTTGTGTGATATCTACGCATCGTTTTGGACATGTTAGTGATGGGATTGCTCTTTTTGATGCTAATTTCAACTAGAACGAATTAATAAGACTCATAATCTCCAATATTTGAAAATTTGAGAAAACTAATGAAAAATAAGGTGTCCCTAAATGAAGGCTTGTGTGAGACGTACGGATCGTTTTGAAGGCACTAGTGATATGATTGCTCCATTTGATGTTAATCAAACTAGAACGAAGTCATAGGACTCGTAATCACATATGTCTTTGACAATTTGAGAGAACAAATAAAATAATAAGAAGGTCTCCCTAAATCAAGACTTGTGTGAGATGTACGCATCGTTTTTAACGCAATAGTCATGGGATTGCCCCTTTTGATGCTAATCAAATTAGAACGAAGTAATAGGACTCCAAATCACCTCTTTCTTTGATAATTCTAGAGAACCAATGAAATAATAAGAAGGCGGAGTAAATGAAGACTTGTGTGAGATGTACGCATCGTTTTGAACGCGATAGTCATGGGATTGCAACTTTTAATGCTAATCAAACTAGAATGAAGTTATAGGACTCCTAATCACCTCTTTATTTGACAATTTTAGAGAACCAATGAAATAATAAGAAGGTCTCCCTAAACGAAGACTTGTGTGATGTTTACGCATAATTTTGGGAGCGATAGTGATGGGATTGCTCATTTTGATGCTAATTTTAACTAGAACGAAGTAATAGGACTCATAATCACAAACATTTTGACAATTTGAGAGAACTAATGAAACAATAAGAAGTTCTCTCTAAATGAAGACTTATGTAAGATGTACGGATCGTTTTGCAGGTACTAGTCATAGGATTGCTCCTTTGATGTTAATCAAACAAGAATGAAGTCATAGGACTCATAATCGCATCTTTCTTTGACAATTTGAGAGAACCAAGGAAACAATAAGAATGTCTCAATAAATCAAGACTTGTGTGAGATGTACGCATCGCTTTTAACGCGATAGTTATGGGATTGCTCCTTTTGATGTTAATCAAATTAGAACGAAGTAATAGGGCATCCAATCACCTCTTTCTTTGACAATTTTAGAGAACCAATAAAACAATAAGAATGTCTCCTTAAAGGAAGACTTGGGTGAGATGTACGCATCGTTTTTATCGCGATAGTCATGAGATTACTACTTTTGATGCTAATCAAACTAGAACGAAGTTATAGGACTCCTAAGCACCTCTTTCTTTGACAATTTTAGAGAATCAATGAAACAATAAGGTCTCCTTAAATAAAGACTTGTCTGAGATGTACGCATCGTTTTGAACGCGATAGTCATAGTTTTGCTTCTTTTGATACTAATCAAACTAGAACGAAGTTATAGGACACTTAATCACCACTTTTTTTGACAATTTTAATGCTAATCAAACTAGAATGAAGTTATAGGACTCCTAATCACTTCTTTCTTTGATAATTTTCAGGAACCAAAGAATAATAAGAAGGTCTCCCTAAATGAAGACTTGTGTGAGGTCTACGCATCATTTTGGGAGCGATCGTGATGGGATTGCTCTTTTTGATGCTAATTTTAACTAGAACGAAGTAATAGGACCTATAATCACCAACATTTTGAAAATTTGAGAGAACTAATGAAATAATAAGAAGTTCTCCCTAAATGAAGACTTGTGTAAGATGTACGGATCGTTTTGAAGGTACTAGTGATAGGATTGCTCTGTTGATGTTAATCAAACTAGAATGAAGTCATAGGACTCATAATCGCATCCTTCTTTGACAATTTGAGAGAACCAATGAAACAATAAGAAAGTCTCCATAAATCAAAATTTTTGTGAGATGTACGCATCGTTTTTATCGCGATATTCATGGGATTGCTCCTTTTGATGCTAATCAAATTAGAACGAAGTAATAGGACTCCTTATCACCTCTTTCTTTGACAATTTTAGAGAACCAATGAAACAATAAGAATGTCTCCTTAAATGAAGACTTGTGCGAGATGTACTTATCGTTTTTAACGCGATAGTCATGAGATTGCTACTTTTGATGCTAATCAAACTAGAACGAAGTTATAGGACTCCTAATCACCTCTTTCTTTGACAATTTTAGAGAACCAATGAAACAATAAGGTCTCCTAAAATGAAGACTTGTGTGAGATGTACGCATCGTTTTGAACGCGATAGTCATAGTATTGCTTCTGTTGGTACTAATCAAACTAGAACGAAGTTATAGGACTCTTAAGCACCTCTTTCTTTGAAAATTTAAAACAACCAATGAATCAATATGAAGGTCTCCCTACATAAAGACTTGTGTGAGATCTATGCATCGTTTTGGACACGTTAGTGATGGAATTGCTCCTTTTGATGCTAATTTCAACTAGAACGAATTAATAGGACTCATAATCACCTATATTTTGAAAATTTGAGAAAACTAATGAAAAAATAAGGTGTCCCTAAATGAAGGCTTGTGTGAAATGTACGGATCGTTTTGAAGCTACTAGTGATATGATTGCTCCATTTGATGCTAATCAAACTAGAACGAAGTCATAGGACTCGTAATCACATCTGTCTTTGACTATTTGAGAGAACAAATAAAATAATAAGAAGGTTTCCCTAAATCAAGACTTGTGTGAGATGTACGCATCGTTTTTAACGCAATAGTCATGGGATTGCTATTTTTAATGCTAATCAAACTAGAATGAAGTTATAGGACTCCTAATCACCTCTTTCTTTGACAATTTTAGGGAACCAATGAAACAATAAGAAGGTTACCCTAAATGAAGACTTGTGTGCTGTCTACGCATCATTTTGGGAGCGATAGTGATGGGATTGCTCCTTTTGATGCTAATTTTAACTAGAACGAAGTAATAGGACTCAAAATCACATATATTTTGACAATTTGAGAGAACTAATGAAACAATAAGAAGTTCTCCCAAAATGAAGACTTGTGTAAGATGTACGGATTGTTTTGCAGTTACTAGTGATAGGATTGCTCCTTTAATGTTAATCAAACTAGAATGAAGTCATAGGACTCATAATCACATCTTTCTTTGACAATTTGAGAGATCCAATGAAACAATAAGAAAGTCTCCATAAATCAAGACTTGTGTGAGATGTACGCATCGTTTTTAACGCGATAGTCATGCGATTGATCCTTTTGATGCTAATCAAATTAGAACGAAGTAATAGGACTCCCAATCACCTCTTTCTTTGACAATTTTAGAGAACCAATAAAATAATAAGAATGTCTCCTTAAATGAAGACTTGGGTGAGATGTACGCATCGTTTTTATCGCGATAGTCATGAGATTGCTACTTTTGATGCTAATCAAACTAGAACGAAGTTATAGGACTCCTAATCACCTCTTTCTTTGACAATTTTAGAGAACCAATGAAACAATAAGGTCTCCTAAAATGAAGACTTGTGTGAGATGTACGCATCGTTTTGAACGCGATAGTCATAGTATTGCTCCTTTTGATACTAATCAAACTAGAACGAAGTTATAGGACTCTTAATCACCTCTTTCTCTGAAAATTTAAAACAACCAATGAAACAATATGAAGGTCTCCTAAATAAAGACTTGTGTGAGATCTATGCATCATTTTGGACACGTTAGTGATGGAATTGCTCCTTTTTTTTTGTTAAATTTAAACTGAATTAAAATAAAATGGAGTTACAAGACCTCATGGGAAAAAACCCAATCAGGAATTGCTCCTTTTGATGCTAATTTCAACTAGAACGAAGTAATAGGACTCATAATCACCTATATTTTATCAATTTGAGAAAACTAATGAAACAATAATGTGTTCCTAAATGAAGGCTTTATGTGAGATGTACGGATCGTTTTGAAGGCACTAGTGATATGAATGCTCCTTTTGATGCTAATCAAATAAGAACGAAGTCATAGGACTCATAATCACATCTTTCTTTGACAATTTGAGAGAACAAATGAAATAATAACAAGGTCTCCCTAAATAAAGGCTTGTGAATGTACGCATCGTTTTTAACCCGATAGTCATGGGATTGCTCCTTTTGATGTTAATCAAATTAGAACGAAGTAATAGGACTCCCAATCACCTCTTTCTTTGACAATTCTAGAGAACCAATGAAATAATAAGAAGGCATAGTAAATGAAGACTTGTGTGAGATGTACGCATCGTTTTGAACGCGATAGTCATGGAATTGCTACTTTTAATGCCAATCAAACTAGAATGAAGTTATAGGACTCGTAATCACCTCTTTCTTTGACAATTTTAGAGAACCAATGAAACAATAAGAAGATCTCTCTAAATGAAGACTTGTATGAGGTCTACGCATCATTTTGGGAGCGATAGTGATGGGATTGCTCCTTTTGATACTAATTTTAACTAGAACAAAGTAATACGACTCATAATCACCTACATTTTGACAATTTGAGAGAACTAATGAAACAATAAGAAGTTCTCCCTAAATAAAGACTTATGTAAGATGTACGGATCGTTTTGAAGGTACTAGTGATAGGATTGCTCCTTTGATGCTAATCAAACTAGAACAAAGTCATAGGACTCATAATTGCATCTTTCTTTGACAATTTGAGAGAACCAATGAAACAATAAGAAAGTCTCCATAAATCAAGACTTGTGTGAGATGTACGCATTATTTTTAACGCGATAGTCATGGGATTGCTCCTTTTTATGCTAATCAAATTAGAACGAAGTAATAGGACTCCCAATCACCTCTTTCTTTGAAAATTTTAGAGAACCAATAACACAATAAGAATGTCTTCTTAAATGAAGACTTGGGTGAGATGTACGCTTCATTTTTATCGCGATAGTCATGAGACTCATAACCGCATCTTTCTTTGACAATTTCAGAGAACCAATGAAACAATATGAAAGTCTCCATAAATCAAGACTTGTGTGAGATGTACGCATCGTTTTTAACCCGATAGTCATGGGATTGCTCCGTTTGACGCTAATCAAATTAGAACAAAGTAATAGGACTCCCAATCACCTCTTTCTTTGACAATTCTAGAGAACCAATGAAACAATAAGAATGTCTGCTTAAATGAAGACTTGTGTGAGATGTACGCATCGTTTTGAACGCGATAGTCATGAGATTGCTACTTTTGGGGCTAATTAAACTAGAATGAAGTTATAGGACTCCTAATCACCTCTTTCTTTGATAATTTTAGGGAACCAATGAAACAATAAGAAGGTCTCCCTAAATGAAGACTCTTGTGGTGTCTACTCATCATTTTGGGAGCGATAGTGATGGGATTGCTCCTTTTGATGCTAATTTTAACTAGAACGAAGTAATAGGGCTCATAATCACATACCTTTTGACAATTTGAGAGAACTAATGAAACAATAAGAAGTTCTCCCTAAATGAAGACTTGTGTAAGATGTACGGATCGTTTTGCAGGTACTAGTGATAGGATTGCTCCTTTGATGTTAATCAAACTAGAATGAAGTCATAGGACTCATAATTGCATCTTTCTCTGACAATTTGAGAGAACCAATCAAACAATAAGAAAGTCTCCATAAATTAAGACTTCTGTGAGATGTACGTATCGTTTTTAACGCGATAGTCATGGGATTGCTCCTTTTGATGCTAATCAAATTAGAACGAACTAATAGGACTCCCAATCACCTCTTTCTTTGAAAATTTTAGAGAACCAATGAAACAAATAGAATGTCTCCTTAAATGAAAACTTGTGTGAGATGTACGCATCGTTTTTATCGCGATAGTCATGAGATTGCTACTTTTCATGCTAATCAAACTAGAACGAAGTTATAGGACTCCTAATCACCTTTTTCTTTGACAATTTTAGAGAACCAATGAAACAATAAGGTCTCCTTAAATGAAGACTTGTGTGAGATGTACGCATTGTTTTGAACGCGATAGTCATAGTATTGCTCCTTTTGATACTATTCAAACTAGAACGAAGTTATAGGACTCTTAATCACCTCTTTCTTTGAAAATTTAAAACAACCAATGAAATAATATGAAGGTCTCCCTAAATAAAGACTTGTGTGAGATCTATGCATCGTTTTGGACACGTTAGTGTTGGAATTTCTCCTTTTGATGCTAATTTCAACTAGAATGAAATAATAGGACTCATAATCTCCTATATTTTGACAATTTGAGAAAACTAATGAAACTATAATGTGTCCCTAAATGAAGGCTTGTGTGAGATGTACGGATAGTTTTGAAGGCACTAGTGATATGATTGCTCCTTTTGATGCTAATCAAACAAGAACGAAGTCATAGGACTCATAATCACATCTTTCTTTGACAATTTGAGAGAACAAATGAAATAATAACAAGGTCTCCCTAAATGAAGGCTTCTGAATGTACGCACCGTTTTTAACCCGATAGTCAGAGGATTATTCCTTTTGATGCTAATCAAGTTAGAACGAAGTTATAGGACTCCTAATCTCCTCTTTCTTTGACAATTTTAGAGAATCAATGAAACAATAAGAAGGCCTCCCTAAATGAAGACTTGTGTGAGATGTAGGTTTTGAACGCGATAATCATAGGTTTCTCTTTTTGACGCTAATCAAACTAGAACGAAAAAATACAACTCTTAATCACCTCTTTCTTTATAAATTTAAAACAACCAATGAAACAATATGAAGGTCTCCTTAAATAAAGACTTGTGTGATATCTACGCATCGTTTTGGACATGTTAGTGATGGGATTGCTCTTTTTGATGCTAATTTCAACTAGAACGAATTAATAAGACTCATAATCTCCAATATTTGAAAATTTGAGAAAACTAATGAAAAAATAAGGTGTCCCTAAATGAAGGCTTGTGTGAGACGTACGGATCGTTTTGAAGGCACTAGTGATATGATTGCTCCATTTGATGTTAATCAAACTAGAACGAAGTCATAGGACTCGTAATCACATATGTCTTTGACAATTTGAGAGAACAAATAAAATAATAAGAAGGTCTCCCTAAATCAAGACTTGTGTGAGATGTACGCATCGTTTTTAACGCAATAGTCATGGGATTGCCCCTTTTGATGCTAATCAAATTAGAACGAAGTAATAGGACTCCAAATCACCTCTTTCTTTGATAATTCTAGAGAACCAATGAAATAATAAGAAGGCGGAGTAAATGAAGACTTGTGTGAGATGTACGCATCGTTTTGAACGCGATAGTCATGGGATTGCAACTTTTAATGCTAATCAAACTAGAATGAAGTTATAGGACTCCTAATCACCTCTTTATTTGACAATTTTAGAGAACCAATGAAATAATAAGAAGGTCTCCCTAAACGAAGACTTGTGTGATGTCTACGCATAATTTTGGGAGCGATAGTGATGGGATTGCTCATTTTGATGCTAATTTTAACTAGAACGAAGTAATAGGACTCATAATCACAAACATTTTGACAATTTGAGAGAACTAATGAAACAATAAGAAGTTCTCTCTAAATGAAGACTTATGTAAGATGTACGGATCGTTTTGCAGGTACTAGTCATAGGATTGCTCCTTTGATGTTAATCAAACAAGAATGAAGTCATAGGACTCATAATCGCATCTTTCTTTGACAATTTGAGAGAACCAAGGAAACAATAAGAATGTCTCAATAAATCAAGACTTGTGTGAGATGTACG
Organism: Panax stipuleanatus; assembly: GCA_020205555.1. Lineage (NCBI taxonomy): Eukaryota > Viridiplantae > Streptophyta > Magnoliopsida > Apiales > Araliaceae > Panax > Panax stipuleanatus. The sequence continues at coordinate 311,601 of JAINUT010001226.1, forward strand.
CATCGCTTTTAACGCGATAGTTATGGGATTGCTCCTTTTGATGTTAATCAAATTAGAACGAAGTAATAGGGCATCCAATCACCTCTTTCTTTGACAATTTTAGAGAACCAATAAAATAATAAGAATGTCTCCTTAAAGGAAGACTTGGGTGAGATGTACGCATCGTTTTTATCGCGATAGTCATGAGATTACTACTTTTGATGCTAATCAAACTAGAACGAAGTTATAGGACTCCTAAGCACCTCTTTCTTTGACAATTTTAGAGAATCAATGAAACAATAAGGTCTCCTTAAATAAAGACTTGTCTGAGATGTACGCATCGTTTTGAACGCGATAGTCATAGTTTTGCTTCTTTTGATACTAATCAAACTAGAACGAAGTTATAGGACACTTAATCACCACTTTTTTTGACAATTTTAATGCTAATCAAACTAGAATGAAGTTATAGGACTCCTAATCACTTCTTTCTTTGATAATTTTCAGGAACCAAAGAATAATAAGAAGGTCTCCCTAAATGAAGACTTGTGTGAGGTCTACGCATCAGTTTGGGAGCGATCGTGATGGGATTGCTCTTTTTGATGCTAATTTTAACTAGAACGAAGTAATAGGACCTATAATCACCAACATTTTGAATATTTGAGAGAACTAATGAAATAATAAGAAGTTCTCCCTAAATGAAGACTTGTGTAAGATGTAAGGATCGTTTTGAAGGTACTAGTGATAGGATTGCTCTGTTGATGTTAATCAAACTAGAATGAAGTCATAGGACTCATAATCGCATCCTTCTTTGACAATTTGAGAGAACCAATGAAACAATAAGAAAGTCTCCATAAATCAAAATTTTTGTGAGATGTACGCATCGTTTTTATCGCGATATTCATGGGATTGCTCCTTTTGATGCTAATCAAATTAGAACGAAGTAATAGGACTCCTTATCACCTCTTTCTTTGACAATTTTAGAGAACCAATGAAACAATAAGAATGTCTCCTTAAATGAAGACTTGTGCGAGATGTACTTATCGTTTTTAACGCGATAGTCATGAGATTGCTACTTTTGATGCTAATCAAACTAGAACGAAGTTATAGGACTCCTAATCACCTCTTTCTTTGACAATTTTAGAGAACCAATGAAACAATAAGGTCTCCTAAAATGAAGACTTGTGTGAGATGTACGCATCGTTTTGAACGCGATAGTCATAGTATTGCTTCTGTTGGTACTAATCAAACTAGAACGAAGTTATAGGACTCTTAAGCACCTCTTTCTTTGAAAATTTAAAACAACCAATGAATCAATATGAAGGTCTCCCTACATAAAGACTTGTGTGAGATCTATGCATCGTTTTGGACACGTTAGTGATGGAATTGCTCCTTTTGATGCTAATTTCAACTAGAACGAATTAATAGGACTCATAATCACCTATATTTTGAAAATTTGAGAAAACTAATGAAAAAATAAGGTGTCCCTAAATGAAGGCTTGTGTGAAATGTACGGATCGTTTTGAAGCTACTAGTGATATGATTGCTCCATTTGATGCTAATCAAACTAGAACGAAGTCATAGGACTCGTAATCACATCTGTCTTTGACTATTTGAGAGAACAAATAAAATAATAAGAAGGTTTCCCTAAATCAAGACTTGTGTGAGATGTACGCATCGTTTTTAACGCAATAGTCATGGGATTGCTATTTTTAATGCTAATCAAACTAGAATGAAGTTATAGGACTCCTAATCACCTCTTTCTTTGACAATTTTAGGGAACCAATGAAACAATAAGAAGGTTACCCTAAATGAAGACTTGTGTGCTGTCTACGCATCATTTTGGGAGCGATAGTGATGGGATTGCTCCTTTTGATGCTAATTTTAACTAGAACGAAGTAATAGGACTCAAAATCACATATATTTTGACAATTTGAGAGAACTAATGAAACAATAAGAAGTTCTCCCAAAATGAAGACTTGTGTAAGATGTACGGATTGTTTTGCAGTTACTAGTGATAGGATTGCTCCTTTAATGTTAATCAAACTAGAATGAAGTCATAGGACTCATAATCACATCTTTCTTTGACAATTTGAGAGATCCAATGAAACAATAAGAAAGTCTCCATAAATCAAGACTTGTGTGAGATGTACGCATCGTTTTTAACGCGATAGTCATGCGATTGATCCTTTTGATGCTAATCAAATTAGAACGAAGTAATAGGACTCCCAATCACCTCTTTCTTTGACAATTTTAGAGAACCAATAAAATAATAAGAATGTCTCCTTAAATGAAGACTTGGGTGAGATGTACGCATCGTTTTTATCGCGATAGTCATGAGATTGCTACTTTTGATGCTAATCAAACTAGAACGAAGTTATAGGACTCCTAATCACCTCTTTCTTTGACAATTTTAGAGAACCAATGAAACAATAAGGTCTCCTAAAATGAAGACTTGTGTGAGATGTACGCATCGTTTTGAACGCGATAGTCATAGTATTGCTCCTTTTGATACTAATCAAACTAGAACGAAGTTATAGGACTCTTAATCACCTCTTTCTCTGAAAATTTAAAACAACCAATGAAACAATATGAAGGTCTCCTAAATAAAGACTTGTGTGAGATCTATGCATCGTTTTGGACACGTTAGTGATGGAATTGCTCCTTTTTTTTTGTTAAATTTAAACTGAATTAAAATAAAATGGAGTTACAAGACCTCATGGGAAAAAACCCAATCAGGAATTGCTCCTTTTGATGCTAATTTCAACTAGAACGAAGTAATAGGACTCATAATCACCTATATTTTATCAATTTGAGAAAACTAATGAAACAATAATGTGTTCCTAAATGAAGGCTTTATGTGAGATGTACGGATCGTTTTGAAGGCACTAGTGATATGAATGCTCCTTTTGATGCTAATCAAATAAGAACGAAGTCATAGGACTCATAATCACATCTTTCTTTGACAATTTGAGAGAACAAATGAAATAATAACAAGGTCTCCCTAAATAAAGGCTTGTGAATGTACGCATCGTTTTTAACCCGATAGTTATGGGATTGCTCCTTTTGATGTTAATCAAATTAGAACGAAGTAATAGGACTCCCAATCACCTCTTTCTTTGACAATTCTAGAGAACCAATGAAATAATAAGAAGGCATAGTAAATGAAGACTTGTGTGAGATGTACGCATCGTTTTGAACGCGATAGTCATGGAATTGCTACTTTTAATGCCAATCAAACTAGAATGAAGTTATAGGACTCGTAATCACCTCTTTCTTTGACAATTTTAGAGAACCAATGAAACAATAAGAAGATCTCTCTAAATGAAGACTTGTATGAGGTCTACGCATCATTTTGGGAGCGATAGTGATGGGATTGCTCCTTTTGATACTAATTTTAACTAGAACAAAGTAATACGACTCATAATCACCTACATTTTGACAATTTGAGAGAACTAATGAAACAATAAGAAGTTCTCCCTAAATAAAGACTTATGTAAGATGTACGGATCGTTTTGAAGGTACTAGTGATAGGATTGCTCCTTTGATGCTAATCAAACTAGAACAAAGTCATAGGACTCATAATTGCATCTTTCTTTGACAATTTGAGAGAACCAATGAAACAATAAGAAAGTCTCCATAAATCAAGACTTGTGTGAGATGTACGCATCGTTTTTAACGCGATAGTCATGAGATTGCTCCTTTTGATGCTAATCAAATTAGAACGAAATAATAAGACTCCCAATCACCTCTTTCTTTGACAATTTTAAAGAACCAATGAAACAATAAAAATGTCTCCTTAAATGAAGACTTGTTTGAGATGTACGCATCGTTTTCAACGCGATAGTCATAGTATTGCTCCTTTTGATTCTAATCAAACTAGAACGAAGTTATAGGACTCCTAATCACCTCTTTCTTTTGCCAATTTTAGAGAATCAATGAAACAATAAGAAGGTCTCCCTAAATGAAGACTTGTGTGAGATATACGCATGGTTTTGAACGCGATAATCATGGGTTTTTCTTTTTGACGCTAATCAAACTAGAACGAAAAAATACAACACTTAATCACCTCTTTCTTTGTAAATTTAAAACAACAAATGAAACAATATGAAGGCCTCCTTAAATAAAGACTTGTGTGAGTTCTATGCATCGTTTTGGACGTGTTAGTGATGGGATTGCTCTTTTGATGTTAATTTCAACTAGAACGAATTAATAGGACCCATAATCACCTATATTTTGAAAATTTGAGAAAACTAATGAAAAAATAAGGTGTCCCTAAATGAAAGCTTGTGTGAGATGTACGGATCGTTTTGAAGGCACTAGTGATATGATTGCTCCATTTGATGCTAATCAAACTAGAACGAAGTCATAGGACTCATAATCACATCTTTCTTTGACAATTTGAGAGAACAAATGAAATAATAACCAGGTCTCCCTAAATAAAGGCTTGTGAATGTACGCATCGTTTTTAACCCGATAGTCATGGGATTGCTCCTTTTGATGCTAATCAAATTAGAACGAAGTAATAGGAGTCCTAATCACCTCTTTCTTTGATAATTATAGAGAACCAGTGAAATAATAAGAAGGCGGAGTAAATGAAGACTTGTGTGAGATGTACGCATCGTTTTGAACGCGATAGTCATGGGATTGCTACTTTTAAAGTTAATCAAACTAGAATGAAGTTATATGACTCTTAATCATCTCTTTCTTTGACAATTTTAGGGAACCAATGAAACAATAAGAAGGTCTTCCTAAATGAAGACTTGTGTGATGTCTACGCATCATTTTGGGAGCGATAGTGATGGGATTGCTCCTTTTGATGCTAATTTTTACTAGAACGAAGTAATAGGACTCGTAATCACATACATTTTGACAATTTGAGAGAACTAATAAAACAATAAGAAGTTCTCCCAAAATGAAGACTTATGTAAGATGTACGGATCGTTTTGCAGTTACTTGTGATAGGATTGCTCCTTTGATGTTAATCAAACTAGAATGAAGTCATACGGACTCATAATCGCATCTTTCTTTGACAATTTGAGAGAACCAATGAAACAATAAGAAAGTCTCCATAAATCAAGACTTGCGTGAGATGTACGCATCATTTTTAACGCGATAGTTATTGGATTGCTCCTTTCGATGTTAATCAAATTAGAACGAAGTAATAGGACTCCTAATCACCTCTTTCTTTGACAATTAAAGAAAACCAATAAAACAATAAGAATATATCCTCAAATGAAGACTTGGGTGAGATATACGCATCGTTTTTATAGCAATAGTCATGAGATTGCTACTTTTGATGCTAATCAAACTAGAACGAAGTTATTGGACTCCTAATCACCTCTTTCTTTGACAATTTTAGAGAACCAATGAAACAATAAGGTCTCCTTAAATGAAGACTTGTCTGAGATGTGCGCATCGTTTTGAACGCGATAGTCATAGTATTGCACCTTTTGATACTAATCAAACTAGAAAGAAGTTATAGGACACTTAATCACCACTTTTTTTTGACAATTTTAGAGAATCAATGAAACAATATGAAAGTCTCCCTAAATGAAGACTTGTCTGAAATGTACGCATGATTTTGAACTCGATAATCATGGGTTTCTCTTTTTGACGCTAATCAAACTAGAACAAAAAAATACAACTCTTAAACACCTATTTCTTTGTAAATTTAAAACAACCAATGAAACAATGTGAAGGTCTCCCTAAATAAAGACTTGTGTGAGATCTACGCATCGTTTTGGACACGTTAGTGATGGGATTGCTCCTTTTGATGCTAATTTCGATTATAACAAAGTAATAGGACTCATAATCACCTATATTTTGACAATTTAATAAAACTAATTAAAAAAATAAGGTGTCCATAAATGAAGGCTTGTGTGAGATGTACGGATCGTTTTGAAGGCACTAGTGATATGATTGCTTCTTTTGATGCTAATCAAACTAGAACGAAGTCGTAGGACTCATAATCACATCTTTCTTTGACAATTTGAGAGAACAAATGAAATAATAAGAAGGTCTCCCTAAATCAAGACTTGTACGCAACGTTTTTAATGCGATAGTCATGGGATTGCTCCTTTTGATGCTAATCACATTAGAACAAAGTAATAGGACTCCTAATCACCTCTTTCTTTGATAATTATAGAGAACCAATGAAATAATAAGAATGCGGAGTAAATGAAGACTTGTGTGAGATGTACGCATCGTTTTGAACGCGATAGTCATGGGATTGCTACTTTTAATGATAATCAAACTAGAATGAAGTTATAGGACTCCTAATCACCTCTTTCTTTGACAATTTTCGGGAACCAAAGAAATAATAAGAAGGTCTCCCTAAATGAAGACTTGTGTGAGGTCTACGCATCATTTTGGGAGCGATCGTGATGGGATTGCTCTTTTTGATGCTAATTTTAATTAGAACGAAGTAATAGAACTCATAATCACCTACATTTTGACAATTTGAGAGAACTAATGAAACAATAAGAAATTCTCCCTAAATGAAGACTTGTGTAAGATGTACGGATCGTTTTGAAGGTACTAGTGATATGATTGCTCTATTGACGTTAATAAAACTAAAACAAAGTCATAGGACTCATAATCGCATCTTTCTTTGACAATTTGAGAGAACCAATGAAACAAGAAGAAAGTCTCTATAAATCAAGACTTGTGTGAGATGTAAGCATCATTTTTAACGCGATAGTCATGGGATTGCTCCTTTTGATGCTAATCAAATTAGAACGAAATAATTGGACTCCCAATCACCTCTTTCTTTGACAATTTTAGAGAACCAAGGAAACAATAAGAATGTCTCCTTAAATGAAGACTTGTGTGAGATGTACGCATCGTTTTTATCGCGATAGTCATGAGATTGCTACTTTTGATGCTAATTAAACTAAAACGAAGTTATAGGACTCCTAATCACCTCTTTCTTTGACAATTTTAGAGAACCAATGAAACAATAAGGTCTCCTTAAATGAAGACTTGTGTGAGATGTACGCATCTTTTTGAACGCAATAGTCATAGTATTGCTCCTTTTGATACTAATCAAACTAGAACGAAGTTGTAGTACTCTTAATCACCTCTTTCTTTGAAAATTTAAAAAACCAATGAAACAATATGAAGGTCTCCCTAAATAAAGACTTGTGTGAGATCTATGCATCGTTTTGGACTCGTTAGTGATGGAATTGCTCCTTTTGATGCTAATTTCAACTAGAACGAAGTAATAGGACTCATAATCACCTATATTTTGACAATTTAAGAAAACCAATGAAACAATAATGTGTTCCTAAATGAAGGCTTTGTGTAAGATGTACTGATCGTTTTGAAGACACTAGTGATATGATTGCTTCTTTTGATGCTAATTAAACAAGAACGAAGTCATAGGACTCATAATCACATCTTTCTTTGACAATTTGAGAGAACAAATGAAATAATAACAAGGTCTCCCTAAATAAAGGCTTGTGAATGTACGCATCGTTTTTAACCCGATAGTCATGGGATTGCTCTTGTTGATGCTAATCAAATTAGAACGAAGTAATAGGACTCCTAATCACCTCTTCCTTTGACAATTCTAGAGAACCAATGAAATAATAAGAAGGCATAGTAAATGAAGACTTGTGTGAGATGTACGCATCGTTTTGAACGCGATAGTCATGGAATTGCTACTTTTAATGCTAATCAAACTAGAATGAAGTTATAGGACACCTAAACACCTCTTTCTTTGACAATTTTAGAGAACCAATGAAACAATAAGAAGGTCTCTCTAAATGAAGACTTGTATGAGGTCTACGCATCAATTTGGGAGCGATAGTGATGGGATTACTCCTTTTGATACTAATTTTAACTAGAACAAAGTAATTCGACTCATAATCACCTACATGTTGACAATTTGAGAGAACTAAAGAAACAATAAGAAGTTCTCCCTAAATGAAGACTTATGTAAGATGTACGGATCGTTTTGAAGGTACTAGTGATAGGATTGCTCCCTTGATGCTAATCAAACTAGAACAAAGTCATAGGACTCATAATTGCATCTTTCTTTGACAATTTGAGAGAACCAATGAAACAATATGAAAGTCTCCATAAATCAAGACTTGTGTGAGATGTACGCATCGTTTTTAATGCGATAGTCATGGGATTGCCTCTTTTGATGCTAATCAAATTAGAACGAAATAATAAGACTCCCAATCACCTCTTTCATTGAAAATTTTAAAGAACCAATGAAACAATAAGAATGTCTTCTTAAATGAAGACTTGTTTGAGATGTACGCATTGTTTTGAACGCGATAGTCATATTATTGCTCCTTTTGATACTAATCAAACTAGAAAGAAGTTATAGGACTCCTAATCACCTCTTTCTTTGACAATTTTAGAGAATCAATGAAAGAATAAGAAGGCCTCCCCAAATGAAGACTTGTGTGAGATGTACGCATAGTTTTGAACGCAATAATCAGTTCTCTTTTTGACGCTAATCAAACTAAAACGAAAAAATACAACTATTAATCACCTTTTTCTTTGTAAATTTAAAACAACCAATGAAACAATATGAAGGTCTCCTTAAATAAAGACTTGTGTGAGATCTACACATCGTTTTGGACATGTTAGTGATGGGATTGCTCTTTTTGATTCTAATTTCAACTAGAACGACTTAATAGGACTCATAATCACCTATATTTTAAAAATTTGAGAAAACTAATGAAAAAATAAGGTGTCCCTAAAAGAATGCTTGTATGAGATGTACGGATCGTTTTGAAGGCACTAGTGATATGATTGCTCCATTTGATGCTAATCAAACTAGAACGAAGTCATAGGACTCGTAATCACATCTGTCTTTGACAATTTGAGGGAACAAATGAAATAATAACAAGGTTTCCCTAAATAAAGGCTTGTGAATGTACGCATCGTTTTTAACCCGATAGTCATGATATTGCTCCTTTTGATGGTAATCAAATTAGAACGAAGTAATAGGACTCCTAATCACCTGTTTCTTTGACAATTATAGAGAACCAATGAAATAATAAGAAGGCATAGTAAAAGAAGACTTGTGTGAGATGTACACATCGTTTTGAACGTGATAGTCAGGGGTACGCTACTTTTAATGCTAATCAAACTAGAATGAAGTTATAGGACTCCTAATCATCTCTTTCTTTGACAATTTTAGGGAACCAATGAAACAATAAGAAGGTCTCCCTAAATGAAGACGTGTGTGATGTCTACGCATCATTTTGGGAGCGATAGTGATGTGATTGCTCCTATTGATGCTAATTTTAACTAGAATGAAGTAATAGGACTCATAATCACATATATTTTTTGATAATTTGAGAGAACTAATGAAACAATAAGAAGTTCTCCCTAAATGAAGACTTATGTAAGATGTACGGATCGTTTTGCAGTTACTAGTGATAGGATTGCTCCTTTGATGTTAATCAAACTAGAATGAAGTCATAGGACTCATAATCGCATCTTTCTTTGACAATTTGAGAGAACCAATGAAACAATAAGAAAGTCTCCATAAATCAAGACTTGTGTGAGATGTACGCATCGTTTTTAACGCGATAGTCAGGGGATTGCTTCTTTTGATGTTAATCAAATTAGAACGAAGTAATAGGACTCCCAATCACCTCTTTCTTTGACAATTTTAGAGAACCAATAACACAATAAGAATGTCTTCTTAAATGAAGACTTGGGTGAGATGTACGCTTCGTTTTTATCGCGATAGTCATGAGATTGCTACTTTTGATGATTATACAACTAGAACGAAGTTATTGGACTCCTAATCACCTCTTTCTTTGACAATTTTAGAGAACCAATGAAACAATAAGGTCTCCTTAAATGAAGACTTGTTTGAGATGTACATATCGTTTTGAACGCGATAGTCATATTATTGCTCATTTTGATACTAATCAAACTAGAACAAAGTTATAGGACACTTAATCACCACTTTTTTTTGACAATTTTAGGGAATCAATGAAACAATAAGAAGGTCTCCCTAAATGAAGACTTGTCTGAGATGTACGCATGGTTTTGAACGCGATAATCATGGGTTTCTCTTTTTGACGCTAATCAAACTAGAACGAAAAAATACAACTCTTAATCACCTCTTTCTTTGTAAATTTAGAACAACCAATGAAACAATGTGAAGGTCTCCCTAAATAAAGACTTGTGTGAGATCTACGCATCGTTTTGAACACGTTAGTGATGGGATTGCTTTTTTTGATGCTAATTTCAATTAGAACAAAGTAATAGGACTCATAATCACCTATATTTTGACAATTTGATAAAACTAATGAAAAAAATAAGGTGTCCCTAAATGAAGGCTTGTGTGAGATGTACGGATCATTTTGAAGGCACTAGTGATATGATTGCTCCATGTAGGACTCATAATCACATCTTTCTTTGACAATTTAAGAGAACAAATGAAATAATAAAGGGTCTCTCTAAATCAAGACTTGTGTGAGATATACGCAACGGTTTTAACGCGATAGACATGGGATTGCTCCTTTCAATGCTAATCAAATTAGAACGAAGAAATAGGACTCAAAATCACCTCTTTCTTTGACAATTCTAGAGAACCAATGAAATAATAAGAATGCGGAGCAAATGAAGACTTGTGTGAGATGTACGCATCGTTTCGAACGCGATAGTCATGGGATTGCTACTTTTAATGCTAATCAAACTAGAATGAAGTTATAGGACTCCTAATCACATCTTTCTTTGATAATTTTCGGGAACCAAAGAAATAATAAGAAGGTCTCCCTAAATGAAGACTTGTCTGAGGTCTACGCATCATTTTGGGAGCGATCCTGATGGGATTGCTCTTTTTGGTGCTAATTTTAACTAGAACGAAGTAATAGGACTCGTACATTTTGACAATTTGAGAGAACTAATGAAACAATAAGAAGTTCTACCTAAATGAAGACTTGTGTAAAATATACGGATCGTTTTGAAGGTACTAGTGATAGGATTGCTTTGTTGATGTTAATCAAACTAGAATGAAGTCATAGGACTCATAATCACATCTTTCTTTGACAATTTGAGAGAACCAATGAAACAATAAGAAAGTCTCCATAAATCAAGACTTCTGTGAGATGTACGCATGTTTTTAACGCGATAGTCATGGGATTGCTCCTTTTGATGCTAATCAAATTAGAACGAAGTAATAGGACTCCCAATCACCTCTTTCTTTGATATTTTTAGAGAACCAATGAAACAATAAGAATGTATCCTTAAATGAAGACTTGTGAGATGTACACATCGTTTTTATCGCGATAGTCATGAGATTGCAACTTTTGATGCTAATCAAACTAGAACGAAGTTATAGGACTCCTAATCACCTCTTTGTTTGACAATTTTAGAGAACCAATGAAACAATAAGGCCTCCTTAAATAAAGACTTGTGTGAGATGTACGCATCATTTTGAACGCGATAGTCATGACATTGCTACTTTTGATACTAATCAAACTAGAACGAAGTTATAGGACTCCTAATTATCCATTTCTTTGACAATTTTAGAGAATCAATGAAACAATAAGAAGGCCTCCCTAAATGAAGACTTGTGTGAGATGTACGCATGGTTTTGAACGCGATAATCATGGGTTTCTCTTTTTGACGCTAATCAAACTAGAACGAAAAAATACAACTCTTTATCACCTCTTTCTTTGTAAATTTAAAACAACCAACGAAACAATATGAAGGTCTCCCTAAATAAAGACTTGTGTGAGATCTACGCATCGTTTTGGACATGTTAGTGATGGGATTGCTCTTTTTGATGTTCATTTCAACTAGAACGAATTAATAGGACTCATAATCACCTATATTTTGACTATTTGAGAAAACTAATGAAATAATAAGGTGCCCCTAAATGAAGGCTTGTGTGGGATGTACGGATCGTTGTGAAGACACTGGTGATATGATTGCTACATTTGATGCTAATCAAACTAGAACGAAGTCATAGGACTCGTAATCACATCTGTCTTTGACAATTTGAGAGAACAAATAAAATAATAAGAAGGTCTCCCTAAATCAAGACTTGTGTGAGATGTACGCATCGTTTTTAACGCGATAGTCATGGGATTGCTCCTTTTGATGCTAATCAAACTAGAACGAAAAAATACAACTCTTAATCACCTCTTTCTTTGTAAATTTAAAACAACCAATGAAACAATATGAAGGTCTCCTTAAATAAAGACTTGTGTGAGATCTACGCATCGTTTTGGACATGTTAGTGATGGGATTGCTCTTTTTGATGTTAATTTCAACTAGAACGAATTAATAGGACTCATAATCACCTATATTTTGACAATTTGAGAAAACAAATGAAACAATAAGGTGTCCCTAAATGAAGGCTTGTGTGAGATGTACGGATCGTTGTGAAGGCACTGGTGATAAGATTGCTACATTTGATGCTAATCAAACTAGAACGAAGGTATAGGACTCGTAATCACATCTGTATTTGACAATTTGAGAGAACAAATAAAATAATAAGAAGGTCTCCCTAAATCAAGACTTGTGTGAGATGTACGCATCGTTTTTAACGCGAGAGTCGTGGGATTGCTCCTTTTGATGCTAATCAAATCAGAACCAAGTAATAGGACTCCTAATCACCTCTTTCTTTGATAATTCTAGAGAACCAATGAAATAATAAGAAGGCGGAGTAAATGAAGACTTGTGTGAGATGTACGCATCGTTTTGAACGCGATAGTCATGGGATTGCTACTTTTAATGCTAATCTAACTAAAATGAAGTTACAGAACTCCTAATCATCTCTTTCTTTGACAATTTTAGGGAGCCAATGAAACAATAAGAAGGTCTCCCTAAATGAAGACTTGTGTGATGTCTACGCATCATTTTGGGAGCGATAGTGATGGGATTGCTCCTTTTGATGCTAATTTTAACTAGAACGAAGTAATAGGACTCATAATCACATATATTTTTTGACAATTTGAGAGAACTAATGAAACAATAAGAAGTTCTACCTAAATGAAGACTTGTGTAAGATGTACGGATCGTTTTGAAGGTACTAGTGATAGGATTGCTTTGTTGATGTTAATCAAACTGGAATGAAGTCATAGGACTCATAATCGCATCTTTCTTTGACAATTTGAGAAAACCAATGAAACAATAAGAAAGTCCCCATAAATCAACACTTCTGTGAGATGTACGCATCGTTTTTAACGCGATAATCATGGGATTGCTCCTTTTTATGCTAATCAAATTAGAACGAACTAATAGGACTCCCAATCACCTCTTTCTTTGATAATTTTAGAGAACTAATGAAACAATAAGAATGTCTCCTTAAATGAAGACTTGTGTGAGATGTACGCATCGTTTTTATCGCGATAGTCATGAGATTGCTACTTTTGATGCTAATCAAACTAGAACGAAGATATAGGACTCCTAATCACCTCTTTCTTTGATAATTTTAGATCTCCTTAAATGAAGACTTGTGTGAGATGTACGCATCGTTTTGAACGCGATAGTCAGTATTGCTCTTTTTGATACTAATCAAACTAGAACGAAGTTATGGGACTCCTAATCACCTCTTTCATTGACAATTTTAGAGAATCAATGAAACAATAAGAAGGTCTCCCTAAATGAAGACTTGTGTGATGGGATTGTTACTTTTAATGCTAATCAAACTTGAATGAAGTTATAGGACTCCTAATCACCTCTTTCTTTGACAATTTTAGCGAACCAATAAATCAATAAGAAGGACTCTCTAAATGAAGACTTGTGTGAGGTCTACGCATCAATTTGGGAGCGATAGTGATGGGATTGCTCCTTTTGATACTAATTTTAACTAAAACGAAGTAATAGGAGTCATAATCACCTATATTTTGACAATTTGAGAGAACTAATGAAACAATAAGAAGTTCTCCCTAAATGAAGACTTATGTAAGATGTACGGATCGTTTTGAAGGTACTAGTGATAAGAGTGCTCCTTTGATACTAATCAAACTAGAACGAAGTCATAGGACTCATAATCGCATCTTTCTTTGACAATTTGAGAGAACCAATGAAACAATATAAAAGTCTCCATAAATCAAGACTTGTGTTAGATGTATGCATCGTTTTTAACGCGATAGTCATGGGATTGCACCTTTTGATGCCAAACAAATTAGAACGAAGTAATAGGACTCCCAATCACCTCTTTCTTTGACAATTTTAGAGAACCAATGAAACAATAAGAATGTCTCCTTAATTGAAGACTTGTGTGAGATCGTTTTTGTCGCTATAGTCATGAGATTGCTACTTTTGATGCTAATCAAACTAAAACGAAGTTATAGGACTCCTAATCACCTCTTTCTTTGACAATTTTAGAGAACCAATGAAACAATAAGGCCTCCTTAAATGAAGACATGTGTGAGATGTACGCAAAGTTTTGAACGCGATAGTCATAGTATTGCTCCTTTTGATACTAATCAAACTAGAACAAAGTTATAGGACACCTAATCACCTCTTTCTTTGACAATCTTAGAGAATCAATGAAATAATAAAAAGGCCTCCCTAAATGAAGACTTGTGTGAGATGTACGCATGGTTTTGAACGCGATAATCATGGGTTTCTCTTTTTGACGCTAATCAAACTAGAACGAAAAAATACAACTCTTAATCACCTCTTTCTTTGTAAGTTTAAAACAACCAATGAAACAATATGAAGATCTCCTTAAATAAAGATTTGTGTGAGATCTACGCATCGTTTTGGACATGTTAGTGATGGGATTGCTCTTTTTGATGTTAATTTCAACCAGAACGAATTAATTGGACTCATAATCACCTATATTTTGACAATTTGAGAAAACTAATGAAACAATAAGGTGTCCCTAAATGAAGGCTTGTGTGAGATGTACGGATCGTTGTGAAGGCACTGGTGATATGATTGCTACATTTGATGCTAATCAAACTAGAACGAAGTTATAGGACTCATAATATGATCTGTCTTTGACAATTTGAGAGAACAAAAAAATAATAAGAAGGTCTCCCTAAATCAAGACTTGTGTGAGATGTACGCATCATTTTTAACGCGATAGTCATGGGATTGCTCCTTTTGATGCTAATCAAATCAGAACGATGTAATAGGACTCCTAATCACCTCTTTCCTTGACAATTCTAGAGAACCAATGAAATAATAAGAAGGCGGAGTAAATGAAGACTTGTGTGAGATGTACGCATCATTTTGAACGCGATAGTCATGGGATTGCTACTTTTAATGCTAATCAAACTAGAATGAAGTTATAGGACTCCTAATCACCTCTTTCTTTGACAATTTTAGGGAACCAATGAAATAATAAGAAGGTCTCTCTAAATGAAGACTTGTGTGAGGTCAACGCATCATTTTGGGAGCGATCGTGATGGGATTGCTCTTTTTTATGCTAATTTTAACTAAAACGAAGTAATTGGACTCATAATCACCTACATTTTGACAATTTGAGAGAACTAATGAAACAATAAGAAGTTCTACCTAAATGAAGACTTGTGTAAGATGTACGGATCGTTTTGAAGGTACTAGTGATAGGATTGCTCTGTTGATGTTAATCAAATTAGAATGAAGTCATAGGACTCATAATCGCATCTTTCTTTGACAATTTGAGAGAACCAATGAAACAATAAGAAAGTCTCCATAAATCAACACTTCTGTGAGATGTACGCATCGTTTTTAACGCGATAGTCATGGGATTGCTTCTTTTTATGCAAATCAAATTAGAACGAAGTAATAGGACTCCCAATCACCTCTTTCTTTGACAATTTTAGAGAACTAATGAAACAATAAGAATGTCTCACTAAATGAAGACTTGTGTGAGATGTACGCATCGTTTTTATCGCGATAGTCATGAGATTGCTACTTTTGATGCTAATCAAACTAGAACGAAGATATAGGACTCCTAATCACGTCTTTCTTTGACAATTTTAGAGAACCAATGAAACAATAAGGTCTCCTTAAATGAAGAATTGTGTGAGATGTACGCATCGTTTTGAACGCGATAGTCAGTATTGCTCTTTTTGATACTAATCAAACTAGAACGAAATAATAGGACTCTTAATCACCTCTTTCATTGACAATTTTAGAGAATCAATGAAACAATAAGGAGGTCTCCCTAAATGAAGACTTGTGTGATGGGATTGTTATTTTTAATGCTAATCAAACTTGAATGAAGTTATAGGACTCCTAATCACCTCTTTCTTTGACAATTTTAGCAAACCAATGAAACAATAAGAAGGTATCTCTAAATGAAGACTTGTGTGTGGTCTATGCATCAATTTGGGAGCGATAGTGATGGGATTGCTCCTTTTGATACTAATTTTAACTAGAACAAAGTAATACGACTCATAATCACCTACATTTTGACAATTTGAGAGAACTAATGAAACAATAAAAAGTTCTCCCTAAATGAATACTTATGTAAGATGTACGGATCGTTTTGAAGGTACTAGTGATAGGATTGCTCCTTTGATGCTAATCAAACTAGAACGAAGTCATAGGACTCATAATCGCATCTTTCTTTGACTTTTTGAGAGATCCAATGAAACAATATGAAAGTCTCCATAAATCAAGACTTGTGTTAGATGTAGGCATCGTTTTTAACGCGATAGTCATGGGATTGTTCCTTTTGATGCCAAACAAATTAGAACGAAGTAATAGGACTCCCAATCACCTCTTTCTTTGACAATTTTAGAGAACCAATGAAACACTAAGAATGTCTCCCCTTAAATGAAGACTTGTGTGAGATCGTTTTTAATGCGATAGTCATGAGATTGCTACTTTTGAAGCTAATCAAACTAGAACGAAGTTATAGGACTCCTAATCACCTCTTTCTTTGACAATTTTAGAGAACCAATGAAACAATAAGGCCTTCTTAAATGAATACATGTGTGAGATGTACGCAACGTTTTGAACGCAATAGTCATGATATTGCTACTTTTTATACTAATCAAACTAGAACGACGTTATAGGACTCCTAATTACCCCTTTCTTTGACAATTTTAGAGAATCAATGAAACAATAAGAAGGCCTCCCTAAATGAAGACTTGTGTGAGATGTACGCATGATTTTGAACGCGATAAGCATGGGTTTTTCTTTTTGACGCTAATCAAACTAGAACGAAAAAATACAACTCTTTATCACCTCTTTCTTTGTAAATTTAAAACAACCAACGAAATAATATGAAGGTCTCCCTAAATAAAGACTTGTGTGAGATCTACGCATCGTTTTGGACATGTTAGTGATGGGATTGCTCTTTTTGATGTTCATTTCAACTAGAACGAATTAATAGGACTCATAATCACCTATATTTTGACTATTTGAGAAAACTAATGAAATAATAAGGTGCTCCTAAATGAAGGCTTGTGTGGGATGTACGGATCGTTGTGAAGACACTGGTGATATGATTGCTACATTTGATGCTAATCAAACTAGAACGAAGTCATAGGACTCGTAATCACATCTGTCTTTGACAATTTGAGAGAACAAATAAAATAATAAGAAGGTCTCCCTAAATCAAGACTTGTATGAGATGTACGCATCGTTTTTAACGCGATAGTCATGGGATTGCTCCTTTTGATGCTAATCAAATCAGAACGAAGTAATAGGACTCCTAATCACCTCTTTCTTTGACAATTCTTGAGAACTAATGAAATAATAAGAAGGCGGAGTAAATGAAGACTTGTGTGAGATGTACGCATCGTTTTGAACGCGATAGTCATGGGATTGCTACTTTTAATGCTAATCAAACTAGAATGAAGTTATAGGACTCCTAATCACCTCTTTCTTTGACAATTTTAGGGAATCAATGAAATAATAAGAAGGTCTCTCTTAACGAAGACTTGTGTGAGGTCAACGCATCATTTTGGGAGCGATCGTGATGGGATTGCTCTTTTTGACGCAAATTTTAACTAGAACGAAGTAATAGGACTCATAATCACCTACATTTTGACAATTTGTGAGAACTAATGAAACAATAAGAAGTTCTCCCTAAATGAAGACTTTTGTAAGATGTACGGATCGTTTTGAAGGTACTAGTGATAGGATTGCTCCTTTGATGCTAATCAAACTAGAACGAAGTCATAGGACTCATAATCGCATCTTTCTTTGACAATTTGGGAGAACCAATGAAACAATATGAAAGTCTCCATAAATCAAGACTTGTGTTAGATGTACGCATCGTTTTTAACGCGATAGTCATGGGATTGTTCCTTTTGATGCCAAACAAATTAGAACGAAGTAATAGGACTCCCAATCACCTCTTTCTTTGACAATTTTAGAGAACCAATGAAACAATAAGAATGTCTCCTTAAATGAAGACTTGTGTGAGATCTTTTTTATCGCGATAGTCATGAGATTGCTACTTTTGATGCTAATCAAACTAGAACGAAGTTATAGGACTCCTAATCACCTCTTTCTTTGACAATTTTAGAGAACCAATGAAGCAATAAAGCCTCCATAAATGAAGATTTTGTGAGATGTACGCATCGTTTAGAACGCGATAGTCATAGTATTGCTCCTTTTGATACTAATCAAACTAGAACCAAGTTATAGGACTCCTAATCACCTCATTCTTTGACAATTTTAGAGAATCAATGAAACAATAAGAAGGCCTCCCTAAATGAAGACTTGTGTGAAATGTACGCATGGTTTTGAAACTGATAATCATAAATTTTTCTTTTTTGACGCTAATCAAACTAGAACGAAAAAATACAACTCTTAATCACCTCTTTCTTTGTACATTTAAAACAACCAATGAAACAATATGAAGGTCTCCCTAAATAAAGACTTGTGTGAGATCTACGCATCGTTTTGGACACGTTTGTGATGGGATTGCTCCTTTTGATGCTAATTTCAACTAGAACAAAGTAATAGGACTCATAATCACCTATATTTTGACAATTTTATAAAACTAATGAAAAAAATAAGGTGTCCCTAAATGAAGGCTTGTGTGAGATGTACGGATCGTTTTGAAGGCACTAGTGATATGATTGCTCCATTTGGTGCTAATCATACTAGAACGAAGTTATAGTACTCATAATCACATATGTCTTTGACCATTTGAGAGAACAAGTAAAATAATAAGAAGGTCTCCCTAAATCAAGACTTGTGCGAGATGTACGCATCGTTTTTAATGCAATAGTCATGGGATTGCCCCTTTTGATGCTAATCAAATTAGAACGAAGTAATAGGACTCCTAATCATCTCATTCTTTGACAATTCTAGAGAACCACTGAAATAATAAGAAGGCGGAGTAAATGAAGACTTGTGTGAGATGTACGCATCGTTTTGAACGCGATAGTCATGGGATTGCTACTTTTAATGTTCATCAAACTAGAATGAAGTTATAGGACTCCTAATCACCTCTTTCCTTAACAATTTTAGGGAACCAATGAAACAATAAGAAGGTCTCCCTAAATGAAGAGTTGTGTGAGGTCTACGCATAATTTTGGGAGCGATCGTGATGGAATTGCTCTTTTTGATGCTAATTTTAACTAGAACGAAGTAATAGGACTCATAATCACCTACATTTTGACAATTTGAGAGAACTAATGAAACAATAAGAAGTTCTCCCTAAATGAAGACTTGTGTAAGATGTACGGATCGTTTTGAAGGTACTAGTGATAGGATTGCTCCTTTGATGCTAATCAAACTAGAATGAAGTCATAGGACTCATAATCGCATCTTTCTTTGACAACTTGAGAGAACCAATGAAACAATAAGAAAGTCTCCACAAATCAAGACTTCTGTGAGATGTACGCATCGTTTTTAACGCGATAGTCATGTGATTGCTCCTTTTGATGCTAATCAAATTAGAACGAAGTAATAGTACTCCCAATTACCTCTTTCTTTGACAATTTTAGAGAACCAATGAAACAATAAGAATGTTTCCTTAAAAGAAGACTTGTGTGAGATGTACGCATCGTTTTTATCGCGATAGTCATGAGATTGCTACTTTTGATGCTAATCAAACTAGAACGAAGTTATAGGACTCCTAATCACCTCTTTCTTTGATAATTTTAGAGAACCAATGAAACAGTAAGGTCTCCTTAAATGAAGACTTGTGTGAGATGTACGCATCGTTTTGAACGCGATAGTCATAGTATTGCTCCATTTGATACTAATCAAACTAGAACGAAGTTATAGGACTCTTAATCACCTCTTTCTTTGTAAATTTAAAACAACCAATGAAACAATATAAAGGTCTCCCTAAATAAAGACTTGTGTGAGATCTACGCATCGTTTTGGACACGTTAGTGATGGAATTGGTCCTTTTAATGCTAATTTTAACTAGAACGAAGTAATATGACTCATAATCACCTATATTTTGACAATTTGAGAAAACTAATGAAACAATAAGGTGTCCATAAATGAAGGCTTGTGTGAGATGTACGGATCATTTTGAAGCCACTAGTCATATGATTGCTCCTTTTGATGCTAATCAAACTAGAACGAAGTCATAGGACTCATAATCACATCTTTCTTTGACAATTTGAGAGAACAAATGAAATAATAACAAGGTCTCCCTAAATCAAGGCTTGTGAATGTACGCATCGTTTTTAAGCCGATAGTCATGGGATTGCTCCTTTTGATTCTAATCAAATTAGGACGAAGTAATAGGACTCCTAATCACCTCTTTCTTTGACAATTCTAAAGTACCAATTAAGTAATAAGAAGGCATAGTAAATGAACACTTATGTGAGATGTACGCATCGTTTTGAACTCGATAGTCATGGGATTGCTACTTTTAATGCTAATCAAACTAGAATGAAGTTATAGGACTCCTAATCACCTCTTTCTTTGACAATTTTTGGTAACCAATGAAACAATAAAAAGGTCTCCCTAAATGAAGACTTGTGTGAGGTCTACGCATCATTTTGGGAGCGAAAGTGATGGGATTGCTCATTTCGATACTAATTTTAACTAGAACGAAGTAATAGGACTCATAATCACCTACATTTTGACAAATTGAGAGAACTAATGAAACAATAAGAAGTTCTCCCTAAATGAAGACTTATGTATGATGTATAGATCGTTTTGAAGTTACTAGTGATAGGATTGCTCCTTTGATACTAATCAAACTAAAACGAAGTCATAGGACTCATAATCGCATCTTTCTTTGACAATTTGAGAGAACCAATGAAATAATAAGAAAGACTCCATAAATCAAGACTTGTGTGAGATGTACGCATCGTTTTGAGCGCGATAGTCATGGGATTGCCCCTTTTGATGCTAATCAAATTAGAACGAAATAATAGGACTCCCAATCATCTCTTTCTTTGACAATTTTAGAGAACCAATGAAACAATAAGAATGTCTCCTTAAGTGAAGGCTTGTGTGAGATGTACGCATCTTTTTTATCGCGATAGTCATGAGATTGCTACTTTTGATGCAAATCAAACTAGAACGTAGTTATAGGACTCCTAATCACCTCTTTCTTTGATAATTTTAGAGAAGCAATGAAGCAATAAAGCCTCCTTAAATGAAGATTTTGTGAGATGTACGCATCGTTTAGAACGCGATAGTCATAGTATTGCTCCTTTTGATACTAATCAAACTAAAACGAAGTTATAGAACTCCTAATCACCTCTTTCTTTGACAATTTTAGAGAATCAATGAAACAATAAGAAGGCCTCCCTAAATGAAGACTTGTGTGAGATGTACGCATGGTTTTAAACCTGATAATCATAAATTTTTCTTTTTGTCGGTAATCAAACTAGAACGAAAAAATACAACTCTTAATCACCTCTTTCTTTGTAAATTTAAAACAACCAATGAAACAATATGAAGGTCTCCCTAAATAAAGACTTGTGTGAGATCTACGCATCATTTTGGACACGTTTGTGATGGGATTGCTCCTTTTGATGCTAATTTCAACTAGAACAAAGTAATAGGACTCATAATCACCTATATTTTGACAATTTGATAAAACCAATGAAAAAAATAAGGTGTCCCTAAACGAAGGCTTGTGTGAGATGTACAGATCGTTTTGAAGGCACTAGTGATATGATTGCTCCTTTTGATGCTAATCAAACTAGAACGAAGTCGTAGGACTCATAAATACATCTTTCTTTGACAATTTGAGAGAACAAATGAAATAATAAGAAGGTCTCCCTAAATCAAGACTTGAGTGAGATGTACGCAACGTTTTTAACGCGATAGTCATGGGATTGCTCCTTTTGATGCTAATCAAATTAGGACGAAGTAATAGGACTCCTAATCACCTCTTTCTTTGACAATTCTAGAGAACCAATGAAATAATAAGAAGGCTGAGTAAATGAAGACTTGTGTGAGATGTACGCATCGTTTTGAACGCGATAGTCATGGGATTGCTACTTTTAATGTTCATCAAACTAGAATGAAGTTATAGGACTCCTAATCACCTCTTTCCTTAATAATTTTAGTGAACCAATGAAACAATAAGAAGGTCTCCCTAAATGAAGACTTGTCTGAGGTCTACGCATCATTTTGGGTGCGATCGTGATGGGATTGCTCCTTTCGATTGTAATTTTAACTAGAACGAAGTAATAGGACTCATAATCACCTACATTTTGACAATTTGAGAGAACTAATGAAACAATAAGAAGTTCTCCCTAAATGAAGACTTGTGTAAGATGTACAGATCGTTTTGAAGGTAGTAGTGATAGGATTGCTCCTTTGATGCTAATCAAACTATAATGAAGTCATAGGACTCATAATCGCATCTTTCTTTGGCAATTTGAGAGAACCAATGAAAGAATAAGAAAGTCTCCATAAATCAAGACTTCTGTGAGATGTAAGCATCGTTTTTAACGCGATAGTCATGTGATTGCTCCTTTTGATGCTAATCAAATTAGAACGAAGTAATAGTACTCCCAATCACCTCTTTCTTTGACAATTTTAGAGAACCAATGAAACAATAAGAATGTTTCCTTAAAAGAAGACTTGTGTGAGATGTACGCATCGTTTTTATCGCGATAGTCATGAGATTGCTACTTTTGATGCTAATCAAACTACAACGAAGTTATAGGACTCCTAATCATCTCTTTCTTTGATAATTTTAGAGAACCAATGAGACAGTAAGGTCTCCTTAAATGAAGACTTGTGTGAGATGTACGCATCGTTTTGAACGCGATAGTCATAGTATTGCTCCTTTTGATACTAATCAAACTAGAACGAAGTTATAGGACTCTTAATCACCTCTTTCTTTGTAAATTTAAAACAACCAATGAAACAAAATGAAGGTCTCCCTAAATAAAGACTTGTGTGACATCTACGCATTGTTTTGGACACGTTAGCGATGGAATTGGTCCTTTTGATGCTAATTTTAACTAGAACGAAGTAATAGGACTCATAATCACCTATATTTTGACAATTTGAGAAAACTAATGAAACAATAAGGTGTCCCTAAATGAAGGCTTGTGTGAGATGTACGGATCATTTTGAAGCCACTAGTCATATGATTGCTCCTTTTGATGCTAATCAAAGTAGAACGAAGTCATAGAACTCATAATCACATCTTTCTTTGACAATTTGAGAGAACAAATAAAATAATAACAAGGTCTCCCTAAATTAATGCTTGTGAATGTACGCATCGTTTTTAACCCGATAGTCATGGGATTGCTCCTTTTGATTCTAATCAAATTAGAACAAAGTAATAGGACTCATAATCACCTCTTTCTTTGACAATTCTAAAGAACCAATTAAGTAATAAGAAGGCATAGTAAATGAACACTTATGTGAGATGTACGCATCGTTTTGAACTCGATAGTCATGGGATTGCTACTTTTAATGCTAATCAAACTAGAATGAAGTTATAGGACTCCTAATCACCTCTTTCGTTGACAATTTTTGGGAACCAATGAAACAATAAAAAGGTCTCCCTAAATGAAGACTTGTGTGAGGTCTACGCATCATTTTGGGAGCAAAAGTGATGGGATTGCGCATTTTGATACTAATTTTAACTAGAACGAAGTAATAGGACTCATAATAACCTACATTTTGACAATTTGAGAGAACTAATTAAACAATAAGAAGTTCTCCCTAAATGAAGACTTATGTAAGATGTACAGATCATTTTGAAGGTTCTAGTGATAGGATTGCTCCTTTGATACTAATCAAACTAAAACGAAGTCATAGGACTCATAATCGCATCTTTCTTTGACAATTTGAGAGAACCAATGAAACAATAAAAAAGTCTCCATAAATTAAGACTTGTGTGAGATGAAAGCATCGTTTTTAACGCGATAGTCATGGAATTGCTCCTTTTGATGCTAATCAAATTAGAACGAAATAATAGGACTCCCAATCACCTATTTCTTTGACAATTTTAGAGAACCAATGAAACAATAAGAATGTCTTCTTAAATGAAGACTTGTGTGAGATGTACGCATCGTTTTTATCGCGATAGTCATGAGATTGCTACTTTTGATGCTAATCAAACTAGAACGAAGTTATAGGACTCCTAATCACCTCTTTCTTTGACAATTTTAGAGAACCAATGAAGCAATAAAGCCTCCTTAAATGATGATTTTGTGAGATGTACGCATCGTTTAGAACGCGATAGTCATAGTATTGCAACTTTTGATACTAATCAAACTAGAACCAAGTTATAGGACTCCTAATCACCTCTTTCTTTGACAATTTTAGAGAATCAATGAAACAATAAGAAGGCCTCCCTAAATGAAGACTTGTGTGAAATGTACGCATGGTTTTGAACTCGATAATCATAAATTTTTCTTTTTGACACTAATCAAACTAGAACGAAAAAATACAACTCTTAATCACCTCTTTCTTTGTAAATTTAAAACAACCAATGAAACAATATGAAGGTCTCCCTAAATAAAGACTTGTGTGAGATCTACGCATCGTTTTGGACACGTTTGTGATGGGATTGCTCCTTTTGATGCTAATTTCAACTAGAACAAAGTAATAGAACTCATAATCTCCTATATTTTGACAATTTTATAAAACTAATGAAAAAAATAAGGTGTCCCTAAATGAAGGCTTGTGTGAGATGTACGGATCGTTTTGAAGGCACTAGTGATATGATTGCTCCATTTGGTGTTAATCAAACTAGAACGAAGTTATAGGCCTCATAATCACATATGTCTTTGACCATTTGAGAGAACAAATAAAATAATAAGAAGGTCTCCCTAAATCAAGACTTGTGCGAGATGTACGCATCGTTTTTAATGCAATAGTCATGGGATTGCCCCTTTTGATGCTAATCAAATTAGAACGAAGTAATAGGACTCCTAATCATCTCATTCTTTGACAATTCTAGAGAACCACTGAAATAATAAGAAGGCGGAGTAAATGAAGACTTGTGTGAGATGTACGCATCGTTTTGAACGCGATAGTCATGGGATTGCTACTTTTAATGTTCATCAAACTAGAATGAAGTTATAGGACTCCTAATCACCTCTTTCCTTAACAATTTTAGGGAACCAATGAAACAATAAGAAGGTCTCCCTAAATGAAGACTTGTGTGAGGTCTACGCATAATTTTGGGAGCGATCGTGATGGAATTGCTCTTTTTGATGCTAATTTTAACTAGAACGAAGTAATAGGACTCATAATCACCTACATTTTGACAATTTGAGAGAACTAATGAAACAATAAGAAGTTCTCCCTAAATGAAGACTTGTGTAAGATGTACGGATCGTTTTGAAGGTACTAGTGATAGGATTGCTCCTTTGATGCTAATCAAACTAGAATGAAGTCATAGGACTCGTAATCGCATCTTTCTTTGACAACTTGAGAGAACCAATGAAACAATAAGAAAGTCTCCACAAATCAAGACTTCTGTGAGATGTACGCATCGTTTTTAACGCGATAGTCATGTGATTGCTACTTTTGATGCTAATCAAATTAGAAAGAAGTAATAGTACTCCCAATCACCTCTTTCTTTGACAATTTTAGAGAACCAATGAAACAATAAGAATGTTTCCTTAAAAGAAGACTTGTGTGAGATGTACGCATCTTTTTTATCGCGATAGTCATGAGATTGCTACTTTTGATGCAAATCAAACTAGAACGTAGTTATAGGACTCCTAATCACCTCTTTCTTTGATAATTTTAGAGAAGCAATGAAGCAATAAAGCCTCCTTAAATGAAGATTTTGTGAGATGTACGCATCGTTTAGAACGCGATAGTCATAGTATTGCTCCTTTTGATACTAATCAAACTAGAACGAAGTTATAGAACTCCTAATCACCTCTTTCTTTGACAATTTTAGAGAATCAATGAAACAATAAGAAGGCCTCCCTAAATGAAGACTTGTGTGAGATGTACGCATGGTTTTAAACCTGATAATCATAAATTTTTCTTTTTGTCGGTAATCAAACTAGAACGAAAAAATACAACTCTTAATCACCTCTTTCTTTGTAAATTTAAAACAACCAATGAAACAATATGAAGGTCTCCCTAAATAAAGACTTGTGTGAGATCTACGCATCATTTTGGACACGTTTGTGATGGGATTGCTCCTTTTGATGCTAATTTCAACTAGAACAAAGTAATAGGACTCATAATCACCTATATTTTGACAATTTGATAAAACCAATGAAAAAAATAAGGTGTCCCTAAACGAAGGCTTGTGTGAGATGTACAGATCGTTTTGAAGGCACTAGTGATATGATTGCTCCTTTTGATGCTAATCAAACTAGAACGAAGTCGTAGGACTCATAAATACATCTTTCTTTGACAATTTGAGAGAACAAATGAAATAATAAGAAGGTCTCCCTAAATCAAGACTTGAGTGAGATGTACGCAACGTTTTTAACGCGATAGTCATGGGATTGCTCCTTTTGATGCTAATCAAATTAGGACGAAGTAATAGGACTCCTAATCACCTCTTTCTTTGACAATTCTAGAGAACCAATGAAATAATAAGAAGGCTGAGTAAATGAAGACTTGTGTGAGATGTACGCATCGTTTTGAACGCGATAGTCATGGGATTGCTACTTTTAATGTTCATCAAACTAGAATGAAGTTATAGGACTCCTAATCACCTCTTTCCTTAATAATTTTAGTGAACCAATGAAACAATAAGAAGGTCTCCCTAAATGAAGACTTGTCTGAGGTCTACGCATCATTTTGGGTGCGATCGTGATGGGATTGCTCCTTTCGATTATAATTTTAACTAGAACGAAGTAATAGGACTCATAATCACCTACATTTTGACAATTTGAGAGAACTAATGAAACAATAAGAAGTTCTCCCTAAATGAAGACTTGTGTAAGATGTACAGATCGTTTTGAAGGTAGTAGTGATAGGATTGCTCCTTTGATGCTAATCAAACTAGA
The DNA here is from genome assembly GCA_020205555.1 of Panax stipuleanatus. Lineage (NCBI taxonomy): Eukaryota > Viridiplantae > Streptophyta > Magnoliopsida > Apiales > Araliaceae > Panax > Panax stipuleanatus. The sequence continues at coordinate 338,846 of JAINUT010001226.1, forward strand.
ATGAAGTCATAGGACTCATAATCGCATCTTTCTTTGGCAATTTGAGAGAACCAATGAAAGAATAAGAAAGTCTCCATAAATCAAGACTTCTGTGAGATGTAAGCATCGTTTTTAACGCGATAGTCATGTGATTGCTCCTTTTGATGCTAATCAAATTAGAACGAAGTAATAGTACTCCCAATCACCTCTTTCTTTGACAATTTTAGAGAACCAATGAAACAATAAGAATGTTTCCTTAAAAGAAGACTTGTGTGAGATGTACGCATCGTTTTTATCGCGATAGTCATGAGATTGCTACTTTTGATGCTAATCAAACTACAACGAAGTTATAGGACTCCTAATCATCTCTTTCTTTGATAATTTTAGAGAACCAATGAGACAGTAAGGTCTCCTTAAATGAAGACTTGTGTGAGATGTACGCATCGTTTTGAACGCGATAGTCATAGTATTGCTCCTTTTGATACTAATCAAACTAGAACGAAGTTATAGGACTCTTAATCACCTCTTTCTTTGTAAATTTAAAACAACCAATGAAACAAAATGAAGGTCTCCCTAAATAAAGACTTGTGTGACATCTACGCATTGTTTTGGACACGTTAGCGATGGAATTGGTCCTTTTGATGCTAATTTTAACTAGAACGAAGTAATAGGACTCATAATCACCTATATTTTGACAATTTGAGAAAACTAATGAAACAATAAGGTGTCCCTAAATGAAGGCTTGTGTGAGATGTACGGATCATTTTGAAGCCACTAGTCATATGATTGCTCCTTTTGATGCTAATCAAAGTAGAACGAAGTCATAGAACTCATAATCACATCTTTCTTTGACAATTTGAGAGAACAAATAAAATAATAACAAGGTCTCCCTAAATTAATGCTTGTGAATGTACGCATCGTTTTTAACCCGATAGTCATGGGATTGCTCCTTTTGATTCTAATCAAATTAGAACAAAGTAATAGGACTCATAATCACCTCTTTCTTTGACAATTCTAAAGAACCAATTAAGTAATAAGAAGGCATAGTAAATGAACACTTATGTGAGATGTACGCATCGTTTTGAACTCGATAGTCATGGGATTGCTACTTTTAATGCTAATCAAACTAGAATGAAGTTATAGGACTCCTAATCACCTCTTTCGTTGACAATTTTTGGGAACCAATGAAACAATAAAAAGGTCTCCCTAAATGAAGACTTGTGTGAGGTCTACGCATCATTTTGGGAGCAAAAGTGATGGGATTGCGCATTTTGATACTAATTTTAACTAGAACGAAGTAATAGGACTCATAATAACCTACATTTTGACAATTTGAGAGAACTAATTAAACAATAAGAAGTTCTCCCTAAATGAAGACTTATGTAAGATGTACAGATCATTTTGAAGGTTCTAGTGATAGGATTGCTCCTTTGATACTAATCAAACTAAAACGAAGTCATAGGACTCATAATCGCATCTTTCTTTGACAATTTGAGAGAACCAATGAAACAATAAAAAAGTCTCCATAAATTAAGACTTGTGTGAGATGAAAGCATCGTTTTTAACGCGATAGTCATGGAATTGCTCCTTTTGATGCTAATCAAATTAGAACGAAATAATAGGACTCCCAATCACCTATTTCTTTGACAATTTTAGAGAACCAATGAAACAATAAGAATGTCTTCTTAAATGAAGACTTGTGTGAGATGTACGCATCGTTTTTATCGCGATAGTCATGAGATTGCTACTTTTGATGCTAATCAAACTAGAACGAAGTTATAGGACTCCTAATCACCTCTTTCTTTGACAATTTTAGAGAACCAATGAAGCAATAAAGCCTCCTTAAATGATGATTTTGTGAGATGTACGCATCGTTTAGAACGCGATAGTCATAGTATTGCAACTTTTGATACTAATCAAACTAGAACCAAGTTATAGGACTCCTAATCACCTCTTTCTTTGACAATTTTAGAGAATCAATGAAACAATAAGAAGGCCTCCCTAAATGAAGACTTGTGTGAAATGTACGCATGGTTTTGAACTCGATAATCATAAATTTTTCTTTTTGACACTAATCAAACTAGAACGAAAAAATACAACTCTTAATCACCTCTTTCTTTGTAAATTTAAAACAACCAATGAAACAATATGAAGGTCTCCCTAAATAAAGACTTGTGTGAGATCTACGCATCGTTTTGGACACGTTTGTGATGGGATTGCTCCTTTTGATGCTAATTTCAACTAGAACAAAGTAATAGAACTCATAATCTCCTATATTTTGACAATTTTATAAAACTAATGAAAAAAATAAGGTGTCCCTAAATGAAGGCTTGTGTGAGATGTACGGATCGTTTTGAAGGCACTAGTGATATGATTGCTCCATTTGGTGTTAATCAAACTAGAACGAAGTTATAGGCCTCATAATCACATATGTCTTTGACCATTTGAGAGAACAAATAAAATAATAAGAAGGTCTCCCTAAATCAAGACTTGTGCGAGATGTACGCATCGTTTTTAATGCAATAGTCATGGGATTGCCCCTTTTGATGCTAATCAAATTAGAACGAAGTAATAGGACTCCTAATCATCTCATTCTTTGACAATTCTAGAGAACCACTGAAATAATAAGAAGGCGGAGTAAATGAAGACTTGTGTGAGATGTACGCATCGTTTTGAACGCGATAGTCATGGGATTGCTACTTTTAATGTTCATCAAACTAGAATGAAGTTATAGGACTCCTAATCACCTCTTTCCTTAACAATTTTAGGGAACCAATGAAACAATAAGAAGGTCTCCCTAAATGAAGACTTGTGTGAGGTCTACGCATAATTTTGGGAGCGATCGTGATGGAATTGCTCTTTTTGATGCTAATTTTAACTAGAACGAAGTAATAGGACTCATAATCACCTACATTTTGACAATTTGAGAGAACTAATGAAACAATAAGAAGTTCTCCCTAAATGAAGACTTGTGTAAGATGTACGGATCGTTTTGAAGGTACTAGTGATAGGATTGCTCCTTTGATGCTAATCAAACTAGAATGAAGTCATAGGACTCGTAATCGCATCTTTCTTTGACAACTTGAGAGAACCAATGAAACAATAAGAAAGTCTCCACAAATCAAGACTTCTGTGAGATGTACGCATCGTTTTTAACGCGATAGTCATGTGATTGCTACTTTTGATGCTAATCAAATTAGAAAGAAGTAATAGTACTCCCAATCACCTCTTTCTTTGACAATTTTAGAGAACCAATGAAACAATAAGAATGTTTCCTTAAAAGAAGACTTGTGTGAGATGTACGCATCTTTTTTATCGCGATAGTCATGAGATTGCTACTTTTGATGCAAATCAAACTAGAACGTAGTTATAGGACTCCTAATCACCTCTTACTTTGATAATTTTAGAGATCCAATGAAGCAATAAAGCCTCCTTAAATGAAGATTTTGTGAGATGTACGCATCGTTTAGAACGCGATAGTCATAGTATTGCTCCTTTTGATACTAATCAAACTAGAACGAAGTTATAAAACTCCTAATCACCTCTTTCTTTGACAATTTTAGAGAATCAATGAAACAATAAGGTCTCCTTAAAAGAAGACTTGTGTGAGATGTACGCATCTTTTTTATCGCGATAGTCATGAGATTGCTACTTTTGATGCTAATCAAACTAGAATGAAGTTATAGGACTCCTAATCACCTCTTTCTTTGATAATTTTAGAGAACCAATGAAACAGTAAGGTCTCCTTAAATGAAGACTTGTGTGAGATGTACGCATCGTTTTGAACGCGATAGTCATAGTATTGCTCCATTTGATACTAATCAAACTAGAACGAAGTTATAGGACTCTTAATCACCTCTTTCTTTGTAAATTTAAAATAACCAATGAAACAATATAAAGGTCTCCCTAAATAAAGACTTGTGTGAGATCCACGCATCGTTTTGGACACGTTAGTGATGGAATTGGTCCTTTTAATGCTAATTTTAACTAGAACGAAGTAATATGACTCATAATCACCTATATTTTGACAATTTGAGAAAACTAATGAAACAATAAGGTGTTCATAAATGAAGGCTTGTGTGAGATGTACGGATCATTTTGAAGCCACTAGTCATATGATTGCTCCTTTTGATGCTAATCAAACTAGAACGAAGTCATAGGACTCATAATCACATCTTTCTTTGACAATTTGAGAGAACAAATGAAATAATAACAAGGTCTCCCTAAATCAAGGCTTGTGAATGTACGCATCGTTTTTAACCCGATAGTCATGGGATTGCTCCTTTTGATTCTAATCAAATTAGGACGAAGTAATAGGACTCCTAATCACCTCTTTCTTTGACAATTCTAAAGTACCAATTAAGTAATAAGAAGGCATAGTAAATGAACACTTATGTGAGATGTACGCATCGTTTTGAACTCGATAGTCATGGGATTGCTACTTTTAATGCTCATCAAACTAGAATGAAGTTATAGGACTCCTAATCACCTCTTTCTTTAACAATTTTTGGGAACCAATGAAACAATAAAAAGGTCTCCCTAAATGAAGACTTGTGTGAGGTCTACGCATCATTTTGGGAGCGAAAGTGATGGGATTGCTCATTTCGATACTAATTTTAACTAGAACGAAGTAATAGGACTCATAATCACCTACATTTTGACAAATTGAGAGAACTAATGAAACAATAAGAAGTTCTCCCTAAATGAAGACTTATGTATGATGTATAGATCGTTTTGAAGTTACTAGTGATAGGATTGCTCCTTTGATACTAATCAAACTAAAACGAAGTCATAGGACTCATAATCGCATCTTTCTTTGACAATTTGAGAGAACCAATGAAATAATAAGAAAGACTCCATAAATCAAGACTTGTGTGAGATGTACGCATCGTTTTGAGCGCGATAGTCATGGGATTGCCCCTTTTGATGCTAATCAAATTAGAACGAAATAATAGGACTCCCAATCATCTCTTTCTTTGACAATTTTAGAGAACCAATGAAACAATAAGAATGTCTCCTTAAGTGAAGGCTTGTGTGAGATGTACGCATCTTTTTTATCGCGATAGTCATGAGATTGCTACTTTTGATGCAAATCAAACTAGAACGTAGTTATAGGACTCCTAATCACCTCTTTCTTTGATAATTTTAGAGAAGCAATGAAGCAATAAAGCCTCCTTAAATGAAGATTTTGTGAGATGTACGCATCGTTTAGAACGCGATAGTCATAGTATTGCTCCTTTTGATACTAATCAAACTAGAACGAAGTTATAGAACTCCTAATCACCTCTTTCTTTGACAATTTTAGAGAATCAATGAAACAATAAGAAGGCCTCCCTAAATGAAGACTTGTGTGAGATGTACGCATGGTTTTAAACCTGATAATCATAAATTTTTCTTTTTGTCGGTAATCAAACTAGAACGAAAAAATACAACTCTTAATCACCTCTTTCTTTGTAAATTTAAAACAACCAATGAAACAATATGAAGGTCTCCCTAAATAAAGACTTGTGTGAGATCTACGCATCATTTTGGACACGTTTGTGATGGGATTGCTCCTTTTGATGCTAATTTCAACTAGAACAAAGTAATAGGACTCATAATCACCTATATTTTGACAATTTGATAAAACCAATGAAAAAAATAAGGTGTCCCTAAACGAAGGCTTGTGTGAGATGTACAGATCGTTTTGAAGGCACTAGTGATATGATTGCTCCTTTTGATGCTAATCAAACTAGAACGAAGTCGTAGGACTCATAAATACATCTTTCTTTGACAATTTGAGAGAACAAATGAAATAATAAGAAGGTCTCCCTAAATCAAGACTTGAGTGAGATGTACGCAACGTTTTTAACGCGATAGTCATGGGATTGCTCCTTTTGATGCTAATCAAATTAGGACGAAGTAATAGGACTCCTAATCACCTCTTTCTTTGACAATTCTAGAGAACCAATGAAATAATAAGAAGGCTGAGTAAATGAAGACTTGTGTGAGATGTACGCATCGTTTTGAACGCGATAGTCATGGGATTGCTACTTTTAATGTTCATCAAACTAGAATGAAGTTATAGGACTCCTAATCACCTCTTTCCTTAATAATTTTAGTGAACCAATGAAACAATAAGAAGGTCTCCCTAAATGAAGACTTGTGTGAGGTCTACGCATCATTTTGGGTGCGATCGTGATGGGATTGCTCCTTTCGATTGTAATTTTAACTAGAACGAAGTAATAGGACTCATAATCACCTACATTTTGACAATTTGAGAGAACTAATGAAACAATAAGAAGTTCTCCCTAAATGAAGACTTGTGTAAGATGTACAGATCGTTTTGAAGGTAGTAGTGATAGGATTGCTCCTTTGATGCTAATCAAACTATAATGAAGTCATAGGACTCATAATCGCATCTTTCTTTGGCAATTTAAGAGAACCAATGAAAGAATAAGAAAGTCTCCATAAATCAAGACTTCTGTGAGATGTAAGCATCGTTTTTAACGCGATAGTCATGTGATTGCTCCTTTTGATGCTAATCAAATTAGAACGAAGTAATAGTACTCCCAATCACCTCTTTCTTTGACAATTTTAGAGAACCAATGAAACAATAAGAATGTTTCCTTAAAAGAAGACTTGTGTGAGATGTACGCATCGTTTTTATCGCGATAGTCATGAGATTGCTACTTTTGATGCTAATCAAACTACAACGAAGTTATAGGACTCCTAATCATCTCTTTCTTTGATAATTTTAGAGAACCAATGAGACAGTAAGGTCTCCTTAAATGAAGACTTGTGTGAGATGTACGCATCGTTTTGAACGCGATAGTCATAGTATTGCTCCTTTTGATACTAATCAAACTAGAACGAAGTTATAGGACTCTTAATCACCTCTTTCTTTGTAAATTTAAAACAACCAATGAAACAAAATGAAGGTCTCCCTAAATAAAGACTTGTGTGACATCTACGCATTGTTTTGGACACGTTAGCGATGGAATTGGTCCTTTTGATGCTAATTTTAACTAGAACGAAGTAATAGGACTCATAATCACCTATATTTTGGCAATTTGAGAAAACTAATGAAACAATAAGGTGTCCCTAAATGAAGGCTTGTGTGAGATGTACGGATCATTTTGAAGCCACTAGTCATATGATTGCTCCTTTTGATGCTAATCAAAGTAGAACGAAGTCATAGAACTCATAATCACATCTTTCTTTGACAATTTGAGAGAACAAATAAAATAATAACAAGGTCTCCCTAAATTAATGCTTGTGAATGTACGCATCGTTTTTAACCCGATAGTCATGGGATTGCTCCTTTTGATTCTAATCAAATTAGAACAAAGTAATAGGACTCATAATCACCTCTTTCTTTGACAATTCTAAAGAACCAATTAAGTAATAAGAAGGCATAGTAAATGAACACTTATGTGAGATGTACGCATCGTTTTGAACTCGATAGTCATGGGATTGCTACTTTTAATGCTAATCAAACTAGAATGAAGTTATAGGACTCCTAATCACCTCTTTCGTTGACAATTTTTGGGAACCAATGAAACAATAAAAAGGTCTCCCTAAATGAAGACTTGTGTGAGGTCTACGCATCATTTTGGGAGCAAAAGTGATGGGATTGCGCATTTTGATACTAATTTTAACTAGAACGAAGTAATAGGACTCATAATAACCTACATTTTGACAATTTGAGAGAACTAATTAAACAATAAGAAGTTCTCCCTAAATGAAGACTTATGTAAGATGTACAGATCATTTTGAAGGTTCTAGTGATAGGATTGCTCCTTTGATACTAATCAAACTAAAACGAAGTCATAGGACTCATAATCGCATCTTTCTTTGACAATTTGAGAGAACCAATGAAACAATAAGAAAGTCTCCATAAATTAAGACTTGTGTGAGATGAAAGCATCGTTTTTAACGCGATAGTCATGGGATTGCTCCTTTTGATGCTAATCAAATTAGAACGAAATAATAGGACTCCCAATCACCTATTTCTTTGACAATTTTAGAGAACCAATGAAACAATAAGAATGTCTTCTTAAATGAAGACTTGTGTGAGATGTACGCATCGTTTTTATCGCGATAGTCATGAGATTGCTACTTTTGATGCTAATCAAACTAGAACGAAGTTATAGGACTCCTAATCACCTCTTTCTTTGACAATTTTAGAGAACCAATGAAGCAATAAAGCCTCCTTAAATGATGATTTTGTGAGATGTACGCATCGTTTAGAACGCGATAGTCATAGTATTGCAACTTTTGATACTAATCAAACTAGAACCAAGTTATAGGACTCCTAATCACCTCTTTCTTTGACAATTTTAGAGAATCAATGAAACAATAAGAAGGCCTCCCTAAATGAAGACTTGTGTGAAATGTACGCATGGTTTTGAACTCGATAATCATAAATTTTTCTTTTTGACGCTAATCAAACTACAACGAAAAAATACAACTCTTAATCACCTCTTTCTTTGTAAATTTAAAACAACCAATGAAACAATATGAAGGTCTCCCTAAATAAAGACTTGTGTGAGATCTACGCATCGTTTTGGACACGTTTGTGATGGGATTGCTCCTTTCGATGCTAATTTCAACTAGAACAAAGTAATAGAACTCATAATCTCCTATATTTTGACAATTTTATAAAACTAATGAAAAAAATAAGGTGTCCCTAAATGAAGGCTTGTGTGAGATGTACGGATCGTTTTGAAGGCACTAGTGATATGATTGCTCCATTTGGTGCTAATCAAACAAGAACGAAGTCGTAGGACTCATAATCACATCTTTTTTTGACAATTTGAGAGAACAAATAAAATAATAAGAAGGTCTCCCTAAATCAAGATTTGTGTGAGATGTACGCAACGTTTTTAACGCGATAGTCATGGGATTGCCCCTTTTGATGCTAATCAAATTAGAACGAAGTAATAGGACTCCTAATCATCTCATTCTTTGACAATTCTAGAGAACCACTGAAATAATAAGAAGGCGGAGTAAATGAAGACTTGTGTGAGATGTACGCATCGTTTTGAACGCGATAGTCATGGGATTGCTACTTTTAATGTTCATCAAACTAGAATGAAGTTATAGGACTCCTAATCACCTCTTTCCTTAACAATTTTAGGGAACCAATGAAACAATAAGAAGGTCTCCCTAAATGAAGACTTGTGTGAGGTCTACGCATAATTTTGGGAGCGATCGTGATGGAATTGCTCTTTTTGATGCTAATTTTAACTAGAACGAAGTAATAGGACTCATAATCACCTACATTTTGACAATTTGAGAGAACTAATGAAACAATAAGAAGTTCTCCCTAAATGAAGACTTGTGTAAGATGTACGGATCGTTTTGAAGGTACTAGTGATAGGATTGCTCCTTTGATGCTAATCAAACTAGAATGAAGTCATAGGACTCGTAATCGCATCTTTCTTTGACAACTTGAGAGAACCAATGAAACAATAAGAAAGTCTCCACAAATCAAGACTTCTGTGAGATGTACGCATCGTTTTTAACGCGATAGTCATGTGATTGCTACTTTTGATGCTAATCAAATTAGAAAGAAGTAATAGTACTCCCAATCACCTCTTTCTTTGACAATTTTAGAGAACCAATGAAACAATAAGAATGTTTCCTTAAAAGAAGACTTGTGTGAGATGTACGCATCTTTTTTATCGCGATAGTCATGAGATTGCTACTTTTGATGCAAATCAAACTAGAACGTAGTTATAGGACTCCTAATCACCTCTTTCTTTGATAATTTTAGAGATCCAATGAAGCAATAAAGCCTCCTTAAATGAAGATTTTGTGAGATGTACGCATCGTTTAGAACGCGATAGTCATAGTATTGCTCCTTTTGATACTAATCAAACTAGAACGAAGTTATAAAACTCCTAATCACCTCTTTCTTTGACAATTTTAGAGAATCAATGAAACAATAAGGTCTCCTTAAATGAAGACTTGTGTGAGATGTACGCATAGCTTTGAACGCGATAGTCATAGTATTGCTCCTTTTGATACTAATTAAACTAGAACGAAGTAATAGGACTCATAATCACCTATATTTTGATAATTTGATAAAACTAATGAAAGAATAAGGTGTCCCTAAATGAAGGCTTGTGTAAGATGTACGGATCATTTTGAAGGCCCTAGTGATATGATTGCTCCTTTTGATGCTAATCAAACTAGAACGAAGTCATAGGACTCATAATCACATCTTTCTTTGACAATTTTGGGAGAACAAATAAAATAATAAGAAGGTCTCCCTAAATCAAGAATTGTGTGAGATGTACGCATCGTTTTTAACGCAATAGTTATGGAATTACTCCTTTTGATGCTAATCTAATTAGAACGAAGTAATAGGACTCATAATCACCTTTTTCTTTGACAATTCTAGAGAACCAATGAAATAATAAGAAGGCGGAGTAAATGAAGACTTGTGTGAGATGTACGCATCGTTTTGAACGCGACAGTCATAGGATTGATACTTTTAATGCTAATCAAACTAGAATGAAGTTATAGGACTCCTAATCACCTCTTTCTTTGACTATTTTAGGGAACCAATGAAACAATAAGAAGGTCTCTCTAAATTAGAACAAAGTAATAGGACTCCCAATCACCTCTTTCTTTGATAATTTTAGAGAACCAATAAAATAATAAGAATGTCTCCTTAAATGAAGACTTGTGTGAGATGTACGCATCGTTTTTATCGCGATAGTCATGAGAGTGCTACTTTTGATGCTAATCAAACTAGAACGAAGTTATAGGACTCCTAATCACCTCTTTCTTTGAAAATTTTAGAGAACCAATGAAACAATAAGGTCTCCTTAAATGAATACTTGTGTGAGATGTACGCATCGTTTTGAACGCGATAGTCATAGTATTGCTCCTTTTGATACTAATCAAACTAGAACGAAGTTATAGGACTCTTAATCACCTCTTTCATTGACAATTTTAGAGAATCAATGAAACAATAAGAAGGTTTCCCTAAATGAAGACTTGTGTGAGATGTACGCATGGTTTTGAACGCGATAATCATGGGTTTCTCTTTTTGACGCTAATCAGAGTAGAACGAAAAAATACAACTCTTAATCACCTATTTCTTTGTAAATTTAAAACAACAAAATAAATAATAAGACTCATAATAAGACTCAAAATACGCATCGTTTTGGACAAGTTAGTGATGGAATTGCTCCTTTTGATGCTAATTTCAACTAGAACAAATTAATAAGACTCATAATCACCTATATTTTCATAATTTGAGAAAACTAATAAAAAATAAGGTGTCCCTAAATGAAGGCTTGTGTGAGATGTACGGATCGTTTTGAAGGCACTAGTGATATGATTGCTCCTTTTGATGCTAATCAAACTAGAACGAAGTCATAGGACTCATAATCATATCTTTCTTTTACAATTTGAGAGAACAAATAAAATAATAAGAAGGTCTCCTGAATCAAGACTTCTATGAGATGTACGCATCGTTTTTAATTTGAATAGTCATGGGATTTCTCCTTTTGATGCTAATCAAATTAGAATGAAGTAATAAGACTTATAATCACCTATATTTTGACAATTTTAGAAAACTAATGAAAAAATAAAGTGTCCCTAAATGAATGCTTGTGTGAGATGTACGCATCGTTTTGAAGGTACTAGTGATATGATTGCTCCATTTGATTCTAATCAAACTAGAACGAAGTCATAGGACTCATAATCACATTTTCCTTGACAATTTGAGAGAACAAATAAAATAATAAGAAGGTCTCCCTAAATCAAGATTTTTGTGAGATGTACGCATCGTTTTTAACGCAATAGTCATGGGATTGCTCCTTTTGATGCTAATCAAATTAGAACAAAGTAATAGGACTCCTAATCACCCACATTTTGACAATTTGAGAGAACTAATGAAACAACAAGAAGTCCTCCCTAAATGAAGACTTGTGTAAGATGTACGGATCGTTTTGAAGGTACTAGTGATAGGATTGCTCCTTTGAAGCTAATCAAACTAGAATGAAGTCATAGGACTCATAATCGCATCTTTCTTTGACAATTTGAGAGAACCAATCAAACAATAAGAAAGTCTCCATAAATCAAGACTTCTGTGAGATGTACGCATCGTTTTTAACGCGATAGTCATGTGATTGTTCCTTTTGATGCTAATCAAATTAGAACAAAGTAATAGTACTCCCAATAACCTCTTTCTTTGACAATTTTAGAGATCCAATGAAACAATAAGAATGTCTCCTTAATAGAAGACTTGTGTGAGATGTACGCATCGTTTTTATCGCGATAGTCATGAGATTGCTACTTTTGATGCTAATCAATCTAGAACGAAGTTATAGGACTCCTAATCACCTCTTTCTTTGACAATATTAGAGAACCAATGAAACAATAAGGTCTTCTTAAAAGAAGACTTGTGTGAGATGTACGCATCGTTTTGAACGCGATAGTCATAGTATTGCTCCTTTTGATACTAATCAAACTAGAACGAAGTTATAAGACTCCTAATCACTTCTTTCTTTGACAATTTTAGAGAATCAATTAAACAATAATAAGGTCTCCCTAAATGAAGACTTGTGTGAGATGTACGCAAGGTTTTGAACGCGATAATCATGGGTTTCTATTTTTGACGCAAATCAAATTAGAACGAAAAAATACAACTCTTAATCACCTCTTTCTTTGTAAATTTAAAACAACCAATGAAACAATATGAAGGTCTCCTTAATTAAAGACTTGTGTGAGATCTACGCATCATTTTGGACACGTTAGTGATGGAATTGCTCTTCTTGATGCTAATTTCAACTAGAACTAATTAATAGGACTCATAATCACCTATATTTTCACAATTTGAGAAAACTAAAAACAAATAAGGTGTCCCTAAACGTAGGCTTGTGTGAGATGTACGGATCATTTTGAAGGCACTAGTGATATGATTTATCCTTTTGATGCTAATCAAACTAGAACGAAGTTATAGGACTCATAATCACATCTTTCTTTGACAATTTGTGAGAACAAATAAAATAATAAGAAGGTCTCCTAAATCAAGACTTGTGTGAGATGTACGCATCGTTTTTAACACGAATAGTCATGGGATTTCTCCTTTTGATGCTAATCAAATGAGAACGAAGTAATAGGACTTATAATCACATATATTTTGACAATTTGAGAAAACTAATGAAAAAATAAGGTGTCCCTAAATGAATGCTTGTGTGAGATGTACGCATCGTTTTGAAGGCACTAGTGATATGATTGCTCCATTTGATGCTAATCAAACTAGAACGAAGTTATAGGACTCATAATCACATCTTTCTTTGACAATTTGAGAGAACAAATTAAATAATAAGAAAGTCTCCCTAAATCAAGACTTGTGTGAGATGTACGCAACATTTTTAACGCGATTGTCATTGGATTGCTCCTTTTGATGCTAATCAAATTAGAACGAAGTAATAGGACTCCAAATCACCTCTTTCTTTGACAATTTTAGAGAACCAATGAAACAATAAGAATGTCTCCTTAAATGAAGACTTGTGTGAGATGTATGCATCGTTTTTATCGCGATAGTAATGAGATTGCTATTTTTGATGCTAATCAAACTAGAACGAAGTTATAGGACTCCTAATCACCTCTTTCTTTAACAATTTTAGAGAACCAATGAAACAATAAGGTCTCCTTAAATGAAGACTTGTGTGAGATGTACGCATCGTTTTGAACGCGATAGTCATAGTATTGCTCCTTTGACACTAATCAAACTAAAATGAAGTTGTAGGACTCTTAATCACCTCTTTCTTTGAAAATTTAAAACAACCAATGAAAAAATAAGAAGGTCTCCCTAAATGAAGACTTGTGTGAGATGTACGCATGGTTTTGAACGCGATAATCACGGGTTTCTCTTTTTGACGCTAATCAAACTAGAACGAAAAAATACAACTCTTAATCACCTCTTTCTTTGTAAATTTAAAACAACCAATGAAACAATATGAAGGTCTCCCTAAATAAAGACTTGTGTGAGATCTACGCATCGTTTTGGACACGTTAGTAATGGGATTGCTCCTTTTGATGCTAATTTCAACTAGAACGAAGTAATAGGACTCATAATCAGCTATATTTTGATAATTTGATAAAACTAATGAAAAAATAAGGTGTCCCTACATGAAGGCTTGTGTGAGATGTACGGATCGTTTTGAAGGCACTAGTGATATGATTGCTCCTTTTGATGCTAATCAAACTAGAACGAAGTCATAGAACTTATAATCACATCTTTCTTTGACAATTTGAGAGAACAAATAAAATAATAAGAAGGTCTCCCTAAATCAAGAATTGTGTGAGATTTACGCATCGTTTTTAACGCAATAGTCATGGGATTGTTCCTTTTGATGCTAATCAAATTAGAACGAAGTAATAGGACTCCTAATCACCTCTTTCTTTGAATATTCTAGAGAACCAATGAAATAATAAGAAGGCGGAGTAAATTAAGACTTGTGTGAGATGTACGTATCGTTTTGAACGCGACAGTCACCTACATTTTGACAATTTGAGAGAACTAATGAAACAATAATAAGTTCTCCCTAAATGAATACTTGTGTAAAATGTACGGATCGTTTTGAAAGTGCTAGTGATAGGATTGCCCCTTTGATGCTAATCAAACTAGAATGAGGTCATAGGACTCATAATCGCATCTTTCTTTGACAATTTGAGAGAAACCAATGAAACAATAAGAAAGTCTCCATAAATCAAGACTTGTGTGAGATGTACGCATCGTTTTTAGAGCGATAGTTATGGGATTGCTCTTTTTGATGCTAACCAAATTAAAACAAAGTAATAGGACTCCCAATCACCTCTTTCTTTGACAATTTTAGAGAACCAATGAAACAATAAGAATGTCTCCTTAAATGAAGACTTGTGTGAGATGTACGAATTGTTTTTATCGCGATAGCCATGAGATAGCTACTTTTGATGCTAATAAAACTAGAACGAAGTTATAGGACTCCTAATCACCTCTTTCTTTGACAATTTTAGGGAACCAATGAAACAATAAGGTCTCCTTAAATGAAGACTTGTGTGAGATGTACGCATCGTTTTGAACGTGATAGTCATAGTATTGCTCCTTTTGATACTAATCAAACTAAAATGAAGTTATAGGACTCTTAATCACTTCTTTCTTTGACAATTTTAGAGAATCAATGAAACAATAAGAAGGTCTCCCTCAATGAAGACTTGTGTGAGATGTACGCAAGGTTTTGAACTCGATAATCATGGTTTTCCCTTTTTGACACTAATCAAACTAGAACGAAAAAATTCAACTCTTAATCACCTCTTTCTTTGTAAATTTAAAACAACCAATGAAACAATATGAAGGTCTCCTTAAATAAAGACTTGTGTGAGATCTACGCATCGTTTTGGACACGTTAGTGATGGAATTGCTCTTTTTGATGTTAATTTCAACTAGAACAAATTAATAGGACTAATAATCACCTATATTTTCAAAATTTGATAAAACAAATAAAAAAAATAAGGTGTCCCTAAATGAAGGCTTGTGTGAGATGTACGGATCGTTTTGAAGGGACTAGTGATATGATTGCTCCTTTTGATGCTAATCAAACTAGAACAAAGTCATAGGACTCATAATCACATCTTTCTTTGACAATTTGAGAGAACAAAGAAAATAATAAAAAGGTCTCCCTAAATCAAGACTTGTCTGAGATGTACGCATCGTTTTTAACGCAATAGTCATGGGATTGCTCCTTTTGATGCTAATCAAATTAGAACAAAGTAATAGGACTCCTAATCACCTCTTTCTTTGACAATTCTAGAGAACCAATGAAATAATAAGAAGGCGGAGTAAATGAAGACTTGTGTGAGATGTTCGCATCGTTTTGAACGCGACAGTCATGGGATTGCTACTTTTATTGCTAATCAAACTAGAATGAAGTTATAGGACTCCTAATCACCCCTTTATTTGACAATTTTAAGGAACCAATGAAACAATAAGAAGGTCTCCCTAAATGAAGACTTGTGTGAGGTCTACGCATCATTTTGGGAGCTATAGTAATGGGATTGCTCCTTTTGATGCTAATTTTAACTGGTACGAAGTAATAGGACTCATAATCACCTACATTTTGACAATTTGAGAGAACTAATAAAACAATAAGAAGTTATCCCTAAATGAAAACATGTGTAAGATGTACGGATCGTTTTGAAGGTACTAGTGATAGGATTGCCCCTTTGATGCTAATCAAACTAGAATGAAGTCATAGGACTCATAATCGCATCTTTCTTTGACAATTTGAGAGAAACCAATGAAACAATAAGAAAGTCTCCATAAATCAAGACTTGTGTGAGATGTACGCATCGTTTTTAACGCGATAGTCATGGGATTGCTCCTTTTGATGCTAATCAAATTAGAACAAAGTAATAGGATTTCCAATCACCTGTTTCTTTGACAATTTTAGAGAACCAATGAAACAATAAGAATGTCTCCTTAAATGAAGACTTGTGTGAGATGTACGCATCGTTTTTATCGCGATAGTCATGAGATTGCTACTTTTGATGCTAATCAAACTAGAACAAAGTTATAGGACTCCTAATCACCTCTTTCTTAGAAAATTTTAGAGAACCGGTGAAACAATAAGGTCTCCTTAAAATAAGACGTCTGTGAGATGTACGCATCGTTTTGAACGCGATAGTCATAATATTGCTCCTTTTGATACTAATCAAACAAAAATGAAGTTATAGGACTCTTAATCACCTCTTTCTTTAACAATTTTAGAAAATCAGTGAAACAATAAGAAGGTCTCCCTAAATGAAGACTTGTGTGAGATGTACGCATGGTTTTGAACGCGATAATCATGGGTTTCTCTTTTTGACGCTAATCAAACTAGAACGAAAAAATACAACTCTTAATCACCTCTTTCTTTGTAAATTTAAAACAACCAATGAAACAATATGAAGTTCTCCTTAAAAAAAGACTTGTGTGAGATTTACGCATCGTTTTGGACACGTTAGTGATGGAATTGCCCTTTTTGATGCTAATTTCAACTAGAACGAATTAATAGGACTCATAATCACCTATATTTTCACAATTTGATAAAACTAATAAAAAAATAAGGTGTCCCTAAATGAAGGCTTGTGTGAGATGTACGGATCGTTTTGAAGGCACCAGTGATATGATTGCTCCTTTTGATGCTAATCAAACTAGAACGAAGTCATAGGACTCATAATCACATCTTTCTTTGACAATTTGAGAGAACAAATAAAATAATAAGGACTCCTAAATCAAGACTTGTGTGAGATGTACTGTGACGCCCCCAAATTCTAGGACCGCCACTTGGTCTCTCGAATTCGGTTCATCACGTGCTCATGGTAATACATTACGATAATAATAACTAAATATCACACGATCACAGCGAAAAATCTATTCTAGAATAATTTATAATGATTTATTATAATTATTCCCCCAAGTCTCGCAATCTACAGTACTTAATAGATTACATAATAATATCAATTAACGACTTATTACATAACCTAACTTAAGCTTAAACATAATCAAAACCAGTCTTACTACATCATCTTAATACAACATTAAAATATTTAAAACATATAAGAGACAAGCTAATTGGTAGCCTTGCCCTTGCCCTTATCAACGCCCGAAGGTTCGCCATGCTCTGCCTTAACTGAAATGTTTTAGGGAAAGCAAGAATGAGCATAAATTGCCCAGCAAGTAATATATAATAAGGGTGAGTAATAAGATTCCCAATTCTCAAAAAGGTATAACAAGGTTTGATAGTTCAAGGATAACAAGAATATCAACAGTTCTCAATAACAGTCGCCAAGGACAGAATAATATCAATATGATTCAATAATACGTTAATTCAAGATTTTAAATAATTGAATACTGAGCAGTCACTAAGGACTATGAACTTCTACTAGAATTGACAGTAATAAACTGAAAATCCAACAAAAATAGATACAGCAGGTGATCAGCCTAAAGTACCCTCGTTATGCATAACAATCAATCATACTCAAGTGTGCACGTCGGTCCTCCGACAATTATATATTCCCTTCAAAGAAGGTTGTTCTTCTCAGTCAAATACAAGATCCCGCACCAATCAATTAGTTTGGGTTGCTTTCCAATAATATAAGTCTAGCCGAATCAAATGACATAGACACTTTCACAATATTCAAGAACAATACTAAGTTCAACATGAATAATAGCTTTAATGAAATAAGAGTTCAAGTATGCTAATTCAATTCAACCGATTAAGTAGAAAACTAGTTCGCAATATACAAGGATAGAATACTTGCACATTAAAATAGTGTAAGTAAGAGAACTTGCACAATCATAGAT
This sequence comes from Panax stipuleanatus, assembly GCA_020205555.1. Lineage (NCBI taxonomy): Eukaryota > Viridiplantae > Streptophyta > Magnoliopsida > Apiales > Araliaceae > Panax > Panax stipuleanatus. The sequence goes on from JAINUT010001226.1 coordinate 357,159, forward strand.
TTCCTTGCATAAAGTAAATGCGTCGGTTAGGATACTTGCACTTTAAAAGAGTGTAAGTAAGAGAACTTGCCTTTAGCGTAGTTTATCCACGAAAGCGAATCAACACTTTCGAATTCCTATCGTAATACAGTTACGTATATATGATATTCATTAGTCATATAATTAAACTTCACATTTTATCTTCGAATATACGATCAACACATAAGCTAGGTTTTACCTAGCTACACAGTTATATAGAATATAATTTCTATCCTTAACGTTCCTCCTTTAGAGTTTAAACACATTCTCATATCTTACAAGATCGCAATCAATGCTAAATATATTTCATTTTAGCAAGTTACGGCATCCCCTTAAGTTAACCGTCAAAATCGGGTTCAAGTAACATCCTATAATATCACGTAGCATGTATTCATATTTAAAGGATACTTTCATGCTTGTATAACTTTTTCAAATCCAATCGTACATGGTATAGGTTCTTAAGTTAATACTTAAAGCCATTCTGTGACACCCCCAAATCCGGGTACTTCAATTTCCACGGGACTTGGTGTTCACTGTGCAAATATCATCTATCTATCTACCCATAGTAAATGCAAACCATGAAATAAATAGAAATAATCCTCCCCTTATGGGGTTACAACATCTGAAAAGAAATACATCAATCCCAGGTCGTACTTAACCTTAAATATCAAATGCGGAAATATAAATAATTAAATAAGTTTTACACAACTTTAACATAAGTCTGAAACATAAACACATAAAATAAACAACAAGTCTTCATCACTTGTTGACTTTGCCCTTGCCTTTGCTAGTAGAAGGCTCGTCAGACCTTTCGTTCTTAACTGCAATGTTATTATCACGCAAGAGTGAGCACGGTTGCCCACAAGTATAATAATATGACAACAATATAATAACATGCGAGTGAATCAAAGACATCTGAATAAAGAAACTCAACTTTTGACTCGAGGATAACTAACAGGAATCAAAAGAACATCTGAGGGTCATAAGACCTTGAACTATGTCCTAGGTTGTAAAGTGTTTATGCTTTAAACCTTTAACAGTCATAAGACTATGGACTCTACTTCTCGTACTTAGGGGGATCAGCCCTTAGTACCATACTGTGCACAATATCTCAACGCTAAAGCGTAAATAATCCCCTTTACAGGGTTGTTCGTCTCAGTTTTGACATCAGAGTCCGCACCAAAGGAAGTTTGGTTTGGATAAGCTCAATAAGTATTCTAGAATTTGAAGCGTTCATCAACTATGGACTAGTCGAATCAATAAGGGTTCACTAGTCCTATAAGGTTCAACAATAACATCGATATTCAACTTGAATAATAAATTTCAAGAGTATACAATCGAATAAGTGTTGTATAACTGAATCATGCTTTTAAAAGAGTTACAATATGTAATATGAATTTCGAACTGGAACAATTAAGAACACGAGCTTAGTCGATATAGAAACACAAGTCTAAGACTTAATAAATGAATAAATTAGAATTTAGGGAACTTGCTAAATCAATAAGTTAGGGATAGGATACTTGCCTCTTGCACAAGCTACAATTATAATTCACGTTCTTTATTAAACCCTACACATCAATACGTTCACAATACAAATTAATCAATAACTCGATATACGTATCGAATCACACACGTCGGTCTTGAGCACGTTATTGGACTATACAATTAACGATTCAAGTCATGTAATTAACTTATTAATTACTCACGTAATATAAGTTATTAACCTCTTATTATATGTTTAATCATGTCTTTATGTTCATTACATTAGGTTTTAAACCACCTCTTAGAACACACGAACACTTAGCAAAAAAATTTCAAATTTCTGCAAGGGGCGCGGCCGCGCGCCAGTTACCCTTGGGACCAGCGCGGCCGCGCGGCAACGCAGACCCAGATTTCCAGTTCGCGAATGACACACAGAGCAACCCAAATAAATCCAAATTAAACTAACGTAATGAATTTAAGGCTACCCATAAGATATAGAATTTACAGAAACATCATACCATGTTCTAAGCATGCTTTTAACACTTTAAATCACGGAATTACACAAATCACAACATTTAATTTCACTATTTTCAACATTTTATAAAGTTTTGAAAGAAAACAAGAATTCAACGTTACGGATTCGTTATAACACCGAATCCATTCGTTTAACTTTCATTTTGTTCGTTTAAATGTACACAATCACATTCAAGTGTTAATTAAAGTTAAATAAACGCATAAGGTGTGTAAATTTTGTACGTAAGGGCCATATGGGCCATATGTACAATTTTTACACTCTGTAACTTTTGAAAACCCAATTATCAACAAAATTCCATGGTGTGATCACTGAAAGTTATGCATATATGGCATATAATATGTTATGGACATCAATTAATATATATATAGCCATATCATGAACAAGTCATCAATTTAGTCTTTTACAGAAAACTTCAAAGTACGTTAATGGAAGTTTTGAAAACTTAATTAAGACGTAATTACATAAAATTGATCACTGTGATTTATGTATACATGGTATAAAACATGTTATAAACATAATTTAACCCATATAAAACCATATAACCAACAATGATTCAAAATTAACGATTACAGAGAACTTCAAAGTACGTAAAAATAGAAAGCTTAAAACTTAATATAACTGAATTTACCCTTGCTAGTTGGTGAAGATGATTCAAGGATGATGATATAAATTTCTCAAATTCTTCTCCCTCAATCTTTTCTCTCAAAATTCTCTCTGACTCTCTAAGTTTTTATTTCCTCTGATATGAATATATGAATTGATATAGTATATATGTATATAAGTATAATACGTATCATAATATATAATGGGTGAGTGGTTGTCAGTTGGTCCCTTAGTGGGTTAACTGACCAACTCCCCTTAAGGCCTTGTTTGGCTAGCTTTAAGGAATCCATTCTCATTTATTTTAATTAATTTATTATAATATAGTTAATTAATGTCACACCCAATTAAATCAAATAATGCTATTTAAATCAATTAAATAAAATAGCATAAATCTACATTAAATCACATAGTCACATAATTAAAATTCTTATTTATTAATTATGTCTAATCATAAATCTCTAATTAATTAATAAATTAATTAGAATAACATTATGCTTATTAATTAATATATTAATCAAATAAGCTCAATTAAATACATACTTTGAATATAAAAATTCACCACATTAATTTAACTAATGTGACACATATAATTAAATTAATCTACCATAAATTCATCAATTAATTATTTAACTCAATAATTAAATCATCAAAAAATATTTATTTAATTCAATAAATATTCAAAATAAATTACAAAAATCTTGTTTGTCACATCTTTCCCCCCTTAAAAGGATTCTGTCCCCAGAATCACGGTTCAATTAAATTTCGTCCTGTTACATTCTCCCCCCCTTACAAAGATTCTGTCCCCAGAATCGCATAAACAAAAAATTAAGTAAATAAATCTGGGTAATTCTTCATCATATGCTCTTCGAGTTCCCACGTAGCTTCTTCAGCATTGTGGTTCCTCCAAATTACCTTAACAGAAGGTATAATTTTATTTCTGAGGACTTGCTCTTTCCTGTCAACAATCTGAACAGGAATTTCTTCATAGGATAAGTCTTTCTCAAAATGTAGGGGTTCATATTCAATCACATGTTTGTAATCGGGTTTGTAGGGGCGTAAAACTGACACATGAAAGACGTTGTGGACATTCTCAAGCGCCGGAGGTAAGGCTACCTCATACGCAACTTCTCCAATCCTTCGCAGTACTTCAAAGGGTCCAATGAACCTTGGGCTCAATTTTCCCTTCTTACCGAATCTGATCTTCCCCTTCCAGGGAGAGACTTTCAAGAACACATAGCTACCCGATTCAAACTCAACGTTCTTACGGTGTGGATCGGCGTATTTCTTCTGCCTATCCTGAGCTGCTACCAGTCTTGTTCTGATCACTTTGACTATCTCTGCTGTCTGCTGTACCAGTTCTGGACCTAATAGTTGTCTCTCGCCAACTTCATCCCAGTATAGCGGGGTTCTGCATTTTCTTCCGTACAACGCTTCGTAAGGCGGCATGCCAATACTAGCGTGGTAACTGTTGTTGTAACCGAATTCCACAAGCGGTAGGTGATCATCCCAATTTCCTTTAAAATCCATGATGCATGCTCTCAACATATCTTCCAATGTCTGGATCGTTCTTTCACTCTGCCCATCTGTCTGAGGGTGATAAGCCGTACTCATTCTCAACTGTGTCCCCATGCATTCTTGTAGTCGCTTCCAGAAGTTCGATGTGAAGCGCGGATCTCTGTCGGAAACAATTGACACCGGAACTCCGTGCCTCTAAACAATCTCTTTCACATATAGCCTTGCCAACTGGTCTAAGTTGAATCTGATTTTAATCGGAAGGAAGTGTGCGGATTTCGTCAGTCGGTCAACGATAACCCATACTGCGTCGTAGCCTTTCTGAGTCGTCGGAAGGCCAACCACGAAATCCATCGTAATGTGTTCCCATTTCCATTCTGGGATTTCCAGGGGTTGTAGCAAACCACTTGGTCTCTGATGTTCTGCTTTCACTTTCTGACAGGTTAGACACTTTGTAACACACTCAGCAACATCTCGTTTCAAATTCGGCCACCAGAAGTGCTGTCGAAGATCCTGGTACATCTTGGTACTACCGGGGTGAATTGAATACCGTGAGCTATGAGCCTCGCTCAAAATGTCATCCTTAATCTCTGGCACTGACGGTACCCAAACTCTATTCTCAAATCTCAGTAGTCCCTCACTGTCTATCTTGAATCTCGGTTCGGTTCCTTCAGATATCTTTTTCTTAACCTTCTCACATTCTTCGTCCTGAAGTTGAGCTTCCTTAACTTTATCCAATAGGGTTGTACCAGCTTGAATCTGAAACAACTTCTCGTCAATCTCCATCGGATACTTCACTTCCAATTTCAGCTTTTCCATTGCTGAAATTAGTTCCTCCTGAGTAGTCAACATCATCAATTTCTCCCGACCCTTTCTGCTTAAGGCGTCGGCAACCACATTAGCCTTACCCGGATGGTATAAGATTTCACAGTCATAGTCCTTAATTAACTCCAGCCACCTTCTCTGGCGCATATTCAAGTCCTTCTGTGTAAAAATATATTTCAGACTCTTGTGGTCTGTATATATTTCACACTTCTCCCCATAGAGATAGTGTCTCCAAAATTTTAAAGCAAATACCACTGCAGCTAACTCCAAGTCATGGGTCGGATACCCCTTCTCATAGTCTTTCAATTGTCGTGACGCATACGCAATGACCCTGCCGTTTTGCATAAGCACACAGCCAAGTCCTTTATGCGACGCATCACTGTAAACCACAAAATTGCATGTGTCGTCCGAAAGGGATAACACAGGTGCTGAACTCAACCTCCTCTTGAGCTCTTGGAAACTTTCCTCACACTTCTCTGTCCAAACGAATTTCACCGATTTTCTAGTCAAATTCGTTAGCGGAGTTGCGATCTTGGAAAAGTCCTGAATAAATCTTCTATAATAACCCGCCAATCCAAGAAAACTCCTCACCTCCGACGGTGTTTTCGGCTGATCCCAGTTCATCACAGCTTCGACTTTAGAGGGATCTACCGAAATTCCGTCCTTGTCGATCACATGTCCAAGAAATTGCACTCTTTCAATCCAGAATTCACATTTAGAAAATTTGGCGTACAACTTCTCTCTTCTCAACGCCTCTAATGTTAACTTCAGATGTTCTACATGTTCTTCCTTGGTCTTCGAGTATACCAAAATATCGTCGATAAAGACCACCACGAATTTGTCCAAAAACGGCTTGAACACTCCATTCATTAAGCCCATGAATGCTGCAGGAGCATTCGTTAGACCAAATGACATTACCAAAAATTCGTAGTGACCATATCGAGTCCTAAATACTGTCCTTGGGAACATCCTCTGGCCTCACCTTCAGCTGATGATAGCCACTCCTCAAGTCTATCTTTGAAAAGTACCTTGCACCCTTCAATTGGTCGAACAGATCGTCGATCCTCGGTAATGGATATCTATTCTTAATTGTGACCTTATTCAGTTCTCTGTAGTCGATGCAAAGCCGCATCGTCCCGTCCTTCTTCTTCACAAATAACACCGGCGCTCCCCACGGCGATACGCTCGGTTGGATGTACTTCTTGTCCAGTAACTCTTGTAGTTGTACCATTAACTCTTTCATCTCTACCGGAGCCATCCGGTATGGTGCCTTCGATATTGGGGCCGTCCCTGGTGCCAAATCAATCACAAACTCAACCTCTCTGTCTGGCGGAAGTCCTGGCAGATCATCCGGAAATACGTCTAAGAAGTCCCTCACGACTGGTATATCTTCTAATTTTGGGTTTTCTTTACGACTATCGACTATGTAGGCTAAATATCCTACACAGCCTTGTCTTAACAACTTCCTGGCCTGCATCATCGTCAGACAACTCGCTTGTCTAGGCGATTTACTGCCATAAAACACAACCTTTGACGGGGTCATAAGGTTGATACACTTCCTCTGGCAATCAATTACAGCCCCATAATTGACTAGCCAATCCATTCCCAGAATAACATCGAATTCCCCAAGTCTAATCGGGATAAGATTTACGTTCATAATGTTACCCTTAATATCTACTCTACAGTTCTTGTGTACATACTTAACAGGGATTACTTCTCTATTCGCAATCTCTATATTCATGGGGTATTCTAACTCGTCCATAGGAAGTTCTAAGTTCTTAGCAAAGTCATCGGATATAAATGAACAAGTAGCACCCGAATCAAATAGTACATAAGCATTAACTTTATTGATCGGAATGATACCTGACACCACATCGCGAGACTGCACAGCATCCTGCACGGTCATGTTGAAGGTCCTGGCGGTTGGTCGGTTGGTTGCGGTTGGTCCCGTGATAGTTAAAGCACTTCCACCGCTGTTTCCCCTGTTTCCACCTGATCCTTCCCGGACCTTATTCGCTTGCCACCAATAGCTGGCCTCAGATTTCAGCATGAACGTTGCATAGGCGGTTTTCTGGTCCTCTCTGACTCTGGCGACGTCAAAAACTTTTTCCATCTCCATGACCCAGGTTTGAGCTTCTATCGGGTTCATGGTGCCTTTAAACTCTGGCGGTCCCACCGCCTTGAAGTCCTTGAACGTTGTGGTCGGTGGAGCTTGAGGTTGGTTGTTAAGCGCTCCAGCAAGTAAGTTCGCCAACTGCTGAACGGGGTTAGCATTGGCGTCGTTGTTGTTGTTAGTTGACCCTTCTTGGGCCTGTTGACGGTTAGATCGTCTCCTTGGCGGCATTTTACTCTTAAGAAATACGCGTATTAGAACTTTATTCAATCTTTTAAATATCTAAGGCTTAACTTAAACATTTAGACACAATCAGTCAACACATTATCTCAAATAAACTCTGATATATTACTAAATCAAAAGTTTTAACATAATACGATAGCATCACTGCTATTTACATCAACTATCCTGAGATAAAGAATCTACAGGATTTAAAACATAAAATATTCCTCTGTTTATAAACACATTGGAATTTACATTATTAACTACCAGATAGGTTTCACAAAATCAAATGTTCCTATCACTGCCCATTAAGGCGACGAACAGCTTTGCCACGCTCTTCTTCCATAATCCGAGACATCGTCCTGCGATCTAGCATGTACGACGGTAGTCCTTCAAACTGAATTGGGTACCTCATAACCCGATCCTGGGCCTCGTCAATTGCATACTGAAGTATAGAGTACGTCTCTTCAAGCTTGGCCTTCTTCGCCCGACAATTATCTTCTGCGAGATCTGCTCGTCGTGATTCCCTTACCCAAGCCTCCTCTGCTATGGCCAGCCTTGCTGATTTCTCTTTTAGTTCATTCTTCAATTCCTCAATTTCCTCTGACTTCTGCTCGGTTTGGCCCTTCTCGTGAGCCAAATTCCACTCTACATTTCCCAAACGTGTGTGAAGAGCCTCAACCTCTCCATCCCTCAGCTCGATGGTAGACTGTTGAGTAACCGACCGCTCCCTCAGCTCCTGAACAGTCTCCCTCAGCTCCTGAACAGTATCACGTAACTCTATGTTACGGTCATACAGCTCGTCATACATCTCAGCACTGATAGAGCTCGGCGGGAACTCTTCAGGGTCTTCCTCCTCCTCTTCAGCTGCCTCAGCCTGAACTTCAATCTCCTCAGGGTCTTCCTCAGAGTCCTCCTCTGAATTAGACACCGGCACAATCTCCTGACCAATGACTGTGATCAAGGGTGATGGCTCTCGTCGGACTAACTGCTCCCAAACTACGTGGATATCTCGGGGCTCCTCCTCTCTAGCCTCTAGGGGTACAAGGTCCCTGGACTGACTAGGTTCTCCAGCATTCGTCATCCTGACAAATAAAATTTTAAGTTTTAGTAATTACGTGATGCTAATCGAGACTCGAATATATAAGTATAAGCACGTAGCACATAAGGTAAGTTATTATCTTTCTTAGAACTCGATAAGAGTTATCATTACTATGTTCTCGATCTCTAAAAAGGCTACTATCCTAAGGTTTTTCCCCACCTAAGGTTCATAACCTACAGCTCTGATACCAACCTGTGACACCCCCAAATCCGGGTACTTCAATTTCCACGGGACTTGGTGTTCACTGTACAAATATCATCTATCTATCTACCCATAGTAAATGCAAACCATGAAATAAATAGAAATAATCCTCCCCTTATGGGGTTACAACATCTGAAAAGAAATACATCAATCCCAGGTCGTACTTAACCTTAAATATCAAATGCGGAAATATAAATAATTAAATAAGTTTTACACAACTTTAACATAAGTCTGAAACATAAACACATAAAATAAACAACAAGTCTTCATCACTTGTTGACTTTGCCCTTGCCTTTGCTAGTAGAAGGCTCGTCAGACCTTTCGTTCTTAACTGCAATGTTATTATCACGCAAGAGTGAGCACGGTTGCCCACAAGTATAATAATATGACAACAATATAATAACATGCGAGTGAATCAAAGACATCTGAATAAAGAAACTCAACTTTTGACTCGAGGATAACTAACAGGAATCAAAAGAACATCTGAGGGTCATAAGACCTTGAACTATGTCCTAGGTTGTAAAGTGTTTATGCTTTAAACCTTTAACAGTCATAAGACTATGGACTCTACTTCTCGTACTTAGGGGGATCAGCCCTTAGTACCATACTGTGCACAATATCTCAACGCTAAAGCGTAAATAATCCCCTTTACAGGGTTGTTCGTCTCAGTTTTGACATCAGAGTCCGCACCAAAGGAAGTTTGGTTTGGATAAGCTCAATAAGTATTCTAGAATTTGAAGCGTTCATCAACTATGGACTAGTCGAATCAATAAGGGTTCACTAGTCCTATAAGGTTCAACAATAACATCGATATTCAACTTGAATAATAAATTTCAAGAGTATACAATCGAATAAGTGTTGTATAACTGAATCATGCTTTTAAAAGAGTTACAATATGTAATATGAATTTCGAACTGGAACAATTAAGAACACGAGCTTAGTCGATATAGAAACACAAGTCTAAGACTTAATAAATGAATAAATTAGAATTTAGGGAACTTGCTAAATCAATAAGTTAGGGATAGGATACTTGCCTCTTGCACAAGCTACAATTATAATTCACGTTCTTTATTAAACCCTACACATCAATACGTTCACAATACAAATTAATCAATAACTCGATATACGTATCGAATCACACACGTCGGTCTTGAGCACGTTATTGGACTATACAATTAACGATTCAAGTCATGTAATTAACTTATTAATTACTCACGTAATATAAGTTATTAACCTCTTATTATATGTTTAATCATGTCTTTATGTTCATTACATTAGGTTTTAAACCACCTCTTAGAACACACGAACACTTAGCAAAAAAATTTCAAATTTCTGCAAGGGGCGCGGCCGCGCGCCAGTTACCCTTGGGACCAGCGCGGCCGCGCGGCAACGCAGACCCAGATTTCCAGTTCGCGAATGACACACAGAGCAACCCAAATAAATCCAAATTAAACTAACGTAATGAATTTAAGGCTACCCATAAGATATAGAATTTACAGAAACATCATACCATGTTCTAAGCATGCTTTTAACACTTTAAATCACGGAATTACACAAATCACAACATTTAATTTCACTATTTTCAACATTTTATAAAGTTTTGAAAGAAAACAAGAATTCAACGTTACGGATTCGTTATAACACCGAATCCATTCGTTTAACTTTCATTTTGTTCGTTTAAATGTACACAATCACATTCAAGTGTTAATTAAAGTTAAATAAACGCATAAGGTGTGTAAATTTTGTACGTAAGGGCCATATGGGCCATATGTACAATTTTTACACTCTGTAACTTTTGAAAACCCAATTATCAACAAAATTCCATGGTGTGATCACTGAAAGTTATGCATATATGGCATATAATATGTTATGGACATCAATTAATATATATATAGCCATATCATGAACAAGTCATCAATTTAGTCTTTTACAGAAAACTTCAAAGTACGTTAATGGAAGTTTTGAAAACTTAATTAAGACGTAATTACATAAAATTGATCACTGTGATTTATGTATACATGGTATAAAACATGTTATAAACATAATTTAACCCATATAAAACCATATAACCAACAATGATTCAAAATTGACGATTACAGAGAACTTCAAAGTACGTAAAAATAGAAAGCTTAAAACTTAATATAACTGAATTTACCCTTGCTAGTTGGTGAAGATGATTCAAGGATGATGATATAAATTTCTCAAATTCTTCTCCCTCAATCTTTTCTCTCAAAATTCTCTCTGACTCTCTAAGTTTTTATTTCCTCTGATATGAATATATGAATTGATATAGTATATATGTATATAAGTATAATACGTATCATAATATATAATGGGTGAGTGGTTGTCAGTTGGTCCCTTAGTGGGTTAACTGACCAACTCCCCTTAAGGCCTTGTTTGGCTAGCTTTAAGGAATCCCTTCTCATTTATTTTAATTAATTTATTATAATATAGTTAATTAATGTCACACCCAATTAAATCAAATAATGCTATTTAAATCAATTAAATAAAATAGCATAAATCTACATTAAATCACATAGTCACATAATTAAAATTCTTATTTATTAATTATGTCTAATCATAAATCTCTAATTAATTAATAAATTAATTAGAATAACATTATGCTTATTAATTAATATATTAATCAAATAAGCTCAATTAAATACATACTTTGAATATAAAAATTCACCACATTAATTTAACTAATGTGACACATATAATTAAATTAATCTACCATAAATTCATCAATTAATTATTTAACTCAATAATTAAATCATCAAAAAATATTTATTTAATTCAATAAATATTCAAAATAAATTACAAAAATCTTGTTTGTCACACATTCAAGGACACGAACTCATATGGTCTAACATGCTCGCTTTTTAAACACATAAGATTTTCATATAACTTGTGTTAGGCATGCTCATGAGTACTCGTATCGCATATATGTAGCTAGCATTGTTATTATCTTGAAAACATGCTTCGTTTATGCTAAACTTTAATCACGGCAACAAATCATGGTATATATACATGCATGACACATGAATGAGTCTAAGAGTACTATCACATGTGTCCAAATTATCAGATTCTAACTCTCGTCATAACATACCAAAGTTTACGTTCAAAGCTTATACTTTGTTAGTTTAGTTCATTAATAAGGTCTATCATGTCCATGCTTCCTTATGAAACCTATATATATAAGTTAACATGCTTTTCATGCATTTCAAGGCCCTATAAACATGCTCAAAAAGTCAGAATGTATACATGGTCTTTACATGTCAATATCAACCTTCAAAACTTGTATTTTTGTTAGATATGTTCAATAGTGAGGTCTAACATGCTCTTGTCATACTACGAGCCATATATACATAAGTTAATATGTCTTTTATGCATCTCTACCTCATACCGACATGCCTTGAAAAATCAGAATATTAACATGCTTCATATATGTTAACGTTCGTTTAGGAAACTTTAAGTTCGTTTCCAAACTATATGTCGTTTGGTTAACCATGCATGCTAATATACTAAAACATGCTTACATTACCTCATTAGGTTTATATATATGTATTAATCATGCTTTCATGCTTATTTAAACAAAAATCAAACAATTAGTACATAACAGTTTTGTTGCAGAATGCAGAAAACTGCACACAGAGGCCGGCGCTGCGGCGCGGGTGTGACGAACAAGATTTTTGTAATTTAATGTGAATATTTATTGAATTAAATAAATATCAATGATTTAATTATTGAGTTAAATAATTAATTGATGAAATTATGGTAGATTAAATTAATTATATGTGTCGCGTTAGTTAAATTAATGTGGTGAATTTTATATTCAAAGTACGTATTTAATTGAGCTTATTTGATTAATATATTAATTAATAAGCATAATGTTATTCTAATTAATTTAATAATTAATTAGAGATTTAATGATTTGACATAATTAATAAATAAAAATTTTAATTATGTGACTATGTGAATTATTTTGGAATTATGCAATTTTATTTAATTAATTCAAATAGGATTATTGATTAATTAAAAGTTTCATTACGGGAGACATTCTTATTGTTTTATTGGTTTTCTAAAATTATCAAAGACAGAGGAGATAATGAGTCCTATTTACTTTGTTCTAGTTTGATTAGCATCAAAAGGAGCAATCCCATGACTATCACGTTCAAAATAATACGTACATCTCACACAAGTCTTCATTTTGGGAGACATTTTATTGTTTCATTGGTTCTCTAAAATGGTTAAAGAAAGAGGTTATTAGGATTCCAATTATTTTGTTTTAGTTTGATTAGCATCAAAAGTAGCAATTCCATGACTATCATGTTCAAAACGATGCGTACATCTCACAAAAGTCTTCATTTAGAGAGACATTTTTATTGTTTTATCGGTTCTCTCAAATTATCAAAAAAAAGCTAATTAGGAGTCCTATTACTTCGTTCTAGTTTGATTAGCATCAAAAGAAGCAATCCCATAACTATCGTGTTCAAAACGATGCGTACCATCTCACACAAGTCTTGATTTTGGGAGACCTTCTAATTGTTTTATTGGTTCTCTCAAAGTGTAAAAGAAAGATGCGATTAGGAGTCCTCTTACTTCGTTCTAGTTTGATTAGCATTAAAATTTACAATCCCATAATTATCGCATTCAAAATAATGCGTACATCTCACCCAAGTCTTGATTTTGGAAGACCTTCTTATTATTTCATTGGTTCTCCCAAAGAGCAAAAGAAAGAGGCGATTAGGAATCTTATTATTTCGTTCTAGTTTGATTGGCATCAAGAGGAGAAATCCCATGACTATCGCGTTCAAAAAGATGCGTACATCTCACACAAGTATTTTTTTGGGAGACCTTCTTATGTTTCATTGGTTCTCACACAGTGTAAAAGAAAGAAGCGATTAAGAGTCCTATTTGTTCATCCTAGTTTGATAAACATCAAAAGGAGCAATCCCATGGCTATCGCATTCAAAACGATGCATACATATCACACAAGTATTCATTTAGGAAGACCTTATTGTTTCATTTCTTCTCTCAAATTGCATAAGAAATAGGTGATTAGAAGTCCTGTTACTTAGTTCTAGTTTGATTAGCATCACAAGAACCAATTCCATGAATATCATATTCAAAATGATGCGTATATCTCACACAAGTCTTTATTTTAGAAGACCTTCTTATTATTTCATTGGCTCTTTCAAATTATCACAGAAAGAGTCGATTAGGAGTCCTATTACTCTATTCTAGTTTGATTAGCATCACAAGGAGTAATCCCATGACTATCGTATTCAAAACGATGAGTACATCTCACACAAGTTTTAATTACGGGAGACATTCTTATTATTTTTTTGGTTCTCTAAAATTGTCAAAGACAGAGGAGATTATGAGTCATATTTACTTTGTTCTAGTTTAATTAGCATCAAAAGGAGCAATCCCATGACTATCACGTTCAAAAGAATACGTACATCTCACACAAGTCTTCATTTTGGGAGACATTTTATTGTTTCATTGGTTCTCTAAAATGGTTAAAGAAAGAGGTTATTAGGATTCCAATTAATTCGTTTTAGTTTGATTAGCATCAAAAGTAGCAATTCCATAACTATCATGTTCAAAATGATGCGTACATTTCACACAAGTCTTCATTTAGAGATAGATTCTCATTGTTTCATCGGTTCTCTCAAATTGTCAAAAAAAGAGCTAATTAGGAGTTCTATTACTTCGTTCTAGTTTGATTAGCATCAAAAGGAGCAATCTCATAACTATCGTGTTCAAAACGATACGTACCATCTCACACAAGTCTTGATTTTGGGAGACCTTGTAATTGTTTCATAGGTTCTCTCAAAGTGTAAAAGAAAGATGCGATTAGGAGTCTTATTACTTCGTTCTAGTTTGATTAGCATTAAAATTAGCAATCCCATAATTATCGTGTTCAAAACAATGCGTACATCTCACACAAGTCTTAATTTTGGGAGACCTTCTTATTGTTTCATTAGTTCTCTCATAGTGCAAAAAAAAGAGGCGATTAGGATTCCTATTATTTTGTTTTAGTTTGATTAGCATTAAGAGGAGCAATCCTATGACTATCGCGTTCAAAACGATGCGTACATCTCACACAAGTCTTCATTTAGTAAGATATTTTTATTGTTTCATTTGTTCTCTCAAATTTTATAAAAAAAAAATAGGTGATTATGAGTCATATTACTTCATTCTACTTTGATTAACATCAAAAGGAACAATCACATGAATATTGTGTTCAAAACGATGCGTACATCTCACACAAGTCTTCATTTAGTGAGGATTTTGTATTGTTTCAGTGGTTCTCTCAAATTTTTAAAGAAAGTGGAAATTAAGAGTCCTATTAATTCATTTTGGTTTGATTAGCATCAAAAGGAGCAATCTCATAACTATCGCGTTCAAAATAATATGTACATCTCACATATTACTTCATTGGTTCTTTCAAATTGTCAAAGAAACAGGTGATTATGAGTCCTATTACTTCGTTCTAGTTTAATTAGCATCAAAAGGAGCAATTCCATAACAATCTCGTTCAAAGCGATGCGTACATCTCACACAATCTTGATTTTGGGAGTCCTTCTTATTGTTTCATTGGTTCTCTCACAGTGTAAAAGAAAGAAGCGATTAAGAGTCCTATTAGTTCGTCCTAGTTTGATAATCATCAAAAGAGAAATCCCATGACTATCGCATTCAAAACGATGCGTACATTTTATACAAGTCTTCATTTAGGAAGTCCTTATTGTTTCATTTCTTCTCTCAAAATGTCAAAAAATAGGTGATTAGAAGTCCTGTTACTTCGTTATAGTTTGATTAGCATCAAAAGGAGCAATCTCATGAATATCGCATTAAAAATGATGCGTACATCTCACACAAGTCTTTATTTTGGAAGACCTTTTTATTGTTTCATTGCTTCTCTCAAATTGTCAAAGTTCAAAACGATGAGTACATCTCACACAAGTTTTCATTACAAGAGACATTCTTATTGTCTTATTGGTTCTCTAAAATTAACATAGATAGAGGAGATAAGGAGTCCTATTTACTTTGTTCTAGTTTGATTAGCATTAAAAGGAGCAATCCTATGACTATCACGTTCAAAACGATGTGTATATATCTCACACAAGTCTTCATTTTGGGTGACCTTTTATTTTTTCATTGGTTCTCTTATATGGTTAAAGAAAGAGGTGATTAGGATTCCTATTAATTCGTTTTAGTTTAATTAGCATTAAAATTTGCAATTCCATGACTATCATGTTCAACACGATGCGTACGTCTCACACAAGTCTTCATTTAGGGAGACATTCTTATTGTTTTTCGATTCTCTCAAAGTGTAAAATAAAGATGCAATTAGGAGCCCTGTTACTTCGTTCTAGTTTGATTAGCATTAAAATTAGGAATCCCATAATTATCGCATTCAAAAAGATGCGTACATGTCATACAAGTCTTGATTTTGGGAGACCTTCTTATTGTTTCATTGGTTCAGTGTGTAAAAGAAAGAGGCGATTAGGATTCCTATTATTTCTTTCTAGTTTGATTAACATGAAGAGGAGCAATCCCATGAATATCGCGTTTAAATTGATACGTACATCTGACATAAGTCTTCATTTAGGGAGACCTTTTTATTGTTTCAGTGGTTCTCTCAAATTTTCAAAGAAAGTGGAGATTAGGAGTCCTAGTAATTTGTTTTAGTTTGATTAGTATCAAAAGGAGCAATCTCATAACTATCGCGTTCAAAATGATGTGTACATCTCATACATGTCTTGATTTTGGAATATCTTATTATTATTTTATTGGCTCTCTAAAATTGTCAAAGAAATAGGCGATTATGAGTCCAATTACTTCGTTCTAGTTTGATTAGCATCAAAAAGAGCAATCCCATAACAATCGTGTTCAAAACGATGCGTACATCTCACACAAGTCTTAATTTTGGAGATCTTCTTATTGTTTCATATTTTTATCTCACAGTGTAAAAGAAAGAAGCGATTAAGAGTCCTATTACTTCGTCCTAGTTTTCTAAACATAAAAAGGAGCAATCCCATGACTATCGCATTCAAACGATGCGTACATCTCACACAAGTCTTCATTTAGGAAGACCTTATTATTGTTTCATTTTTTTCTCTCAAATTGTCAAAGAAATAGGTGATTAGGAGTCCTGTTACTTCGTTCTAGTTTGATTATCATCAAAAGGAGCAATCCCATAAATATCGCGTTCAAAAGGATGCGTACATCTCACACATGTCTTTATTTTAGTAGACCTTCTTATTGTTTCATTGGTTCTCTCAAATTATCAGAGAAAGAGGCGATATAGAGTCCTATTACTCAGTTCTAGTTTGATTAGCATTAGAAGGAGTAATTCCATGACTATCGTGTTCAAACCGATGAGTACATCTCACACAGGTTTTCATTACGGAGACATTCTTATTGTTTTTTTGGTTCTCTAAAATTGTCAAAGACATAGGAGATTAGGAATCCTATTTACTTTGTTCTAGTTTAATTTGCATCAAAAGGAGCAATCCCATGACTATCACATTCAAAACAATGCGTACATCTCACACAAGTCTTCATTTTTGGAGACCTTTTATTGTTTCATTAGTTTTCTAAAATGGTTAAAGAAAGAGGTGATTAGGATTCCTATTAATTCGTTTTAGTTTGATTAGCATCAAAAGTAGCAATTCCATGACTATTATGTTCAAAACGATGCGTACATATCACACAAGTCTTCATTTAGATAGACATTCTTATTATTTTATCGGTTCTCTCAAATTGTCAAAGAAAGAGCTGATTAGGAGTCCTAGTACTTCGTTATAGTTTGATTAGCATCAAAAGGAACAATCCCATAACTATCGTGTTCAAAACGAAGCGTACCATCTCACACAAGTCTTGAATTTGGTAGACCTTCTAATTGTTTTATTGGTTCTCTCAAAGTGTAAAAGAGAGATGCATTTAGGAGTCCTATTACTTCGTTCTATTTTGATTAGCATTAAACCTAGCAATCCCATAATTATCGCGTTCAAAACGATGCGTACATCTCACACAAGTCTTCATTTAGGGAGACGTTTTCATTGTTTAAGTGGTTCTCTCAAATTTTCAAAGAAAGTGGAGATTAGGAGTCATATTAATTCGTTTTAGTTTTATTAGCATCAAAAAGAGCAATCATATAACTATCACGTTAAAAATAATGTGTACATCTCGTACATGTCTTGATTTTGGAATACCACCTTATTATTTATTGGTTCTCTCAAATTGTCAAACAAATACACGATTATGAGTCCTATTATTTTATTCTAGTTTGATTAGCATCAAAAGAAGCAATCCCATAACAATCACGTTCAAATAAATGCGTACATCTCACACAAGTCTTGATTTTGGGAGACCTTCTTATTGTTTCATTGGTTATCTCACAGTGTAAAAGAAAGAAGCGATTAAGAGTCCTATTAGTTCGTCATAGTTTGATATACATCAAAAGAAGCAATCCCGTGACTATCGCATTCAAAACGATGCGTACATCTCACACAAGGATTCATTTAGGAAGACATTCTTATTGTTTTATTTCTTCTCTCAAATTATCAAAGAAATAGGTGATTGAGAGCCTTGTTACTTCGTTCTAGTTTTATTAGCATCAAAAGGAGCAATCACATGATTCTCGTGTTCAAAACGATGCATACATCTCACACAAGTCTTCATTTAGGGACACCTTTTTATTGTTTCAGTGGTTCTCTGAAAATTACAAAGAAAGTGGAGATTAGGAGTCCTAGTAATTTTTTTTAGTTTGATTAGCATCAAAAAGAGCAATCCCATAACTATCGCATTCAAAACGATGTGTACAGCCCACACATGTCTTTATTTTGGAATACCTTCTTATTATTTAATTGGTTCTCTCAAATTGTCAAAGAAATAGGTAATTATGAGTTCTATTACTTCTTTCTAGTTTGATTAGAATCAAAAGGAGTAATCCCATAACAACCGCGTTCAAAACGATGCGTATATCTCACACAAGTCTTGATTTTGGGAGACCTTCTTATTGTTTCATTGGTTCTCTCAAAGTGTAAAAGAAAGAAGCGTTTAGGAGTCCTATTACTTCATGCTAGTTTGATTAGCATTAAATTTAGCAATCCTATAATTATCGCATTCAAAACGATGCGTACATCTCACACAAGCCTTGATTTTGGGAGACCTTCTTATTGTTTCATTGGTTCTCTCAAAGTGCAAAAGAAAGAGGGAATTAGGAATCCTATTATTTCGTTCTAGTTTGATTGGCATCAAGAGGAGAAATCCTATGACTATCGCATTCAAAACGATGCATACATCTCACACAAGTATTTGTTTGGGAGACCTTCTTATGTTTCATTGGTTCTCACACAGTGTAAAAGAAAAAAGCGATTAAGAGTCCTATTTGTTCGTCCTAGTTTGATAAACATCAAAGGAGAATCCCATGACTATCGCATTCAAAACGATGCGTACATATCACACAAGTATTCATTTAGGAAGACCTTTTTATTGTTTTATTTCTTCTCTCAAATTGCATAAGAAATAAGTGATTAGATGTCATGTTACTTCTTTCTAGTTTGATTAGCATCAAAAGAACCAATTCCATGAATATCACGTTCGAAACGATGCGTACATCTCATACAAGTCTTTATTTTTGAAGACCTTCTTATTGTTTCATTGGTTCTTTCAAATTATCACAGAAAGAGTCGATTAGGAGTCTTATTACTCTGTTCTAGTTTGATTAGCATCACAAGGAGTAATCCCATGACTATCGCATTCAAAACGATGAGTACATCTCACACAAGTTTTCATTACGGGAGACATTCTTATTGTTTTATTGGTTTTCTAAAATTATCAAAGGCAGAGGAGATAATGAGTCCTATTTACTTTGTTCTAGTTTGATTAGCATCAAAAGGAGCAATCCCATGACTATCACGTACAAAATAATACGTACATCTCACACAAGTCTTCATTTTGGGAGACATTTTATTGTTTCATTGGTTCTCTAAAATGGTTAAAGAAAGAGGTTATTAGGATTCCAATTATTTTGTTTTAGTTTGATTAGCATCAAAAGTAGCAATTCCATGACTATCATGTTCAAAACGATGCGTACATCTCACAAAAGTCTTCATTTAGAGAGACATTTTTATTGTTTTATCGGTTCTCTCAAATTATCAAAAAAAAGCTAATTAGGAGTCCTATTACTTCGTTCTAGTTTGATTAGCATCAAAAGAAGCAATCCCATAACTATCGTGTTCAAAACGATGCGTACCATCTCACACAAGTCTTGATTTTGGGAGACCTTCTAATTGTTTTATTGGTTCTCTCAAAGTGTAAAAGAAAGATGCGATTAGGAGTCCTCTTACTTCGTTCTAGTTTGATTAGCATTAAAATTTACAATCCCATAATTATCGCATTCAAAATAATGCGTACATCTCACCCAAGTCTTGATTTTGGAAGACCTTCTTATTATTTCATTGGTTCTCCCAAAGAGCAAAAGAAAGAGGCGATTAGGAATCTTATTATTTCGTTCTAGTTTGATTGGCATCAAGAGGAGAAATCCCATGACTATCGCGTTCAAAAAGATGCGTACATCTCACACAAGTATTTTTTTGGGAGACCTTCTTATGTTTCATTGGTTCTCACACAGTGTAAAAGAAAGAAGCGATTAAGAGTCCTATTTGTTCGTCCTAGTTTGATAAACATCAAAAGGAGCAATCCCATGGCTATCGCATTCAAAACGATGCATACATATCACACAAGTATTCATTTAGGAAGACCTTATTGTTTCATTTCTTCTCTCAAATTGCATAAGAAATAGGTGATTAGAAGTCCTGTTACTTAGTTCTAGTTTGATTAGCATCACAAGAACCAATTCCATGAATATCATATTCAAAATGATGCGTATATCTCACACAAGTCTTTATTTTAGAAGACCTTCTTATTATTTCATTGGCTCTTTCAAATTATCACAGAAAGAGTCGATTAGGAGTCCTATTACTCTATTCTAGTTTGATTAGCATCACAAGGAGTAATCCCATGACTATCGCATTCAAAACGATGAGTACATCTCACACAAGTTTTCATTACGGGAGACATTCTTATTGTTTTATTGGTTTTCTAAAATTATCAAAGACAGAGGAGATAATGAGTCCTATTTACTTTGTTCTAGTTTGATTAGCATCAAAAGTAGCAATTCCAAGACTATCATGTTCAAAACGATGCGTACATCTCACACAAGTCTTCATTTAGAGAGACATTTTTATTGTTTTATCGGTTCTCTCAAATTATCAAAAAAAGAGCTAATTAGGAGTCCTATTACTTCGTTCTAGTTTGATTAGCATCAAAAGAAGCAATCCCATAACTATCGTGTTCAAAACGATGCGTACCATCTGTGACGCCCCCAAATCCACGTTCCTTCGAAACCTCGGATTCGGTGCAGTCACGATACTATTAACGCCAAACTATTATATCTTTTATTCATTACTAAAAGAATACATCTTTACTTATTACAATTTAGAATATAAATTCTATTCATATCCAAGATCTCGTCTTTAACATCATATTCGATGTTACTAAAATGCGGAATAATTTAAACTTTTTCAATCCTCCTTGAATAAAATCTTTATTGATTTCATAACTTTGATACCGATTACAAATCTTGAATCAACTATATAATATGATTCCTTCTTATCTGAGTTATCGTATAAACATTAACAACTCAACTCGATATCCTCTATGTATTAATTAATACATTCTTACAATGTAACAAGTATTAAACAGTGTAAGCAACTATCGAGTACATCATCTAGAATCTAAATATGGTCCAGACAATAATCTAAGTAATATTCTTCAATGCGATACTATCTATCTTTATCAATCAAGAAGCACGAAATCTTTACCGTGAATCCTTAACCTGCAAAAGTGGTTATTTGCAAGAGTGAGCTCGACAGCTCAGCAATTCTAACAGTCCTCATGCATCACATAGCATATAACATCATACTCAGTTCATGCATTTATAAATTGTTTATATTTACTACGCATGTCACTTCTCACATAACAAGTATATCATCAAAGATTAACTTTCAATCTCATTTATATCTCATATACAGTTCATATATAAGTTCACATTATCACAGCATAATATAATTCAACTAACAGTTATTGAATTCATATATCAAATAGGAACTGAAAGACTTGCCTGATTCGTAGTTTAACAACTACGACTTAACTGCTTAAGAATCTCTGCACTTTGTGTAATCCTACACAGTTATATTAATTATAGAGATCACACCCATCAGTTATACACTTCCATACATTCTCAATATAATAATAAGTATTACATTGTTGTCTAGCTTGGTTCTTAGAACCTTGTTTCACTTTCTTAACATACTCCTATAATAGCTAGTATAGGTATCCTTTTAATATCAACATTCATACACCTTTACTCGACTCGCTATGTGTTCGACATGTATTTAAAGCTCATGGATACATGATCTATATTGCTTTCATGTTTCTCAAACCTTATCGAAACCATTACATTCAAACTTTTCTAAGTTTCACCTTTCAAAATCCTTGTCATATTTTAAACTAGGCATGCAAGGTTATTATGTTTATCATATAGTCATAAACCAGTAGGGGTCAGACCATGATTTGCAGTTTAAGTAATAATACAAGTCTACTACAAAATCAAGAACAAACAGACTGCACAAATCCTAAAAACAGGATGGCGCAGCTGCGCAGGTATTGGCCTTAAGAGTGGCGCAGCTGCGCCACTCACTGGTCAAACCAGAAATGACCTTTCATTCTGCTGGACAACCCGAGGTCATTCACTAGCATTCAGATTACTGATATCCATTACGTACCTATATCTATAGGGTCATTAACTCAAGTTTGAAACCTAGCATGCACATTCAAATCTAATTCAAAGTTACATGGTTTTCATGTCGGACTTTCATATACCTTAAGTAATTCAAGTCCATACTTCAAGGCCAACTACTGAGGTCATACAATCATCCTTAAAAATCAGAACATACACACCATATGTATATGTCAAGGTTCGTTTATAAAACTTTAAGTCTATTTTCAAACTACAAGTCTTTTCTATCAATAATGTATGGTAGTGTGATTAACACCTTAAACATGTATTTCATGTTAATATAAACCATACTATCGGGTTCACAAAATCAGAATATAAACATGACTTATATTCGCCAAAATTCGTTTATAAAACCTTAAGTTTATTTTCAAAACTATAACTTCATCGTTCACGTAAGCGATCTGAATATAATATGCACATACTAGTTTAACAAGTCCATATATATGTATTAATCATACCAGCATGCTTGTCCTAATTTCTTTCAATATCTATCACTTAGCAGACATCAAGCAGGAACAAAATCTGCAGAAACTGGGATCAGGAACCGGCGCAGCTGCGCAGCTCCCCAGTTCAAAACTGGCGCAGCTGCGCAGGGCCTTGCCCAACTCAAGTCTGGTACCGGCGCAGCTGCGCTGCTGGCCAGTACAAAACTGGCGCAGCTGCGCAGTTGGTCGGCCAGAAACAGAGCAGCTTTCTGCTCGGCAGACTGCAACCCAACTCACAAATTTCCTACGAAATTCATTTCTAGACATGCTACATTATAGAGCTAACATGCATAGCAACTTATATAAGACTCAACAAGCATTTATCAAACAAATTATCAGTCAATACATGCTTACTTCAAGAATCAAGAATTTATAAATTTTTCAGAAAATGAAAAGCATGAATAGGGATTACCTTTGCTAATACAATTTCTTGGTTTCTTTCACAATAACACTACACTCACTCTCTATAAATTCCTTAGCCAATACAACTCTCAGCAAATGCAATGAAGAAGCTGAGAGTCTTATTTATAGAAGAATTGATACATAGATATTGCAATAATCCTCCAAACCAATCCCATGGGTTGAGCAAGTGTCTAATGGTTCATGTAGATTAGGTAGAAGGTTGGTGAATCCCATCATTATCTCCACTCCCCCATAATCATAAGCTATACATTGCTGAGTTTGAGAAAAATATAGAGTAGTAGCCATGTGGTGTTCACGTGAAGGAGAAGAAGAGGAGGGACTCTAATATTGGGACAAGCTCATTTTCAGCAATATCAACTTGCAAATTTAAAATACAATGCTTATGTTTTACATATATATACATATAGTATATACTTAAGTCACAAGTCCACTTCAAAATACAATGTAACAAATAGGTACATATACACCAACATATAATCCATGTACATTTTACTAATACCGAATGTAAATCTATTGGGTATTATTCATTATCACAACAGTTCATCCCACCGGATATAATTCTTTCGGGTATCATCACAGTGTATTGTCTCCTTTATTATTAAATTCAATAATTGTTACCATATATTTATGATATATTATTTTATTGTATACTTAATATACACATTGTCACACCCACATTTCATGTACCTATTACAACTCAATAACTTTACTATATAGTTTATATTCATATATAGCATAGTCGCATTGCACTTTATACTTCGCATAACATATAGTTAACTATCATACGTTATACTTTAATATCGCATGGTTGCACATAGAAATTAATAAATTACTTATCTTATCAATTAATTAATAATAATATTAATTAATCCATTTCTCATTAATCCATGGAATTATAATTCCCACGCTAATTGATTAACACTTTATATGATTTATTATCACGTTAAATAAATATAAATCTTTTTATATTTATAAATCATTTACTCATTAATCATATTATCAAATAATTACTTGATAATAGTATATTGTTCATAACAATAATTAATATTAGAAGACAATTTTTTCTCATCACAAATCCGATTATACTTATAATCGATTTCCTTATTATTATACTATCACTAGCCATAATAATTTAACATACTATCATAACAACAATTAACAATTAATTTAGATTAATTGTTTAATTAATAATTCCTCCATCATTAAATTAGTCAATTCATTACTGAATCTATTATTGTGCCACACAAGGCATCTCTCACAAGCTCAATCTTAAGCTTATCAT
The DNA here is from genome assembly GCA_020205555.1 of Panax stipuleanatus. Lineage (NCBI taxonomy): Eukaryota > Viridiplantae > Streptophyta > Magnoliopsida > Apiales > Araliaceae > Panax > Panax stipuleanatus. The sequence continues at coordinate 381,841 of JAINUT010001226.1, forward strand.
TATTCTCATCACTTACTCATTTCTCACCACATTACTACTTATAACATGTTCAATTAAATTAGAACTATTAAATCCAAGGTCCACATATAAATATTTTACAAATCGAATATTCAAATATTATATATAACCTTTACGGAAATATAATAACTCAAGCTATTAAAATATTAAATTACTTCAATTAATTATACTTATAATAAGTATAACCTTTACGCTTATAATATTTAATATATACTCTATTAATTATTCCAATAATAATATTCACGATCAAATAATAACTTAAGTTATTTAATATATTAAAATAACTTAGTTTCCTTTCATTAATTAAACTCCCTTGAAAAATACATTAGAAATTATGTATTTTGTCATATCATAAAATATTATGTTTTCTCCAAATAAGCACATTCGTTATTAGAAAATAGTTTACTTATTGTCTCATGATATTATTCTTAATATAATATCAAATAACTATATGTACGACACATGTACATATATTATATATATAAAATAGATAATAAGTTTATTTTCTATTATAATAAATTGTTTCCATCAATTTAATTACATATAGCAAATACGTTTTAATATATTTACTATATTAACCAATCACACCTCATACAAAACATATAAGGTAATATTATTATTCAAAAATAACATTTCCTCCTTTTATTAAAATAATTCAATATTAGAAATTATTTTAATATCCTTTATTAGAAATATATAATAACTATTTCTCTTTCTTTTCTATAAATTGTTCCCCAAAATAATTTCTTCAATATACATTTAATCATATAATGATTTCCATCTCCCTTTAATAACGTATATATATTTAACGTTATTCGCACATTAAACTTTCTCACATATTACCACTCTAAGTAATATATATAAAAAGTATCAACTATAATTACATATTCAACACACATATTAATTCACTCCTTTACTTAAGTAAATTAAACATTGTACTATATCATCATAGTTAATTAAGATTCAATACTGACATTATATTATTCCATAATATAACTCACAACTTATATTAACTAATATTTATTCTTATTAGTTAATTCCTTAACTAACTCATGCTTCACTATCCAAACCTATTCATAGATAGCTTAAGTGCTATTAATAACTTATATTATAAACATACTAGTTATTAATACACATACACAAGAATATGATGATTTATACATTAAGGATATTTAATGTCACCAACTTACTATAATAAAATAATTCTATAAATTATTTAATATCGATAGGAATTTATCCACCTCCTTTATCTCAACTGAATCGTCTCTACGCTAAATAACAAATATATATTAATAATATATTTATAAATCACAAAAACACATATTACATAGTCCATATTACCCTATGTAATATAAGACCACATACCTCATATCACATATATATATATATATTTTTATTCGAACCCATCTCACGGTTTAAGAATTTTATTTATTAAATCCTTATTTAATAATATCTGAAAATTCGGGTTCTTACATCCTCTCCCCCTTATAAGGATTCCGTCCTCGGAATCACCGAAACTTCCTCTACTCGGTGTTATTCCGATTATTACATATTCTCTTGAATAATTTTATTCATTCTCTTTTCAGAAGTTTTATTATTATAACTTTCTCAATCTCATTCTACCACTTTCTCCTTTCTAAGGAACATTCTACTTACTACATTCATCCTTTAGAAGAATAAGAATCTTCCACGATTTTTCAATATCGGGAAGTAGTATGAATAACTCAGATTCCAATTTATGCTGAGGGGTCACAAGACCGTGAACTTTTCTCCAGGTTTACTAATGCTTCAACACAATTCTTCACACCGCAAACCAGAGTGTTTATCAATCACAAAGACTGAAAACACCCTCCACGCGTACTCTAGGTGGCCAACCTATTGTACCACTATGTTGGGCCGCAACGTAGTGTTTTGTAACGACTATATGCGTTACGCTCGGAACCATTGTCCCCGAAAACATATCCCCTTTATAGGGTTGTTCACCTCAGCTTTTCAACGTCAAAATCCGCACCAGAGCAATCTGGTTTGGCATACATACACAAGAATACTTGAATTCTATAATCCCTTTCCAACAGTCGTCTAGCCGAATCAAATAGCTTAGACTCTCATCAACAATTCGGACATCAATCGAAATAATTTAGTCAACTTAATTGACCTTCTTTATAATTTACAAGAAAACCAAAAATTCTTTTATGACGTCATGATACCATACTAGATTAGTAGTACGTTGAGGATTCTGCCATTTTATGACTTTGTCATATTACAACATACCATAGTGGGCTGACGATCTTTCGATCACAACCACACTAGGTTCGATTGCATTGATGACTCCATCGTTTACCATTCTACATCATATCAAATGATGCACAAGGTTAAAATATATTTTGAAAGATTGTCAAATCATTTTTGTCTTAGCCGAAACAAATAGCGTAGACAATACAAATAACGGTGTTGTTTTAAAACTCATTAGTTCAGTTACCTGACCCAATGTTTTCTCAAGAAAACCGAAGTGCAAACACTAGCACGAAGTCAATAAATTTTGAAAATCTAGCATAGCTAGAGGATTTAGGAAAATCCAATTTCTCCATCGCTTCAATCTCTTACCACCATCAATGCTTACTATCCAAAACTCTTATATATATATCTATTCTCAGTACAGTTCACCAACTTACCACACCATGGAAGTTCAGGAACTTACCATAATCATATGGGTTGAGGAACTTATCCTAGTCAGACTAAAATCGTCCATTCGCTGAGGGGTCCCACCATACGATTATGAGTCACGAACTTGTCATAGGCATGAGTCTTAAGAACATCGCACCTAATCTTAATATTATCTAATTATATCTTAGAAATCTCTATCCTATCAAATAAACATGAGAAAAGAATCACATTTCCGTCATATGTATAATGATACCGCGACACTAACATTCCAACGATTATCAATGTGACGCACTCAGTGCAAGCACAGAACTTCTGCCCATACAAAAGTTTGCACAACTAAGCCATCACATGAGTCCTCAATGGAATTCCAACACTTAACCATATCTTACTCTATCACTTTGCTCATTACGAGCTTTCTACGTTTCACCACATACAACTCCTCATGAGTTCATCTCGTACTTTATCATAGTACATTCTCTTATAGCATCAAGCTATACATACTTAGTCATTACAGACTATCTATCATTTTACAATTCAATCTGATCATGTCGTGATCATCACTATACCTTAGGGTTCTTTCCCTATTATCAACCAAACTCCATCTGAGTTTATTCTTACTATCTTTGTCATATACATCTTATAGACATCATTCTTAACATTTTTATTACCGGAGTTAGGAAACTCCTGATTCTCATTCTCTAGATACTTCGAGATTCTTCTTTGAATCTTCACGTATATATTTTAATCTTATCTTTTCATTCTCTCAGGTTATAGTCTAAGGTACACTACCTAAGGTTTATAACCTACAGCTTTGATACCAACCTGTGACGCCCCCAAATCCACGTTCCTTCGAAACCTCGGATTCGGTGCAGTCACGATACTACTACGCCAAACTATTATATCTTTTATTCATTACTAAAAGAATACATCTTACTTATTACAATTTAGAATATAAATTCTATTCATATCCAAGATCTCGTCTTTACATCATATTCGATGTTACTAAATGCGGAATAATTAAACTTTTTCAATCCTCCTTGGATAAATCCTTTATTGATTTCATAACTTTGATACCGATTACAAATCTTGAATCAACTATATAATATTGATTCCTTCTTATCTGAGTTATCGTATAAACATTAACAACTCAACTCGATATCCTCTATGTATTAATTATACATTCTTACAATGCAACAAGTATTAAACAGTGTAAGCAACTATCGAGTACATCAGCTAGAATCTAATAATGGTCCAGACAATAATCTAAGTAATATTCTTCAATGCGATACTATCTATCTTTATCAATCAAGAAGCACGAAATCTTTACCGTGAATCCTTAATCTGCCAAAAGTGGTTATTTGCAAGAGTGAGCTCGACAGCTCAGCAATTCTAACAGTCCTCATGCATCACCATAGCATATAACATCATACTCAGTTCATGCATTTATAAATTGTTTTATATTTACTACGCATGTTCACTTCTCACATAACAAGTATATTCATCAAAGATCAACTTTCAATCTCATTTATATCTCATATACAGTTCATATATAAGTTCACATTATCACAGCATAATATTAATTCAACTAACAGTATTGAATCATATATCAAATAGGAACTGAAAGACTTGCCTGATTCGTAGTTTAACAACTACGACTTAACTGCTTTAGAATCTCCTGCACTTTGTGTAATCCTACACAGTTATATTAATCATAGAGATCACACCCATCAGTTATACACTTCCATACATTCTCAATATAATAATAAGTATTACATTGTTGTCTAGCTTGGTTCTTAGAACCCTTGTTTCACTTTCTTACATACTCCTATAATAGCTAGTATAGGTATACTTTTAATATCAACATTCATACACTTTACTCGACTCGCTATGTGTTCGACATGTATTTAAAGCTCATAGATACATGATCTATATTGCTTTCATGTTTCTCAAACCTTATCGAAACCATTACATTCAAACTTTTCTAAGTTTCACCTTTCAAAATCCTTGTCATATTTTAAACTAGGCATGCAAGGTTATTATGTTATACATATAGTCATAAACCAGTAGGGGTCAGACCATGATTTGTAGTTTAAGTAATAATACAAGTTTACTACAAAATCAAGAACAAACAGACTGCACAAATCCTGAAAACAGGATGGCGCAGCTGCGCAGGTATGGCCTTAAGAGTGGCGCAGCTGCGCCACTCACTGGTCCAAACCAGAAATGACCTTTCATTCTGCTGGACAACCCGAGGTCATTCACTAGCATTCAGATTACTGATATCCATTACGTACCTATATCTATAGGGTCATTAACTCAAGTTTGAAACCTAGCATGCACATTCAAATCTAATTCAAAGTTACATGGTTTTCATGTCGGACTTTCATATACATTAAGTAATTCAAGTCATACTTCAAGGCCAACTACTAAGGTAATACATCATCCATTAAAAATCAGAACATACACACCATATGTATCTTGTCAAGGTTCGTTTATAAACTTTAAGTCTATTTTCAAACTACAAGTCTTTTCTATCAATAATGTATGGTAGTGTTGATTAACACCTTAAACATGTATTTCATGTCAATATAAACCATACTATCGGGTTCAACAAAATCAGAATATAAAACATGACTTATATACGCCAAAAATTCGTTTATAAAACCTTAAGTTTATTTTCAAAACTATAACTTCATCGTTCACGTAAGCGATCCGAATATAATATGCACATACTACTGTTTAACAAGTCCATCTATATGTATTAATCATACAGCATGCTGTACTAATTTCTTTCAATATCTTATCACTTAGCAGCCATCAAGCAGGAACAAAATCTGCAGAAACTGGGATCAGAACCGGCGGCAGCTGCGCAGCTCCCCCAGTTCAAAACTGGCGCAGCTGCGCAGGGCCTTCCCCAACTCAAGTCTGGTACCGGCGCAGCTGCGCAGTTGGTCGGCCAGAACAGAGCAGCTTTCTGCTCGGCATACTGCAACCCAACTCACAAATTTCCTACGAAATTCATTTCTAGACATGCTACATTATAGAGCTAACATGCATAGCAACTATATAAGACTCAACAAGCATTTATCAAACAAATTATCAGTCAATACATGCTTACTTCAAGAATCAAGAATTTATAAATTTTTCAGAAAATGAAAAGCATGAATAGGGATTACCTTTGCTAATACAATTTCTTGGTTTTCTTTCACAATACACTACACTCACTCTCTATAAATTCCTTAGCCAATACAAACTCTCAGCAAATGCAATGAAGAAGCTGAGAGTCTTATTTATAGAAGAATTGATACACAGATATTGCAATAATCCCTCCAAACCAATCCCATGGGTTTGAGCAAGTGTCTAATGTTCATGTAGATTAGGTAGAAGGTTGGTGAATCCCATCATTATCTCCACTCCCCATAATCATAAGCTATACATTGCTGAGTTTGAGAAAAATATAGAGTAGTAGCCATGTGGTGTTCACGTGAAGGAGAAGAAGTGGAGGGACTCTATATTGGGACAAGCTCATTTTCAGCAATATCAACTTGCAAATTTAAAATACAATGCTTATGTTTTACATATATATACATATAGTATATACTTAAGTCACAAGTCCACTTCTAAATACAATGTAACAAATAGGTACATATACACAACAATAATCCATGTACATTTTACTAATACCGAATGTAAATCTATTGGGTATTATTCATTATCACAACAGTTCATCCCACCGGATATAATTCTTTCGGGTATCATCACAGTGTATTGTCTCCTTATTATTAAATTCAATAATTGTTTACCATATATTTATGATATATATTTTATTGTATACTTAATATACACATTGTCAACCCACATTTCATGTACCTATTAC